>JABXJD010000013.1:4940000-5247500 GCA_013375575.1 Percina caprodes
TGTTATCTGCGTTTTAGTTTTGTGTGGTTGATTTAGTGTTCATGTTTATCTACATTTATTGTTGCATCATGACAGAAACCCGGTTGGGGACTGATGGCTTCTGGGCAATCAAGACAGTTATCATTCAGTTTAGATATCAGTCACTATGTGATTTTAGTTTGATGAGAGTTACGCTTCAATATAAGTTCACCTGTTAAAATTTAACCAGTTTAAGGCAATGGTTTTCCACAAAAAATTCTAATAATGTCAACTAATCAGGGTTAACAGTGTTGTTACACTAGAATAAATTATATTATTGCACTACTATGAATGTTATCATTGCACAAGATAAAGTAGATTGACCTCGTCATTATATTGCACGTTAGGGTTCACTGGATGCTTCTAGGAGTGATGTGTGCTTCTGGTGGTTGGTGCTTCGATGGACCTGTAGCACCTGCCAGAGGGCAACATATCATGGAGGTGTCCAGGATGAGAAGATTAAAAGATTTAAGCCCAATATAGAAAAGTATTGAAGTGGTAACCCCTCCTTTTGCTACAATTATCATAAATCATTGTTTTTATACCAAATAAGGAAATATTCTTTGTCTTATATGTTGCATGAACACATACTGTATATATATTCATTTTTCAAGAAATGTACTGTATGTCATCCCACACAGTCTCATTTTTCATGTTTTATGTCAATTAGACGGTTAGTCAGTTTCATTTTGTTTCTTTATTTATAAGGACATCACACATGAATCAACATTTCTGTAAATGTGCCAGTGTCAGCCAGCTGGTTCATTTTCAACTGCAGTCATTTGGTGAGATGTTCTAAAACCACAAAGGGACAGACTATAATACTGCTTAACTCTCTGTTATGAATAAATTATTATATAACTTCAACAACAGAAATAAACTTGGGGAGTTGGGATTTGGGAGGGGCATGGTTGTGTAGATAGTATACTGTCGAAACCAATCAAGCATTTAATAGTTAATTGTATTACAACTGAGTCTGTGATATTGCAAACTAATAATATAAATTAATGCATAATTAATTCTTCTAAAATCATAAAAAGTAATTTAATAGACTATAATATGATACAATGTTAGGTATGATGCTATAAAAGAAAAAAACACTGATAATCTTGCAAAAAAAATCTGATTATCCATATTATTAAATCATCACAGCACAAAAACAATCCCATTTACCATGCTTACATGTTAATGTAAAATAAACGAGTAAGCTATGAAAGCAGGCTATGAAACATAATGAGTCATAATATCAGTTTGAAAATAGCCTTTCTGCATGGTACTTTCCTTTTGATATTGAAAGTACATTTTGTTGTGGATATTCGTGCAGGACTTGTACCTGTAAACAATCTTTTACATTGTAGTGTGGCTGCTTTTAAAGATGTGAATACTTCTTTAGTTACTGCTTTTGTAGTTTGTTACAGTGTGATTATGCTGATAGTAAAATAACAATAAAAACACCATACAGAATAATCTTTGTGCAATTTTAAAGCCACAGTGATACTAAAGGTCCATTTAAATATTCTCCACTATTTATTTACGTACTGGGGTCACATGCATGTGTCCTTTTCCTGTCCTGCACAGCTGCACAATTATTTCCACTATGCACTCCCAGCAGAGCTGTCTCCTAAATTACATGTATCTTGTTGTGGAAATACATGACATTTGGCGATGCAACATTAAAACAATGAAAGACTGTGCACATTATGCCAGTGCTTCCAGTTTTGGCAGAACAGAAGAGGCCGAGGAATCATCCAACTTATTACTGAACACTTTTTATGCTGTATTTGAAGCAGAGTCAAGCAGCTATTGATCACTTAAGGCAGAACAGTATATCCAATATGTACAATATATTTAACACAGACAGTGTAAGTGAAATATCTTCTTGATGACTGTTGTTTGTGGAATTTATCTATAATTAATTCAGACATACTTAAAGCAACTTCTGTTTTCCTTTTGATCAGGATAAAGTTTGTTTGTGGTTTTGGCTTGAAAGCAGCATCTATTATCTCGCAAAGCAGGAGGGCGAGGGACTTGCAAACCACATCCATCATAATAATTATCATCAATATTTCAGTGTCATTCCCACCAAAGCATCAGTGAACAAGGGAGAGATTTCAAAGACAAAGCTGTCTGCGATGACAAAAGGCTTCAACACAACTAACAACGATTTGTAGAAGTTATATTTTTCTAAATCCTCTTCCACCATGTTGGCCGCGCAGATATGGGAGGCTGTTGTTGTTTCATGTCCATCTGTCTGTGGTAGTGAATATTGCTAGTTATTTATTTGATTTTTTTGCAGGATTTCTGACAGAAAGCAACATAATGCATCTCATTTAATATAGATCCTTTTCCATTTGCATTCAATTGATGGAAATTGAGTGACAGCCTACATTATGAAATCATTACTTTCAGTCCACACAGGCTTGAATTCTCCAAAATAGTCACATTCAAGCGACACACTTACATGCAACACATGTGAATGAAAGTAAATTTAGCTATCGCACAAGAGCATTCTGAGGGACAAATTACAGATTTTATGAAATCAAAGAGCATGAAGCATTTTACACACACAGTATGTTCCCAGATGAGACCCTAAAGCAGGCTGTCTCTGATGTGTTTGTGTCGAGGGGTTGGACGATGGGAGAGAGTGGGGAGGAAGAGATGCATAAATAGAGAAAGGGAGGAGGTTGTGACTGTACACTAAATTTAACATAGTCTCCTAATCTGCCACTTCTACATTCTATTCCTTTCCCACCTGGAGACATGCTGTAGCCACGGTTGCGCAGCAGAATTAAATCAATTCATCAATTCAAATGACTTCAGCAAAGAGAAAAAGACCCAAATATAATATTTACCAAAGTCAATATTGTTTTGCACGTTTCTCCATCTGATGATAAGCGATGATGCAGACAATCACTTCATCAAACAATTATATGTATCAACCTGGCTTCATTAGGCAAATCAATGGTGTTTATTGATACATTTTTCCTTTTTTATTAATTGAATAAACGACTCCGCAACCACGAAACAACATCAGAGAAATAAAAAGCGGAGTAAATAAAGTGTGGGAGTTTCCCATCATCTTTGTCTACTGCATCATATTTTCAGGACAGATTTTCATTGCAGGGAACAATACAGGGAACATCTTCCTTAAAGCACAGCAGAGAAGAGGAAAAAGTTGTGCCTTCTTTGACTGAATTTCTTTTATCTGTCTCTATCAAAACTAAATAAATAAAAATTGTCAGTGTAATTCAATGCCTTTCTTATTTCTGATGAACAATTAAGCAAGTTGATTAGCAGCAATGCAGGAATTTTCATTGCAGACTGGGGCAGATTTTCTTTTCATATAATAGAAATAGAATAGAAAGACTCACACCATGACAGTCAGTGGGTAGAACCTCCTTCATGCACCATTTAGTCATGTAAAGACCATTTCTTTTATCTCAGCGAGACACAGTGGTAATCACAAATATTTAGCAGGTGGTTCAGTGAGTGCTCACTTGTGCAAACACTATGCAAATGAACGCTACAGGCACAGATGAATTACTCAGGCAGCAGAGCTTCAAATCACAACTCAGATGATCTGTTTCTCTTTGTTATTTCTCATGGTTTTCAGGAGGAAGAGTAATTTGGTACCTACAGTAGTGTAGCCCTGCGGCCTCAAAGGAAACTGCAACCCAGAACAGCAAGCACCTCATCTGGAATCACCTTGCAGTGCCTGATTCAGAGCCAGATAATAATTCATTTGCGCTACACCCAGCTGTAGAGCTGCACAGACTGACAAGAACCCTGAATGGACCTGATTGCCATGAGACCAACGATCACCGGTAATCACATCCGTTAGGAGGAAGAAGAGTTGTGAAATTTAATTTATTTTGAGCTGCTCACCTTGTCGTTACTTTTATATACATCTTATTTACTTACAGTAGTGGTTTTGGAAATAAGCAGTGATTTTTTTTATATGGCTTGTTTGCCTATGTTGACATCCAGCAGATATGGAGCAACATAAGCTCTCATTTGGAGTCATGCTTCTGGCCACTTGATGAAGTCCAATAATTACTCTCCTTTTAGCTCTGATTTGGTTTTTCACTACCTCCCGAGGTAGCTTTAGCTGCTCCACTATGTTCAACAACTTGTATATAACTTCTTATGCCATTTGTTGCTGGGAAAGTTGTCAAAGCTTTATTTACTGAAAACATGTGCCTGCTGCATCCAAAAATGATGATGTATGAGAGAAGGAAGAGTGAACCAAAACAGGAAAGTAGCCAAAAACAAAACTATGAGCTGAAAGATGCTCTGTAGGGCATCTGTATCCAATGTTTATATAAAATATTGACTATAGCTGCTTTTAATCCTTACAATAAGTATTTTAAGTGTCGCATAGCTGGTTTAATTCTTCAGTATATTGCTGGTGTTACCATTTGAATGGAGAGATGCAATGTAGAATGGCTTTATTTATTTACAAAATACTGAATGAGAAAGGTTATAGTAGCTTAATAAAAAGCAACACTGATCCAACATCATTTAAACAATCAAAATTTCATTACAGATAAAGATTTACTGTGCAAAAATGGAAAAGATATGCGTTACAGACTTGCTTATAAACTACACTGTTGGAAAATATTTAGAGAAAGTGTAACTTCTCTTGTGAGCTATGTGGCAGCACAGAGTGCAGCACAGTGGCTAGTTAATGCTTATTTTTTACATCATATTCAGGTATCGCAGTTTGAGCTGGATTCCTACCGAGCACGCCCATGAAAATGATTCATACCCACCACATAGTACTTATCCATTCATCTACTCACTCCACCATGTTTATTCACCCATTACTGGCAAATGGATCGAGCAAACAATTTCAGAGTGAGCTCAGATCCCAGAGGAAGGTCTTTCATCACAAAGATACTTTAAGCTTTTAGCTTTATCACAAGATGAAAAGAATCCACTACAATTAAGCTGACATTAAAGAACAAAGAGTTGGAATTGGTTTGAGATTTGCTTTCTTATGTTTCTTGGTCAGTTTGGAGGTATAACATAAGTACATTACATTCATTTAAATCTCGCTCGAAGTCACATGCAACGAAAAGGTTTATCACAAAGAAGGGTGCAAAGTATGCCTTGGTTCTGGTGCAAACATGCATTTGCTTGCATATTGCAGGGACAGCTAAATATTTAAAATATGTTACACATTGTCAATCAGTCTAAATGTATTTGTTGCAAGCAGTAAAGAGCAGTTTGACTTGGTTCTTTCTTGAGGTATGTTGGCAAGTGTTTTTCCTTATTGCACATGAGGCATTAGTATTGACTGTTGGTCAGATGCGGGTTGTATGTGAACTCATTAGAGGACAACCAAAATTGACTCATGACAGGAAAAAAAAGCTTTATCTGATAAAACCTTTTCTTCTCAATCTTTTAATATTTGGCGTCCTCCCTTGAACTTGCTATTACTACCTCCCTACTTTCATGCAAAAAAAGCGTTTCTGGCAAACGGATACATTAATATTTATTGTGCACTCAATTATGAGAAAATCATTTGATCCAATAATCTATAAACATGGCATTCAAGCACAGTCTGGGCAATACAGCAAAGCTACAGGAGGTTGAATAAAGTCTCAGGGCAACTGTATGCTGAGACCTTTTAATAAAAGGCTGGGGTCAAAGATGAGCATTAGTGGCAGATGACATTTCATCTCCCAATGACATTCAACTGCTGTGACACGACACTGTAGTCTTGTGCAAGTTAAATACATCCAAACCAAGTCAAGAAAGTATCTTGTACGCCATCACAGAACAACCACTACTGCAAGAAATATTACTGGTGATATGTTCTTTTTCTCATTGTGTAAAAGCAGTGTGTGACTCATGTGAGTTTAGTGTTCTTTAAACCAGAATTAACTTCTATAAATGCATAAAGTGAGTGTCATGTAAGTGTAAGTTATAATTTTGGGAAATGTTTTTTTTTTATTAAACAATAATTTCTTGAAGGTAGCTAAATATAATGTAGTATTAGTTATAGAGAAAACATAGTGACAAACTTGGGAAATCGGTTTTCTTTAACTTATAACTGATTCCAAGTTACATGTAATCATTTCCAGGAAACTTTCAAGGAAATTGTAATGAGCATTTAATGCAATTTTGTTGTTGTCCACAAAATCATCAATATTGACAGATGAACCAGGAGCATTGTGGGGGCCTCTTGGCTTGACACATTTTTATAGGAATACTTATAGGAACACAAACCATTGTGTGTTGTTGTGCCTTATTTATTGCAGTACTGGTGTATTGCAGGGTCATCATTTGGACATGAGCTGATATTGACCATAGTATAATATATGACGCCATCAGTAAAGTGACTGTAAAGAAGCCGGTTTTATCGGCTAAAGACAGATTTGATTATAATCCTTGTCAGGTAGAGCTCATATCTCCCCCTCCTACAGCGATCACAGCCATCTGGGCTGGAAAATAGATTGACGACCACAGAGCATAAACAACCCTGTTGGCAGCCAGCCACGAGGCTAAACTTGGCGAACAGAGAAGATTCCTTCACTTTATACCTATAACCCCCCCACACTTCTTATCACTTCACAGCTTGTGGCTTAATTAACTTCAGGCTTACACGTATGTGGGCTAAACCTCTCATCATCTGTGGATATTACTCACTCAGTCAGCACTGTATTGCAGAACATATCAGTATTGAGTATAAAATAATGTTTAACTTTTAACTCACTATCCTCATCTTGATCTAAGCTGTAATGTGTCTGCAGTGACTTTTCCGTAATGGAATAAATACATTTATGGGCTAGTTTAAAATCGTAGTGTTTTTTTTTTCCTTTCACTGATTAGTTTGTTACTTGAAGCACTATCAGCGTATATTTCTCATCCAACCCTGGAGTAATAACAGTGCCCTGCATTCTTCTGTGACAAGAACAATTATCACTCTTATTTCTGATTTAAAAGATGAGAGATTATAAAAGGTGTACCGTTTCTTTGTAAATAATTTTGGTGCATCACCATGGCAACACTGCTGTACAAGGTCACCTGGCTTACACCAGTGTGTGTGTGTGTGTGTGTGTGTGTGTGTGTGTGTGTCTTTGTGTGGATATTTGTATGTTAAACAGTGCAGAGATTCTGAGATGGGAAAAAAAGAAGTCATCCTCAGTTGGTTTGATGATATTTGAAAAGCAGTAGATGAATGTGTCGGGTTCAGGTACTGTTTTTATTCGGGTCTATCAACATGTCAGGATTTTTGCAACCCTTCAGGCTAGGTTGCTTTTTCTCTACTTATTGACGCTGTGTGCCAGTTGCCAGTACTTCTTTTGCGGGATACATGACATGAGAGTGACACATGAAATTATTATGCTTGCCATTTTATCAGTCTATGTGGCTATTTAAGGTCATGGTGATAGAAATATTTTCAAATGTGTCAACTTCTAAGGAAGCCAGAAAGTAGAAATATTAGCATTTATATTGTTCTAAACAATCAATGGATCAAGTGACTCTTATAAAAGAATTATTATACAACTCTGCACTTCACCTTAGCTTTACGGTTTTGGTTCGCTCATACTGCTGTTGGTGAAATTTCTTCCAGTGAAAAAGCTCTAAAAATCCACTGTACACTACCTTCCAGCACCAAACAGCAGACTGACACAGTTAGCAACTGGTAAACATAGAAAACCATTTAGCAGCAGCTATAAAGCTAGATATTTCTTTTACTTTCTTTTATTTTCTTTTATTTTCTTTGCCTTGCCTTGCCTTGCCTTACTAGAAGACCAAAACAGAGCTAAACGGAGGGTGAATAAAAAAAAAAAAAATGGTTTAAAGAACATTATGCAAACAGGAGTAAATTAGGTATTTGTCTGGATTTGTCATTTTTAGCCACAGATTTGATGCTTTAGTGAGTATTTACAGCATCAACATGGTTTATGTAAAATTCAATCAAAATAAACCACAATACCTATGTTCTTTGACATGAAGGAACACAGTGCAGCAGTGTGGTTCATAGCTTTTAGACAACTATGGAGCTTTATGGCACAGAAGAATGAGCTAAATCAAGTTTTGGATACACAGTGAATACTAGGAGGATCAATTTATTGTTGGTTTAATTGGTCTTTTTTATGGTATTTGTCAACAATAATATGATAAGAAAACATCTTTCTCCAAAATAAATACACTGTCCTGTTGGGTCTGCAGGTTGCTTCAGCCTCTTCTCAGAATATGAGTTAGATCAGGAGACATGTTATATTAGTTTTAGCACAGCAGTTTAACCCAGTTTTGGGTTCATGCAGGTTCAACCCTCATCAGTCTCTCTGAAATGCACGTTTGTGGATGAGGTCAAAGGTCATGACCACCAGAGTCAGGAGTTCATTGTTAAGTTTTGATTGATTAATGACGTGTCATGCAACAACACCTGTTCCTACAATGAAATCAGCATTTTATCTATTTCATTTTCTAACGATCCCAAAATTCAGATTCACTGAAGCTTTTAACATGTTTGTTTTGCCAAATGTGTGTGTGTGTGTGTGTGTGTGTGTGTGTGTGTGTGTGTGTGTGTGTGTGTGTGTGTGTGTGTGTGTGTGTGTGTGTGTGTATTTAATTTGTGAGCGAGTTACTGTTTGGAGGTCTGTGGCGTCTGAGAAGGTGAATAAATTATTTCTTTGATGTATGAGCTTTGGGAGCTTGGGACAGATAGCCTGATATTACATTATTAAAGCTGCCAGGTTTTGGCTATAATCATGAGAAGAAGTAAATGTATTAGCAGTGATTTGTTTTTCATCTCGTCTTTAGGTGTCATTACTGTCCAAATAGCCAACTGGTTCTGTTCTAGATAGCTAACATTGACAATGTTCACAAAATAAAGGCTAAAGGCTTTTTTTAATGTAATTTTCCTAAAATATTAGAAGCATCTATAAAGAAAACTTCATAAGCTTAATTTTTAAGTTTGTGTTTTGTGCTACTGCTGCTTACATCAACAGTGCTTCTGTTTCAAAACTGCATGTTATTCATTCCCATAGAGTTTTTTGTATTGGCAAAATACAACAGCCCTGGAAAATAACCTCAGTGATGTTAAAAAGAGATAAAAACAGGGGAGTTGGAAGCGGAGTGGCAGGAGGTTAGACGTAGTGGTTCGATGCATGTGAAAGCCTCACTGTTTCTTTCTGTTTGTCTCTCTTATGTTTTGAAGCTGAAAGCAAACAAAAAGTGTGAGACAGCCTCCTAAAATACAAAAATATGGGCAACTATCAAGCCATACAATACAATGTTTATTCTACAAACAAATTCAAAGAACATGATGTTGCTATTCTATAAACTGTGACTGACATAGAGCATGTACATCACAACAAAAAAGATGGCTGGGGTGCAATATCATTTCCTGACATTGCATGCTTTCATGCTTAATAAGAGAGGAAATGCTATAAAAACACACAAGCAGATAATAATAATATTAATGTTAATAATAATAATAATAAAAAAGCTGAAGCTAAGGGTCGTGTGTGTGTGTGTTTTAAATCAAGCTGTTATTATGCTATTTTCTGTAAGGATAATCAGTGATCACTTAAAGGTGGGAAACATTTCTTCTCAACAGACTCCATATCTGACTCTGCTTTCCATTTCAATCAGGCTGTAAACGGTGTCCCGTGGTGAGAAACCCAGTCTTCACATCCTGAACAATGATTGTCTGATTGTTTAAAGTTGAGTCTATGATAGTAATCAAATGGCTGTCGAGTCAGTCTTTGTGTAAATTACAGCTGCAGCAACTTACATTTGAATTATTATTGTATTCATCTATATAAGGTAATCTATTGCATTTAAAAAATCCAGATTTAGTTTATAAATACTGACATCATGCTTGTAAAGTGAAAATACCAGTGGTGTGTAGGGCATATTTAAAAATGGGTCTGTTTGATAAATGCTATTGATTCATGTTGTTTGAATCAACAACAGGTTGAGGATAATAGAATTTCTAAGTAAAAACACAATATCTCTCAGACACACCAGGCTGTGTTTAATCTCCATCCAACATAATATCAAAACAAATGGAAAATTTTCATGAGGAGAATGAGCTTCTTGTGACACTATCTTCTACAAAATCAAATTAGACAAAAGCAATTTTATGAGCGCACATGACCTCACTCGCAACTATTTGGTGTAATTCATGTGTGCAAAGATGTCACTTTTCAGCTTCAGAAATAGGACCTCTGGGCCTGTAGCTTGCATGATAGAAGTATGATATATTTGTAAAGTAAGTTACATCTTTGTAGCATGAAATGAATCCAACTTTTCAACTGTTATAATTATTTAAATTTAAATCACACCTCTAAGGCAAGCAAAGGAGCTTGATTGATGAGATTCAGGGCAAAACACCAAATGTGTGTACTGTCATCTTACAATGAGTTGAGTCTCAAATATTAATGTTGTGCTTGCCAGTATGATATTATTGTCGGGATCAGCCATGACTGAATATGCTCACATAAAAAAATAGTATTTTTGGAAAAATACGCTTAGATATTACTACATATCGGGAGTGGTATCAATCTGTCACATAACTCTCGACAAGAAAGTGTATTTTCCAAAATGTCAAATTATTACTTTAGCCCACTATTTAATATCCAAGATTATCCGTACAGGATTTATTTTTCAAAAACAATAATACACTACATGTGTCAGAAAAGGGCTTACATCATTTAACCCTGCATGTAAAAGAGGAACAATTGGAAAACAAAAGTGTGTCTGTGTCTGTTAGAGTAGGCTTACAATAAATCCAGTTGTGTCAGATGGGGTTTCATTTTTTGAATACGTAAGTGTCATTCACGCACAACAGGTCACAAGAATCTGAAAGGAATACTAATCACGTTCATTATTCAACAGTAACTACGAATCAAAGAGTGCCATGGCATTCATATTAGCCGATAAACATAGAGGACACGGAAGACGAGTTCCTGTGGGAGAGCTTCCAATTAACACTCAAGCTTTCTCCCTGACATGATGGCTGGCTCGAGAATGTGAAGAGATGGAAGGGCAGGCAGAGAAAGAGAGAGAGAGAGAGAGAGAGAGAGAGAGCTCAGTCATACTGAGTTAGGTGATTTTAAACTATTGGAAGGATTGCCATTTGATTTCTATCAGACATGAATGTGTTACAACCCCTCAGGATGAATTGTTATAACTTTAGTCTAGCGCCATCATCAGGTCAAAATTTAAATTTGTCCAACACTTTGGTTTAGAACCAAATACCTCATATATGGATTTTCATCCTTATTAGTAAATTATAGTATGCTAACACTGAACACCAGAAATTCCACAAGATATCCCTCATTTTGGCTGGATGTCAATTCCCTTAAGCATTCTTTGTGTTGGTATTTTAAACTCCAACGTTAGCATTAGTTCAACGCACCACTACAGCATGGCTGTAGACTCTTAGCATTACTCTGTCAAGACTAAAACACACAGGCGATAACTGTAACATTATTAGCCTAGCACAGACCAACATTATTATTAAAAATACTTTTGAACATGGCATATGCATATATGATATATTTCACAGAAGGAATGATAATAAATTGTACTTTTAGTGCCTTGTCTTTTTATTCTAATGAAAGAACTGCCCAGTGTGCATGCTGTAGGCCTATCTATTTAGCAGCTCCTCCTATGCTTCTCAAATACTGTCAAACCTAATGTTGATTCGGATGCAGCAGTTTCCCTCCTGCCACTTTTAAAGGGTTAAAACTGATATTTCTCTTGTGCTGCCTCAAACCTTTTCACTATCAGAGACAAACACGGATCTCTAATTGATCCCTCAGTCCTCTCAAACTTTTGCCCCCCAGTCATCTATAATCCCCCCCAGTCTATGTTTTATTCAAACGGTTTTCTACTCGGTGCAATTATCAGAGCTGAGAGAGCCTCTGAAGAGAAGGAGGTGTTTCTTCCCTCCTCTGAAGCAGAAAACTGAAATTAATCCTGCCCCCTCAAGAACTCACCAAGGACAGTATCAACCTTTCAAATGCAATACACGTGGGTTGTATGAAATTCAGGCAAAGCTGTGTTCTGTTTTGCCCAATCACTTCATCAACTGTCACTGGGTTGACAAGTCTCCTCCTTTTCAACTATACTTTAGCTTCCTCTATCAAAACACCACTCAGCAGAAGAACTCAGGAAGAGTTCAAATCTGCACTTCAGCTCCACATTGCACACACCCTGCTGAGCGCGTCTCCTCTGTGGTTAGATGGACTACTCATACTTTCACTGTTCAACACACTGCCCACAAAGGTTGATGTTATAAGGGCAGACAGCAGCCTTTACAGCGCCGTCAAACAAAGAAAGGGCACTGCTAGAGCAGGACTGCCTCTGAAACAGCGAGGGCATCTGTGTGGCCAGACAGCAAAATATACGGCTCAGACTGAAGACAGAGAAAAATGTGTTCTGTTCAAACAGCAAACTAGGTTTTGTATTTCAATGAGACATTTTCACTTTGCATGAGATGTTTTGCCCTGCGTGGATAACAAGATGACATCTCTTTTCCTAAATGTTCCGTTTATTTTTCTGCACAACAACAATGCAAACTAATCACTTCCTGTCCGTTGCAACCCAAAATGAGAAAATGTGTCCCTGTCTGTGTGCCAGAGGATTTCTTTTCTAGGGTGATAGCAACAACAAATGTGAAAGCTTTTTATTAACTGGAAATAACTTGATATGAAGCAGTAATAAACTGGATCATTTTAAGGATGTCAAAGACACTGATGTATATGAAAATGTGGATAATAGCTCTCAAGATGCCACTATTTAATATAATTCACATCCATAAACCCTGACAGTGTAAAACACAGTTTTGGTGGACATACATTATCTAGAGAGCAGGCTGAAGCTATGTTTGATCATAAACCATCACAAAAACATGAACAAATGTTGTACAGTGCCATCCCACCCCCACTCCGCCTGAAGCTGAGGGACGACTTGATAAAGCTGAGGTGTTAATGTATTCTAGATCAGAGACCACAGAGGCACACTGTGTGCACTGATGTGACATTAACGACAGAAACAGGACTGTTACATATGTCAAGTTACACATGCACCCACACACATATGCACTCACATTTCAGGCCCTCGGGTGATACTTTACAACTATCAAGCAGCTTGCTGTGAGATATCGAACGTTTGCAGGCAAAAAAATTTTTGGGGGGACTTCACTAAGGGTGCATTTTGTTTGATAGTGATGCTGACAGACAAGACAAGACGACTGACTTCAGTCAGCTGGAACCTCATGTTTAAAACCAGGCTCATCAAAAAATTGTCAGGGTTCATATTTGTCAGGTTGGAAAAAATATAAACTAGTACATTTGAGGCTAGTATGTAAGCTCATTCATGCCAGAAAACAAAAAATAAAAAAATGTTAATGGTGTATCATTTTTGAATTACTAATTGAGATAAAAAAAAATCCAAATTGTTAATATAGCCATTTCAACATGAAACAGCCTTCCAATCATTTCATACCAAAATTAATGGACCCATAAAAAATTAAATACATAATAATGCGGCATGGTTTGCTAAATCATTAGCTGTGATGTAAATGATATGTGAATTTGTAGTAAATTGGCTACAGGAGTGGTTCCTAACCCGAGCCACACTAGGGCCGCAAAATAAATTGGAGGTGTCGCCAGATGATTACCAAAAACAAAACAAACAAAAAACTGCTATATGACAATATGCAATATATGCAATCCCTTTTACTTCTACCTTAAAGGCAGTTGTTTTTTTCCTCCTCTGAGCTGATGTGGATTTTATCAGCACATTTGAAAAGAATTATCTTGTAATCAATTAAAACCATTTTAAACCAACTTTCCTGCAAAAATAAAATCCAACTTTTGTGAAAGCACTGGCGGATATATGAGGATGAATCATGTGAAATGTAACACATGCTCACAGGCAAATCCTCAATAAGACAATGGAGTGACACATGGATGCCTCCTTCGATGTCACTTAATTGATACACAATGGAGAATGTCGGGTGTCACCGGCGGGCGTAAAGGAGCTGACAGACAGGCCATGTCAGATGTCAGCTTGCTGAGCGCTGTTTGACATGTCTCCTCCTGTGACTGACAACCGCCCCCAATTAACCTCCAACTCAAATACAGGCAGAAAACACATACAAGTACACCTGCTCTCTCTCACGCACGCACACACACAGTGTGTGACAGCTGTGGAGCTTCGTCTTTATTCATTTGTTACTAATTGACCTTGTTTTACAAAGCTCTCAGTTCATCTTCAGCAAGAGGAAACGTTGTTTGCTTGCTGCAGGTGTACAGTCATCTGAGTAGCTACAGGCAATTCATACATCAATAAATAAATGAAATACGCTCAAGATGATTTTCAAGGTTTTTCTATTCATTCCCAATGCATTCAAATGTTCAAGGTGACGTGAAACGCAGCAGAATACTGATTTGTTTTCAAGGCTAATTGAATGCAGAAGCATTACCAAAGTATGTCACTCTGGGTCCCTCTAGTGTGGTAACAGACAGATGGGAGAAGGATTTTAGTCCCCGCCTCTATTTACTCTCATTTAACCCTCATGTTGTCCTTGGGTCAAATTGACCCGTTTTCTTATATCAATGTTGTTTTTAATTAAAACAAGTACAAATCTCTACTTTCATTAATTTTGGGTGTCTTATTCAATTTTATTGCATCTGAGAAAAAAATTGAAGTGGTTTTGAAACAGTATTGAGTAAAAGTTGACATATTCCAGTCTGTGATTATCCATCAACATACTTTCCTTTAATTGTAGTCTAAATAATTCCTAATTTCCAAACATTAGGTATAATTTCCTATAAATGGGGTTTATTGACCATAAATTCCAAAATGTCAAAAGAATTGACAAACAATGAAAAAAAGCATGATAAGTGTTGAAGAAAGGGACAAAAATGTAAGAAAAAGTTAAAAACGTTGATAAAATGCATCAACAAAAGTGCTGATTTTCAGATTTGACAGGAAGACAACACAAGGGTTCATACAGCACAGCACATTGGCTGATATATATTATAAATGTAAAATGTAAATTTATTGTATTGTTATTTTATTTAAAGTATCACTACTATCAGCAGGTAGAATAGAAAGACCACATAATAAGCTGTTGTTATAAAACTAACCATTTACAAGGAAAATGTGGAAGAAATTACAAAATAACATGAATTTTCTATGGGTTGTTTTAAATAGCTTTGTTACATTTCAACATTTTACACGATTTGAAAAGCGTGAAAGGAGCTAAGCAATGACCTACACACTTATGTGTAAATGTGTACTGTACAAATAATTGCAGCTCTGCAATAATGTTCATATAGGGTATTATTTAACCTGCCTTTATTCATATAAAAGGGATAGACAGTTCAATTTTGACATACTTGTACTTTACTTGAGTATTTCCAATGTATCCTTCTTTATACTTCTACTATCCATTCACTATACGTCTTAGCGCTGCTGCAACATCAGGGATGCTTACACCTTATTGATCTGGAGCGGCACCTTGAATTTCGTTGTTTTATTACAATGTATGTATTCATGCAATGACAATAAAGCTTGACTTGATTTATTGCATTAAAGTAATTTAATATGTTTTTTTCATAATGAGCTTTTCTACTTAATTTAAGTTTATTTGGATGTTAACACTTTTGTAATTTTACTTGAGTAAGTTTTGAAATGCAGTACTTTTACTTATAATACATAATTTTACACTGTTACTTAAATAAATTTGATCTGATCTACTGTGTACCTAACAAACTGATAACTTAGTGTATGTCAAATTATGTGCTGTTCTCTGTGAGAATATTCTTATTTCTGTAATTTATGTGATTTCTATGTTGTATTTAGTTCTCACGGCATGTTTGATGGCATCGAGGAAGACATCTTTCGACCAATAAATGCCCGTAAACAAGAACGCCTTGTGTCCGTGTCTGTTAACTGGAGGTAGCTACACTATGCAAAGAAAATTTACATGGCTAAAACTACTTCCGCTTCCGCCCACTCGCATATGGTCCAAATGGTGCCAAATTCTAGCCTGGGAATACCCCGCCCACTCAGCCAGCGATTTGATTTCGCCCTGCAGCTTTCTAAAACAGAATCACGATTGATTTCAGAGCTGCTGAGCTGACTCCCCCTCAGACGGGCTCTGCCTACCAATGGGGTAAGCAAGTATCTGGAAAGGGGAAAATCTTAGGTTAACAAGCCATTACCTGCCGTTAGCATTCCATTGACTCCCATTCAATTTGGCATTACTTTGACAGTGAATAACTTTACATCTGAAGCGTTTAAAGACTCTATTTGTCCATTGTTTATGTCTAAAGAAACACAACAATGTATAAAAAGCTCCATCACCTTGTACCTCACGTTATGGTCCCGTAGTAGCCGCTTTTGTAAAAATAGGCTAAAGATTGTGTCATAAACACGCGACTTTCTGTCGCACAGTAGATAAATTACCAATAATTAGCCTGTGCCTATGTTATCTCCTTCCATATACCTACGCTCTCCGTATCTGCAAGATTGGGAATGATTGAGAATTCTCTTGGCACAACTACCAGAAGACTTACAACTTTCAGACAAGTTGCTCACGTCACAACTACGTCGTCAAGCTCAGTTGGAGGTTGCGCAGTAACGCTCAGCCATCACCGGAAAAGTGTTCCTAATATCCTTCACTGGTCTCCGTCATAGACAGTTAAAGAAGTCTCCGTCTAAGTGTCTATGGTCTCTGTCCAGAACAACGGTATCTGTCGGTCTGTCTATGGATAACACTCAGTACTTTCCGGTCACATGGAGAAACGACAGCAGATGAAAGATGCTCTGCAGCTGTGCATAGAGAGACATAAAGACGAGCTGCACAGTTTGAGTCTGGACATATGGAGCCGACCTGAACTTGCAGGAAACGAGACACACGCGCACGACAGGCTGGTCAGCTTTTTTTCTCAGGACCAGGCATGGACGGTAGAAAGCCATTACAAATTACCGACTGCATTCCGGGCCAGCTGGGGTACAGTCGGTGGCGGGGAGGGGCAGCAGCCGGGGCTGAACGTGGGGTTCTTATGCGAGTACGACGCGCTTCCAGGCATCGGGCACGCGTGCGGCCATAACCTGATAGCAGAAGTGGGAGCTGCCGCTGCTCTGGGGCTGAAAGCAGCCTTAGAGAACCAGACTGAACTCCCTGAACCAGTGAAGGTAACCGGTGAACTGTAGGTTAAGAAAAAACAGCCAGACGTCAAACTTTGTCTTTCAGTCAATTCCTCCAATGATTCCTTTTCACAAAATGTGACCCAGTTCTTTCAACAGACAGCAGCCAGAATAAACATTTAGGCTACAGTAGCCTAGCCCTAGACCATAAAATTAGAAACTATTTGTATTCTACATACCGTACTTTTTATATTACATAGATAACCTGATAATAACAAGTAATGCAATGCAAATTGTGTGGGTCTTGGCTACAAGAGGTTTTCTAATATGAAGATATTTTTTTTTTTAGTTTACTCCTTACTTAAAAAAAAAAAAAACTTTCAACATCCCCAATGAATATAGGCTACCTATAATTTCTGTAAGGCCAGACACAATTGACATTTGCACTTCCAATAACCGAGACAGAGAGACTGTAACTCTTTGTGTATTCTAGGCTATAGCTAGTAGTGGACCTTGAGTCAAAACCACTGTGAAGTGAACTTCCACCTCTGAGCTAAAAACGTTTGACTTTTTTGGCCAGTCAGGCTAATGAGCTAATGTGAAGAAGTCAAATTACTGAGTTAAACACTTTTTCTACTAGATAACAGTTCTGGGAACACCTGCAGAGGAGGAAATAGGAGGCAAAATTCAATTGATCAAGGCAGGAGCCTTTGCTGACATCGACCTTGTCTTCATGGCTCACCCAGCTCAGCAAGATGCTTCTTTCCTGCCCTGTGTCACAATCGTTGAGTAAGTTCCTGTTCAGAGAATTTAAAAATTCACAACTTGTCCTCTATATATATATATATATATATATATATATATATATATATATATATATAGATAGATAGATAGATAGATAGATAGATAGATAGATAGATAGATAGATAGATAGATATGTATAGATAGATTTTTATTGATCCCAAAAATGGGAAATTCCAGTGTTGCAGCAGCAAAATATCAGACACACCGCACACATACAGAATATACATGAAATAACAGGATACAATATACATGTATTAATAGGATAGAATATAAGAACAAATCATTTAAAATCTATAGAAGTTGGGAATAAAAATGTACAACTGTTTAAATAGTAATTTAATTCTAACCTCTATGTATTTCAGATAACCCTTAACACTCTACATTGATGTTACACAGGGTGTCAGTGAAGTACCATGGGAAGGCATCTCATGCTTCTGCATACCCTTGGGAGGGAGTGAATGCCCTGGATGCTGCTGTGCTGGCTTACAACAATCTCTCTGCACTCAGACAACAACTCAAACCAGAGTGGAGGCTTCACGGTAAAGAACAGACAAACTGTGATCAGCTGAGCTTCAAAGTTCATTCAAAACAATCTCTCATGAACTCCCTAAAGGTAACAAGTAAACTGTACAGTTCCGTGACAACTGAGCAGCATTCATCTGCTGACACACTAATTGAAGGAGAATAGCAACCACGGGTACAGGGTGCAAACAACATGAGAAACGGAACGACCTTTTTATAAGACATGCCGCAGTTTCTATTTTTTGTGTCTTTATCATCATGGATCATGCTTATAAAATGGCTATTATTCAGGCATGAATGTCAGTCATTTTAACTCAAAATCAGAAAGCTTTCTTAAGGTGTGTGGAGGTTTGATGTGGTCATCAACTGATTGGTATATATCAGTAGGGGTGGGAATCTCTTGGCACCTCACGATTTGATTCCGACGCCAACAATTCAATTCTAAACCGATTTATTGATGCAACGTTTGCAATTTTTACGTACATTTCCTTGCATGGTTTAAAAAAATATACATATAAATCTGTGTTAGTTAGATTTTGACAAATACAGTATTTGTCACACACAAGGTTTAATGAAATGTTTTATTTACTGAGGTTTTTATTTTGTAGTCATTCCATGCCTAAGTCTTAAACATGCTGGTGAAAGTCACCTCCTCTCATAGTGATCTTCCATGTCAGATGCTCAGTCATGTTTAAAGGTGAATAATTACCTTCTTAGAATATAAATCATAAGGTGGTTAGATGTAATGTAATAAATCATAATTACACATTATTATAATCATGTGTAAATGTAATCCCCCCCCCCTTGGCCATTTTTCAGGGTTTTTTTTCTGCACTCTTACTTAAACTTTATTTTTTTGTCCATTAATTCCATCCTCTACATGTCTGGAGACTGTAACTTAAATAAAAACTAGAAAATGCATTTCCTGCAGAAAATGCGTGGGAATGCTGAATAGCTGAATTGCTAAAGCTAACCTGGTTGAATAGCTTAAATCAGTAAAAGTTGTAAAAATAGTTGAAAAAGTAAGAATGGTTGTAATTAAGTTGAATAACACCACTAATGTAAAAAAAAAGGTGGAAAAATTGAAGAAGAAAAAAATTAAATGCTAAAGCTAAACTGGATAAATAGCTTAAATCAGTATAAAGATGTTGAAGTAGTGAGAATAGTTGAAAAATTCTGAATAGCTGAATTACTAAAGATAACCTGGTTGAACAGCTTAAATCAGTAAGAAGAAGCTTAAGTAGTAAAAATAGTTGAAATGTAGGAATGGTTTTAATTAAGTTGAATAACAACAATAATGTAATAAATTGTGGAAAAATTCTAAAGAAATTATTGAAATGCTAAAGCTAACCTGGATAAATAGCTTAAATCAAGAAGATGTTGAAGTAGTGAGAATAGTTGAAAAATGCTGAATAGCTGAATTGCTAAAGCTAAACTGGATAAATAGCTCAAATCAGTAAGAAGATGTTGAAGTAGTGAGAATAGTTGAAAAATGCTGAATAGCTGAAATGCTAAAGCTAACCTGGTTGATTAGCTTAAATCAATAAGAAGATGTGGAAGTATTGAGAATAGTTAAATTGCTGAATAGCTTAAATGCTAAAGCTAAACTGTATAAATAGCTTAAATCAGTATGAAGAAGCTTAAGTAGTAAAAATAGTTGAAAAAAGTAGAACTGGTTGTAGTTAAGTTGAATAACACCACTACACCATAAGGAGCTAGAGCTAGATTTTAAAAGTTGAATGGTTTTAATAAGATACGGACAATTAAAAAACGTACGGAATAATAAATAATCATAACAGGGTTAAAAGCCTTTTTAACACTAGGTGATGAGATGCCATTGGAGGAATTGAACCCTGGTCTCTGGCATGAAAGGCATGTGACATAACCACTGCACCACCACTCAAATAGCTTCTTTACAAAATATACAGGGTAATTTATAATTTCTCTGTGTATGTATCTATCTGTCTGTCTGCGTGTGCGTGTGCACACACACACACACACACACACACACACACACACACACACACACACACACACACAGGGAGACACAAACAGACACACACACAGACACATACAAACATACACACACACACAGACACAGACAGACAGACAGACACACACACACACACACAGACACAAACAAACACACACACACAAACATACACAGACACACACACACAGACACACACACACAGACACACACACACAGCTCAAATTTCTTTTTTCACTCTGTCTGTTTTAAAATGAGTTGTGGAGACAAGAGCAAAGCAATTGACTGAGACTGAACTGGTTGCTAATGGATACCAACTATCAGTGGCCATGTTTGTAAACACAGCTAGGAAGCCTTTGATCTCTGTGGTGTCATCTCTTTGATCTGTTAACGATGCAGCTGCTTCACCTGTTAGGAACCGCAGCTCCTCAGACACTGAACAACCTCTCAAACAAATGGTCATTGCGATAAAGGAATACGTGATATCAATAGAATAACCTCCTCATGAGCACCAGAAGGCCTTTGTGAACGTATTGATATAAAATTCATGTTGATAAAGTTAAAAATGTGGGCGTATCAGCGATTTAAAAAAGAGCTTCGCTCTGCGTTTTGCTCAGAAATGTGGACGATGTTTAACATGGCAGTGAATGGAGAAAGATCCTGAACTCTTGTCCTTTGAAAGCTCGCTGAGCGAAAAGTATAATTCATATCGCAGAAATGAGCACATTGGCTGAAACTAGACAAGATTACCTACGTTTTGATGTATAAATTGTCCATGACAAGTTAGAATTGTTGGTGTGGGAGCAAGTTATAGAGAACAGAGTAAGATTATTTTTTCAAAGTGTTTCACTCTAGTGACATCACTCCTCACTCTACTACACGCAATACACACTCATTATAAACGCAGAAAAATCCTAAAATGTTCACTATACTTAAACTGCTTTTTCACAAAACTGTAAAATATATCAATCTGAAAAGCCATATCCGGATAGCTGAATATTTTGTGAAAGTTTTAAAGTTTGAACCACGTCTGTAGGTCAAAGTATGAAGGCGCTGAAAATTTTGGGAGCAGAAGAAGATTTGAAGGATTTGAAGCTTGCTCTCATTGACTTTAATGTTAAAAAAAATTGTTTAAAAGCTTAATATTTGAAAAAGTATAAATAGTAGAAAAATAGTAGAAGAAGTCCCATCATCTGCTGAAAGAGCTGAAGATTGTAAAAGTTGAACGGTATAAATAGCTAAAAGTATGCAGAAGATAGAGAGAGCCAAAAAACGTACGGAATAAGGAAGAATAAATAAAGAACCGAATAACAATAGTGGGAATGCTGTATAACAGCATTCCCACAACTAGAAAATGCATTTCCTGCAGAAAATGCGTGGGAATGCTGAATAGCTGAATTGCTAAAGCTAACCTGGTTGAATAGTTTAAATCAGTAAAAGTTGTAAAAATAGTAGAAAATAGTGAAAAAAGTAGAAGTGGTTTTAATTAAGTTGAATAACAACAATAATTTAAAAAATTGTGTAAAAATCCCCCAAAAAATTTAAATGCTAAAGCTAAACTGGATAAATAGCTTAAATCAGTAAGAAGATGTTGAAGTAGTGAGAATAGCTGAATTGCTAAAGCTAACCTGGTTGAATAGCTTAAATCAGTAAAAGTTGTAGAAAAATGTAAATGTAAATGCTAAAGCTAAACTGGAGAAATAGCTTAAATCAGTAAGAAGCTTCAGTAGTGAGAATAGTTGAAAAATAATATAATTTTATTCAATTATACTGCTGTTTTGAGTCAAAAATCTTGCAGTAATTAACACCGTATTTAGTATGTTTCAAAATGCAGTTGTAGTATCAGCAGTAATACATTACAGGAAATCATATCAACAGTACAAATACAAAAGGAATTAAAAAGAAAACTAAAAATGTAAAAAAGATCCTTGGCCAACCAGAAAGAAACTTTCAAATCATTCAAAACACAAATGCATGAAGACAGAAGTTTACAAAAAGTAAAGTACAAAACTGGCAACAGTCTGTAAAGATGGTGGCTGAGTTTAAGAGATGAATAAAAAGACAAAGAAAAACACGGTATTGGTCCTTTTACCAAAAATAAGTGAGTATAACATGAATCGATAACAAATTGGTTACTTGTTTAACCAAAATCCATAATGCCTAAACAATAACTGTTTTCTACTCCTACATTGGTCATACAGTATATCTGTGAGAAAACAGATCACGAGGGAAAAGTTGATATAAAAATAAATAAATAAATAATATAAATTGTGATGAAATAAAAATTAAGCATACACTTCTGAGGCATATAAGTTAGATATTATTAAATAAATAAAATAAAATTGTTGTCATACTCTTTAGAAAGACAGTCAGCGTGCCCGATGGGTCAATACAGTATGTTCCAATGGTTTAATTAATATATAAATAAATAAAAAGAACCTAGAAAAATACAATACTTAAATTCTTGTTAAAGCAAAATCCATAGTACCTAAACAGTAATTGCTTTTCTACTAGCTCTTTAAGGCAGGGCCAACAATATACAGTGGTGTGAAAAAGTGTTTTGTGATGATCTGAAACATTTAGGTGTCACACCTAAATGTTTCAGATCATCAAACACATTTAAATATTAGTCAAAGAAAGACAAGTAAACAGAAAATGCAGTTTTTGAATGAAGGTTGTTATTATTAAGGGAAAACAAAATGAAAGTGATTGCACCCTAAACCTAATAACTGGTTGGGCCCCCCTTAGCAGCAACAACTGCAACCAAGCGTTTGCATTGAGTCTTTTACAGCGCTGTGGAGGAATTTCTGTCCACTCATCTTTGCAGAATTGTCCTAATTCAGTTACATTAGAGCGTTTTCGAGCATGAACGGCCTTTTTAAGGTCATACCACAACATCTCAATAGGATTCAGGTCAGGACTTTGGATAGGCCACTCCAAAGTCTTCATTTTGTTTTTCTTCAGCCATTCGGTGGTGGACTTGCTGGTGTGTTTAGGATCATTGTCCTGCTGCAGAACCCAAGTTTGCTTCAGCTTGAGTACACGAACAGATGGTCGGACATTCTCCTTCAGGATCTCTTGGTAGACAGCAGAATTCATAGTTCCTTTTATCACGGCAAGTCTTCCAGGTCCTGAAGCAGCAAAACAGCCCCAGACCATCTCACTACCACCATACTTTACTGTTGGTATTATTTTTCTGAAATGCAGTGTGACTTTTACCCCAGATGTAACGGGACACACACCTTCCAAAAGGTTCAGCTTTTGTCTTGTCAGTCCAGAGTATTTTCTCCAAACATCCTGGGAATAATCAAGATGTTTTCTGGCAAAAATGAGACGAGCCTTCATGTTGTTTTTGCTCAGCAGTGGTTTTCGTCTTGGCACTCTGCCATGTAGGCCATTTTTGCCCAGTGTCTTTCTCATGGTGGAGTCAGGAACACTGACCTGAGCTGAGGCAAGTGAGGCCTGCAGTTCTCTGGATGATGTTGTGGGTCTCATGTGACCTCTTGGATTAGTTGCTGCTGGACTCATGGGGTATATTTCGTCCGGAGGCCACTCCTGAGAAGTTATGTCTTAACAGAGCCATGTAGTTTGGGATTTTAAAAACCTTCATTTAATAACTGCATTTTGTGTTTATTTGTGTTATCTTTGTCTTATATTTAAATTAGTTTGATTTGAAACATTTTGGTGTGACAAACATGCAAAAAAATAACTAATCAGGAAGGGGCAAACACTTTTTCACACCACTGTATATTGTCCCCATCAGTAGGCCGATGTCCTGTCAACTAAACTAACTGAAAATTAAACTAAATATATAAATTGTGATGAAGTCAAATGGGTACATAGTGTATGTTTCATTATTGTTGTTAAGGCCGGCTACACATTGGCTGCGTGGCGTGAGCGTTGGTGTTTCTGTTACGTGGCAGCTGCGTGGCGTAGTCTATGTCTTTGTACACCAGAAACGTGTCTGACGCGGTGCTGCTGCTAGCCTCGTCTGACATGTCTGTATGTTTCACATAAACATAATCATAAATATGTACTGATCTTATTACAGCAAAGACAACGTCGTCACTATTGACAGCAAAAGACACTACAGAATATTTTGTTCTGTATTGACAGGTGCAATATGAAAATTGATAATAGAGACTTTCAAACATCAAGATGTCATTTATTAATCATTATTATTATTAATGTATTTTTCGTGTTCTATTTTTGCCTGAAACGCTTCAATACCCTTGCGTGTTGCTTGAAAACTAGGCGTCGGTTCTATTTCTAGCATGCACGTCTTCATGTGTGCCTGAGACGTGCGTGTCACGCAGGCAGTGTGTAACCTGTTAACATGGGAGCCGAAATAAAAACTGACATGGCATGCAGCTGCCACGCTCACGCCCCGCTCACGCCACGCAGGCAGTGTCTTAGCCTAAGCCCTACCATTACAGCCTTTTTACATGGTGGTTAGACTGAGGCTAAGATCCCATTTCTAGTTCAAGCTGCAGACGCCTGTACTGACACTCGCTGTCATTTTAAACATCATCTTAACATTTAGCTCAGTTTACTGAAATCCCTTATTTTTTTACATCTGACCTCTCTTCCAGATTCAGTAAGTTCAGATGCATGTAGCAACTAAAGCAAGTGAAAGGTTTCCCCTTCATCTGGCATGAAGAGGGAAAACAGAAAAGGTGAATTGAAAAAGAAATTAAAATAAAAGCTATGAATTGTACTAAAACAGAAAAATAAGCATACAATGTATAAATCATAAGGTGGAAATACATTTTAAAAAGTATTGGTGTCAAACTGTTCAGAGAGGCAGCCATTGGTGCTGATTGGTCAGTACAGCATCTTCCAATGGTTTGCAATATTGTTCAACCCTATAAATAAAGGCTTTTCACATGGTTGTTAGACCAAAGGCTAAAAACCGCAAATAATGTCTCAAGCTGCAGTATCTGTACTGAAAATCATACCAGCACGCTTATGTTATTTGTGTTATTTCGACATTTAGCTCAATTTACTGAGCCTCAAGATAAAATAATGCAGGGTTATCCTTGACTTTGAAGGAACATAAGGTTAGAGTCACTTGATTGTTTTCTGATTAGAAGACCATCACAGGAACATTAGTTCTTGACTAGTTCTTTTGACAAGGTTTATTTAACCAAGTCATTCTTTTTGAAGACAAAACCTTCAGTTTTAATTCCACAGTCTTAAACTGAAACACTGTGGCAGCTTTTCAGTAAGGTTAGGATTAGCCCAAGGCCGAGTTTACACATGTGAAAATCCTTTAACATGCCTACCAGCTGAAACCCCACACTAATAATTATCATTTTTTTTATATATATTCCATGTCATCCTTTCCTTTTCCTTCTAAACATTATATATATATATATATATATATATATATATATATATATATGTGTATATATATATGTGTATATATATGTATATATATATGTATGTATATGTATGTATGTATGTATATATATGTATATATATATGTATGTATGTATATATATATATATATGTATATATATGTATGTATATATATGTATATATCTATATATATATATATGTATATATATATATATATGTGTGTATATATATATATATATATATATATATATATATATATATATATATATATATATATATATATATATATATATATATATATATATATATATATATATATGAATCTGTTGTGGGATCCAAGAAAGCAGATAAAGAATGAAAAGGAAAGGATGAAAAATAAATTAATAAAATATATTAATGATGATGAAATACAAAATAAGCATACACTGTTTGAATTATATGAGGTATATGTCAATTATCAATGTTCCAAAATAAATTGGTGTCCTACAGTCAGTGTCCAGGGGTCAGTAGCATAAGTTGCTAGTTGTTGAGTCCGTCCATTGTTGGCACAAACCCTAACCCTTAACAGAGCCCAGTGTACTTGTGAAGATGTAAGGGGCTGTAACATTGTGACCTGTGATGATCCAGGGGCTGTAGACCTGCAGCTTCCAGGTTTCTGGCCAGTCTTTGGTGCGAGGACAGCATCACTGTTGTGACGTGGAGGAGCAGAGGCCTTAGATGGAAAAACAGTAACAAAAAACACATTATCCATCGCATTCCTAATGCAAATAGCAACCACAAACAGCAATGTAGTTGTACTAAGTTAATACAACTAATAATTACCTTTACAACTTGTTTAGGGCAAAGTAGAATGCTGCACTGAGGAGGAGCTGTGACAGTGATGACTGACTAATGAATAATCAGCGTAACTTTGGTTCCCGCATCAGTTCACCTGATCCTCGGCAAATGTCTACAGTAGTTAGGCTCTACTGAACTGTGCACAGCATTTGATGCAAAGCTGTGGACGTAGGAGAATGAAGCAGCTCCTGAAAAGAGAAAATACAAAGTTGCTGTAATAAACATAAACTATGCAAAAAACATGTTCAAAACTCACATAATCCACAATAATGAAATACCTTGAACAAGGTTGCATGGCAACAACATTTCTGTCCAGTGCCATTTTACACAGAGTAGTTTTGGAAGGCTGCAAGATGTTCAGCCTTCTTTAAAGTCCTGATGGTCTCCACTGTGTGAAGAGGAGTGACCACAGCAGAGGCAGACCTGCAGCAAAAACCTCATTTAAATGACAATGTACTGCTAGCTGTAACAACGGTGTTGCAATTGCTGCATTATTACAAAGTGAATACAAGAATAATTACACAATTAAAGCAATATAAAAAGCACATATGAAATTAGAACCATTACCTTCCGTTAGAAGAGTCTTCAGCGCTGTCAGGTAGGCTGGCGGTATTTCAGTTTTAGAGCCAGACAGAAGGTGAGGCAAAGGCAGGCAGGTGTTATCTCATCCTCTCCTTGGAAGAATGACTGGGACTAGCATGAAGGTGAAGGTGTCCCTGTGTGGTCCAACGGTGATTGTCTGTCCATCGTCAGTCCATTGTTGATGGACAGTTAAGCTGACCAGATAGCATCTGGTCTTGGTCGTTGTCGGTCTTCACAGTGATGAAGGAGGTGAGGCCATAGCTGGCGGCGTCCTCACAGAGGACAGGAGAACTGTGTCTCTCGTCCAGGGGAAAGTAAAGGTACGTGAGTTCTAGTCTATAACAGCCACCCACCCTGAAATTGGGTGGCATGTAAATGTGGGGTTTCAGCTGGTAGGTACAAATACACCAGAGCAGAGTCTGGCGATAGTGATAGTAGTTGTGTACAATGCTGTACACAACTACTGCATGTTTAGGGCTGTACTTGGGATGTACAGCCCAAGATATGATGTAAATATATTTCATAACAATATGGTTACCTGAAAAAATATTGACCAATAACAATATAGTTCCTGAAAAGATATTGACCCATAACATTATCCAATACTGCCAAAAATTAAGATTACCAAACAAAATGTCTTTCAGCTTACTAAATTAAATACAACAATATGTTTTGTGTGACTTCCTTTACACAGCAAGAGAAACAGAGACCAACAACAATGAGGTATTCTAAAAAACACGTCATGATTTTTGTTTTACCTGCCTACTGTGGCGGTGGATTAACATCGGGTCCAGCTGCAACAAAGAGGCTTTTAAATTATTAATTAGACCAGAATGTATTTTATCATTGCAGGTTTCAATAATTTTAAGTAAAAAGTGTTAATTAATACATTTTCAGTCACTTACTATTGGTATTATGTACAGACCTTTTTCTCTTGGTCGTTTTC
The DNA here is from genome assembly GCA_013375575.1 of Percina caprodes. Classification (NCBI taxonomy): domain Eukaryota; kingdom Metazoa; phylum Chordata; class Actinopteri; order Perciformes; family Percidae; genus Percina; species Percina caprodes. The sequence goes on from JABXJD010000013.1 coordinate 4,968,194, forward strand.
TTTATCTGTAAAACTCAGCTACCATTTTCACGGACTGTTAGAGGACATGACACAGTATACAGGATTATGATAACTGTAATAGGTTCTCATCACACCAGAGTGGAGACAATGCTGCGGTTTAGAGATGAAAATGAGGTCCAGCAGTGTGTTCTTATCTGTGGTGGCAGCAGTGATGAGTTGAACATATCCCCGCGACTGAAACAGCTCAAGGATTGGCTTACTTGCGTTGGATAAGTGATTCTCGTTGAAATCCCCACAGACAATGATAGGGTGGCAATCCATGATCTCCAGTGAGTCCAACAGGCTTCCCAGGTTTGAGAGAAACGATGTCACGCTGTAGTCCGGAGGTCTGTACACAGCTGCAATCAGAGCGCTCACTGGGGCTTCAACCTTCAGAGCCAAAAACTCAAGATCAGTGACATTATGTATGTACTGCTTTTCACGTACCTGAATGTGCTCTTTCACATAAACAGCAACTCCACCACCACGTTTGTTGGCCATCTGTGGAAGGTTTGTGTAGGACAGGTGTCTGTTGCGTTTGAACATGGTGTAGCCATCTAAATGGAGACTGTCTGCAACAAAGGAGCCTTGTAGGTGAGTTTCTGTGAGACACAAAACATCTGCTAAACACAGTTCATGGTGGCTCTTGATGTCAGTCATGTGACATGGCAAACCTTCTGTGTTATGGTGAACAATGGTCAGAGTGTCATGTCTGTCCATACCCTGTGTGGTTTTGAGAAGAGGCATCATCTCATCCAAAATGACTTGTCTCATGGTCTGTAGGGCTCCAGTGATCTGTGGGTTGGCATATATTTTACTCTCGTCCATATCCAGAATGTGCAGTCCGCTGAGAGAGGTCACTCTGCTGACAGCTACATAAGCCATGCCAGGTTCAAAAATGTGTTTCAGTGAGACTACAGCTGATGTCCTTGTCATACCTTGAACCTTATGAATCGTACAAGCAAAGGCCAGTTTAATAGGAAACTGTCTGCGTACCACTCCTTTCTGTTTCATATTCTCCTCTGCTCTGTCGATGTAGACTAGATCGTCTGGTCCTCCTGGTGCTCTGTTCCGATAATTCCTTCCAGCTGTTTCATCATCCATCTTGACCCCGAGCATAGTGACATGTGGGACACCATTTTGTTCAGAGGATATTACCCTGACTAGTGTAGCGAAAGATCCATTCACCAATCCTTGAGACACATCTATGTTTCTGGTGAGCATGACTCTAACACCTTCAGCTACGTTTAGCGTATCAGGTAACTCGTTTCTGTTTCCTTTAAATGGTTTGGCTTGTCGTGCCATTCTGCCCGTCTGTGGATCCTTTTTGTAGTCATCCGCATCAATCTTGGTGATGTGAGAATGGAGCAGAGCTAACATTGCAGAGTTGTGTGAATCAACTTGTTTATTAGTTGCAAAATGTGTAGCACATCTGTTGGACACAGTTCTGGTTCGGTGACGGCCTGTGACAACAAAGCTCTGTCTGGCTCGGACAACTCTCTGACTTTTCTTTCACACGGATCCGGTTCAACATCTCTGCAAAGGCAACATCATCCTTCTGACGCATAATCTCGGTCAGAGTGATCATCAGAAAGTGTTCCTGCCAAAGGTCAATCTCACATGGGTCATGCACACAGAGGGGCTTGGACTGTCGCACTGGGGGAGCTGATAAAAATCTCCAACAGCTATCACTGACATTCCTCCGAATGGTCTCTGACTGCCTTTGATCTGTTTGAGTCTTGCATCAACATAGGCAAAAGGGGCTTTGAAACCATGGACACTTCATCAATGATGAGGATTTCAGCATTTAGAAGTTCAGCTCTGACTTCATCCAGATTGTTACCAAGGCCTTGAAATGGAGGTTTTAGACTTCTGGGCAGTTTGAGTAGTGAGTGCAGTGTCGTGCCTGATATGTTAAAGGCTGCAGTTCCAGTGAATGCGGTCAAGAGGACTGTTGGGTTTGATATATCTGGCTCCTCAGCGTGTCTCGGCAGCTTGCACAGTATCTTAGATGCCTCAGAGTAGATGCATTTGATTAAATGTGACTTTCCTGTTCCAGCGCCACCATTAATGTAAAAGAAGAACTGCTGTGGATTTAGGCCAGAGATTCGCTTTACACACCACTCTCTAACTGCATAGAACACACAGGCTTGTTTCTGGTTCAGATTCTGATACATTTGGCGTAACAGTATGGGATCAAATGCAGGGGGCTCTCTGATGGCTCTGACTTCTGTTACAGCATTAGCCTGATTACTGTATTCAGGGACATTATCTTGTTCATTTTCACGATCTGGTTCTCTTGTCTCCAGTTCTTCGATACACTCCAACCTCACAACTTCTGATTCTGGCGCCAGATTACACCATTCATCAATCACACCTCTGTTCTGCTCAAACTCCTCAACAGCATTCTCAATCTCCTCACTGTTTTTCTCATATTTGTCTTTGTTTCGTTTGACAATGTGTTGGACACTCTCCAGATGATCACAACCTGGTAGCTGTACACATCCATTACTGTAAAATGACTCATATGTGGGAAAATACGGTCTTTTCAGTTCCTGCTCTGATCGGTAGGGAATGTACAGTTTCAGCAACGTGCCATAGAACTTCTCAGGATATTTTTCCTTTGATGTGCGGTGAAATCTGATGATTGCAGGCTTATCGTCTTTGCGCCTTTGCACATATCCCATCTCATTCAGGAGGGGCAAAACATTTTTACCTTTGGTCTGTCTGCCATAGACAATTCTGCAAGTAGCTGCAAAATCAGCCAAACACATCTCCTCAAACTCCGGTGTTTCAGGTCTGGCTTTGTACTTGTCAGTCAGAGACGTCATCCACACATCTGAGCATTCTGCTGTTGTGTTTTCCAGGAACGAGAGGGGACGACTCATTTTCACTGCGTTGTCATCTGTCGGTATGAATACCACACCACGTGAACACTTCTTCATGTTGATTCCACATGCACGACTCACACATTCCTGAGCGCTGACCTCTCTTTTTGGAATACGCCTGCATTATTTCCCTCATTTCATCACATTCATTGACGTTGTCTCTGCTGGAGTTTTCGATGACTGTTTTCAGATACTCAGAAAGTCCAGATTCTTTTTGGTAATGTAGCTTGTGAGATATATGATGCACAAATATGCGTTGAGTATATAACTGACATCAATATTAGCATTCCAGGCTTCAAGTAGATGGGGATTATATCCATTTACCCAGCAGTCCTTGGGGTCGCGTTTCAGAATGACAGCACTGGATTTATTCACCATGTTCAGGCATTGTTGGTACTCACTGTATGTCAGATTGCATTGAGTTAGGAGCTGCTGCAAACTCAGAGAGGCTGTTTCAGGTTCATTCAACAACAAGTTAAGCGGTTGAAGTTTTTGCTTTGCTTTTTCCACTTCCAGGGGATCGATGCCCTCACCAGGTCTCGTTATCATTGTGTTTGTGACGGGTGGTTTGGGAAATCCAAATCTGCAACCAGAGCTGAGACTTTTGAAACATGTCCTTGAGTGATTTTTGCTGTGTGTCTGCACTTCAGTGACTTTCTTGTACAGATCAGGTTGTGTATGTGGGTCGGGCAGCTGAGCTGTGATGTATTTGGACACAAAAGCTAACACAGTCTCGTCGTCGTCTTCGTCAAAAACAGGAGCACCATCAACCCATATGAGACAGTGGATGTGTGGGCTTCCGCGATGCTGGAATTCTACTCGATAAAAGTAGTCAACAACTCGGCCTAGGGGCTCTGCAGGAGATAAGATCAAATCCCTGAATAATGCCTCAACACGCTTATCAAACATGCGCATTGCTGTCACAGGATTGCTTCGCAGTATGTCACACTTAGCTGACCAGTCAAGCCCTTCAAAATCAACATCTTCACCTTGCTGCCTTTTTATTGCTTCAATAACCTCAGGCCATCGCATTTCAGCTGCAGAAAACGTACAGAAGAATGTAGGAGTTCCCAACTGTCTGATCATGGCAAACAGATCTCTTGTAGTTTTCTCCCAATAGGCTGGTGTTCCTCTCAGTGGCTGCATGAACCTCACCGCATCTTTGTTTCTCACCAGTCTCTCCACCTCACGTTTATCTTGCAACATTCCCGAGGTAATATTTCTTCCATCTCTCGTAAAAGGTTTTCCTTTCCTTAACTGTATTGTCATGCTAGATGTTGCCAAATGAATTTCTGTCACAAACTGTGCAAAGAACAAGTAGTTTGTATCTCTGGCAAAACGATCATCGACACCAAAAAGCCTGGTTTTGAAATACTTGCTGGGTGTTACTTTAAGAGCTCTCTGTTCATCCAGTGTGTTTTGACCAGTAGGAAACTGTACAGGGAAAGCCATGGCCTCCAGTTTAGGGGTTTTGAAAAAGCTGACAGGATTATTTCTTTCAGCAGGCGCAACGGAATAGATTCCTTCACTGAAACATAAAATCTCCTCTGCCACGTCACAAGGCTGAAGACATGATTCCAGAGCAAAACCACCGTTTGGCATTTCACCTTCCTGTTCTTCATCATCTCTCTGCTCCTCTGGTTCTTCACCATCACACAACACCATGTCTACATCCTGTTCATTTTCAGGCTCATTTTCTGCCTCACACAGTGCATTACTCTCACACCTGTCAATTTCCATTAAATCAGTTTCATCATAATCATCTTCCCTCATAGTAGCATCCACATCATCATCATCATCCTCAGGATCAGGAAGTGTTGGATCACATAACTCAGCCTCATCTCTGATAGTTATGTCCTCATACTGTGGGTGGATCTCTTTGAGTTTATGCAGTGCCTGTACTAGCTTGGACCAGGTAACGGTCTGAAACAGCTGGTGTCCCTTATAACACAGTCGTCTCTTCAGTTTTACTCTCATCACTTGAGACTCACTTCTCAGTCTGGGTAACGCTTCAACTGTTTCCTGCACTTCAGACGGCACACACACAACATTTCCTCTTATTAGGTTCTGGCGGCCTTTAGGCAGAGGTATAATCTTGGCAAATGCTATACATCTGGATACGAGATGCCTTTCCAATATGTTGAGATCTGACAGTTCAGGTGGAATGTCTGCAAGCATTAAGTTGTTGGCTACAGCGAGAGCTGGCATGGCTCCATCTTTAAGATGATCATGACAGGTGTAACAAATCCACTCCCTCCTTCTCTCATCAGGCACCTTGCAGTGTTCATCACAGCCTTCATCACAAACATGTACATACTTGCCGGTCAGGCACGCTGCAACGATATGTGGATTTCTGACATAGTTTGACCTCGTGCAGGGGCGGACTTGGTTGGGAAACGAGGCTTTATGGCACACGGTACAGACATAAGATGGGCCTGCCTTTATTTGGGATCTGAACACAGAAATGGCCTCTTTGATTAAAGAGTTGTCATTTTCTCTTTCACTCTCACATGTTGGTCGATTTATCCATCTGTATTTCCTTCTTATTTTATTTGCACATCTCATTTTAAACAGACTTCTAAATGGAAGGTTGTTCTTATATCGGTCTCGCATTCTTTGTCTCATTAGTTGTCTGTGTCTGTCTCTGAAAGCTTTGTCATTTGCATAACGCTGAGTCATATAAGATCTCATATGTGATCGCTGCCTCACTCTGAAGTCTACTACGTTTCTGTAAAACGTTCTCATCCTTTCTCTTTGTTTACTTCTAAACTCAGGTTTTTCTCTGTATGCGCTGTTCATTCTTTCTCTTTGTTTAATTCTAATCTCAGGGTTTTCTCTGTATGACCTGTTCATTCTTTGTTTTTGTAGCATTCTAAAGTCAGGGCTTTGTCGGTATTGGGTTGTTATATAACATCTTTTCTTTGCTTTATATGTTTCATTTGAAGCATAGTTTGTCCTTTCTTTAATTTTTTGATTCTCTTTTCTTTGTGATACCCTTTCAGAGAGCAATAGTCTCCTCTTAAGTTTTCTCCTTTGCTGTTTATTAAGTTTTTTCAGTTTACGCGAGACATCATCAGCTACTGGATTTATCAATGGAGCGGTCAAGTTTGGCTGACTGTCAGCAGCAGAATTCACACTGACTTTAGTTGGTGGTTCTGGTTCAGCTTGGGTTTCATCAGGTAAGATGACGTGCACCTCTGTATGACTCACAGAAGATACAGATGTGATGTTAGTGGGCGCTTCCTGTAATATGTTATCAGAGACCTCTGTTGCATCAGTGTTTACCTTTGAAACAGTTGAGGTTGAATCATTCAGCGCAGCATCGTGTGATGTAACACAATTCAAGCTGATCTGGCTACACAGTTCTGGTTCAGTTTCCATATGAGTGAATACTTCTGGTACATTGTTATCAGACACAGATTTGTCACTGATGTGAGCTCTCAGGCTTGTCTCCTTTTGAAGAGCAGCAGTGTGAGTTGGCTGAGTAGGCTGTCTGTCTCTGTCTGAGTTGGCAGTGTTCAGGTTGGCAGTCTTTACTCTGAAGTCCACAGGCTTTAGCTCGTAGTTACAGGAGGACTGTGTGCCCAACATTCTGTGATACTTTAAGAGCCGGTCAATCATATCACTGAGATGTGTGAATGTCAGCATAACAGCAGTACCAGGAGTGTGAGACCCAGGGGGGAGGGGCAAACCTTTGGCTGTTCTGGAGTGGGGATCAAAGAAACCGTATCTGCCGGACTTTGTTCTGAATACGGCAATACATAATGCACTCATCAGGAGCAAACCATACTGGACATCGGATAACAAGCAGCTCAGTCCTGCCTCTAGATCCAGGAAACTGTCTACGGCTCGGGTAAAGGTTGTCCCAATGTGCCATATCTAGAAAGCTGTGTCATGTCCACATAATGTGTATGTGTGCGTCCAGGAACTTCATTAGGCAGCTCATCAGTAGTCAGAAAGATGTGATTAGGAAACCTTTTCCTGACCTCTATGTACATTGTGTTTCCTTTATCCAAAACAAGGTCAAGATCTGCTCTGGTGAGGTTTTCATTCTCGTGAAGGAATGCCAGAAATGTTAGTGAGTTACATGTACACTGCTGATTTCTGTTTTTACCATATTTAAGAGAGGCCTGGCTGCGGGATGCACAGACGTGTCTTACAGAAGGCTGACCTGCTGGATTTACATAGCCTGCATGAGAAGGGCCTGCTACACACTGAGGATGTCCACTCTTTACATTAGCATAAGATGCCTGTGGTGACACGACCCTTTGACCTCTGTGGTTTACCTGGTTAGCTTCAGAAGAATCTGCCACACATCTTTTCTTTACCATGTCAGCATAAGATACCTGTGGTACACCTGGCTCATAACTTTGACCTCTGAGGTTTACCGGGGTCACAATAGAAGGCCTTGCTTCACCATCGCTCTGACATCCTCTCTCTCCAGCAGAAACCTTTGGTGCATCACTCAGACTTCCCTGTGTTGTTCTGTCATCATCATGAGACGCTGCAGCCATCTTGACCTCTCCACAGCTCTGAGGACCAACACATTCTACCTGTTCACCTGTTGTACTCTGACTCTCCTTTGACCTCTGTTGGCGCAGACTTTGAGCTTGTGACCGTTTACTCTTCCTCGGCATTGTTGATGTGACCCAAAACCACAAAGTTTTTTTTTTATTGTAGACAATCAAGATAATAAACACAATTAGAATCACAAGATATTACTACTAAGCTAAAAAGATAAGTAGATTAAAGCAGTATCTGATCTTAGTAATGATTTATATCTCAAAAATATTCTTTTTCTAATTATTTGAAAGCAACACACCAAATTGTCAAATAAATAATTTTACATAAAATCCTTCTGAAGCCTGTGCAGATATTAGATATTTAGAAGTAAAACTAAAGCTGACGTTTTACACAAATAATATATAGATATACTGTATTTCAGTGGTACTTAAGTGTCTCTATCTTCAGCAAATTGAAAACCAATAGTTTGATTATCGATAAAAAACAAGGAATAAGGTTCTAAGAATAATGGTATTTGTATATTTAAGGTTTTGTAAATGGCAGATTAAATATCTTCAACTTTAATATATTCAGGAGTTTATTTTAATATAAGCAAAGAATACAGTTTCTCCTTACAGATGGTTTATTTCACTTAATAAAGGTGTAACGATAATAAAGCATGTACAAAACTTTTTGATGCAAACAATGTGGGTCAGAGAAAAACAATACAATGTGTGTAGTGTAATTAATTTTACACACGTACTACTCAAGTAACTAAAACTGATTATGTGCGCTTTGGTGTGAAGATCTTTGCTCTCTAAACAAACCTTTTGTTATAGAGCTCCACAGCAACACGGTCCAGGAACAACTACACTTCTTTTCTAGTATCAATATAGATCTGGACGTAAATTTATTATTATGTACTGTAATAACAGACAGTTTTTTAATGATACATTTTATAACACCAACTTATATATTTGGAAATTTACCAGATTTAGTTTTTACAGGCCAATGTTTGTGATAAGTTAGATAAAATGTGTTATGTATGTGTTTCCAATCTTTTTAAACTTTAATGAACTGAAAATACTTTTTTTAATAATGTATTTAATTATGAGTGTTACCAAATAGAATATAAACAATATGGATAATTCAAAAAGATGATAATAAGGGTTTTGCCAATTGAAAATATCAAATCAAATGTGAGAGAGAGAGAGACAGGAGTGGTAGAGCAAGTGTGAGCAGAGAAACTCACAGATCCATAAAACAGAAAGATCAGGTTCCAATCAACCAGTGAATCCAAAAGATATATCAGATAGCAGTATCTGAAGCATCAGGTTCCAACAAAATAGTTTTCAAAAATATTGTTCCAATACTCAGAGGGAGACTTGCAAAGTTGAAATGCAAGTGAGATAGAGTGGGATAGAAGTAGAGGGATAGAATGATAGAATGTCCAAAATGTAGATAGAGATTTAGATTTGACAGGAGAGATAGAAAACCTTAAATGAAGTGATGAGGCAGAGAGTGATAGGAGAGAGGTGAATGATCTCAAATAGATTTGATAGATGGAGAGGGAGAGAAGCTGGAGGCCAGCGCACCTGGAACACAAAATGGAAACATGCATTAGACATACAGAACAGAAAAGAAATCATTACATGAAAAGTGATTGCATTGAATATGTGAATATTTTTTAACATCGAGGATGGAAATATGGATTTTATTAGTGTCAGTGTTTCACTACTTTAGTAGGTGTTTCGAGGAAATCTCTGTATTCACTGACTTCTGTGTTCAATAGGGGTGTCACAATTCTCCAAAATCCTCCATTTGATTAGGTTTTCAAGTCTAAGGCCACGGTTCCATTCCTGATTATTACTTTATTTTTTAAAGAACAGGATGCTTTGCCATTTTTAGACCAGACTTTTATGCAATATAATCTGACTTTCGCAATGTACCCACTACATTGTCAAATTTAAAACATTAACATAATGTAACAATAACTTATATCTTAAATCAATAAAGTTGAAAGAAAAAGAAAGGTTTGCCAATAATTCTGAGGGCAAACGCTTCAGAGCACAGCAGTGTTTGGTGTTTTGGGCCCCCAATATTGTCTTCCAGGCAGCACTGCCTGTAAGACACCAGAATGATGCAATGGTTATGGTCAGCTGCCTTGAAGACGACAGTCGCAGCGCTGTCTTGAGGGCTTGGTTGGGGGCTCAAAGCACCATTGAGCCAGCACAGCGGTCTTAGCAGCTGAGCAGACAGAGAGACTCAGCACTCTGACTGTTTGCTTTCTCTAATATATAACCAATATAAGCTGCTCTGTTTAGGCTACAAGATGTGCCTGCAGGCAAAAATTCGAGCATGTGGTTTTGTTGGGATTAAACTATAAGCAGAAACTCTGATAGCTGCTAATGTGCAATGGTAAACTCACAGAATATAGTACACACACACATAAGAGAGCTTGTAAACTGTGGCTTTTTTGCAACAATGCAAACATTGTTAATATAACTCACTGGAAATCCAAAATACTTCCAAAATGGCAACTTCGGTGAAAGAAGTGGGAGTTCAAGTTCTGTCTATGGGTCTCCTGCTTTTGTACTTGCTAACTTTAGACTGGCAGCACTTCATTGTGCTTTTTTCCACTTGTCAAGCCAACCAGATGTGAAACAAGGGCGTGTCAGCATCGACGATTCCATTTGTTATATTTAAAATTCAAGACTGGAACTTAATTTCGGTCAATTTCTATTTAAAATCAAAATTGTGACACCCTTAGTGTTCAATCACATAACTTTGGTTAACAGTTGTGTGTGACGTATACTAATTACAAGTATGTAGAGTGCACAAGCAGATGTGTACAGTAAGGTTAGACAGTGACAGTAGAAGTAGTAGTAGTAGTATTATTTACTGCCAAACAAAGTGTAGGGGAACACGTCATAGCAACAATGTAATACATGTGTGTGAACATACTGTTGAGTTGCCACAACACTGATGGTCCAGCAGCGACGTAGAGAGCCTTGGGGGGACAGAGGGGAGGATTTTAAGCTTCATTTTACAAGACAAGAAATTCACAACAGTAATTTATTTTATTATCACAAATTTTTTAGATGACTGTAATATAACATTCATACATAGTCTGTATGTGTGCGGCTTTTTTCTAAACAAAACTTAGTTTACTTACTTAGCTTACTTTAAGTCTACAAATGCTAATAGTTATCTACAGTAAAGTTATGCGATGCATTACAAATTTTAGTTATAGCATTACTATACTTACCAACCAATTACGTACAGCAGTACCAATGTTCTGTTGAGACAGTGACAAACTGAGTTATTGGGCTGAATTGTTACATGATATATGTTACATGCATATGTAACAGTGACAGAGCAACATGAGTTTGTTTTTCAAGTGGCAATAGCTAGCTAAACCACTAACAGGTTGTGTTATGTCAGTTAACAAAAGGTAAAATTTGCTAAAAATAGCTAACAATAATTTAACCAAGGTGCTATCCTTAGCTAATATTAGCACCGATGCTAGCTCTAGCCAAGCTAGCGTGCTAAGTTAGCGCGCTAAGCTAGCGTTAGCATCGGTGCTAATATTAGCTAATGATAGCTAAGTATAATTTTCTAAGTTGTAACGTTTCGCCCTTAACTCGTGTTTACATTCTGTAAGAGGTGGAAACCAATGCCAGCCCTTTTTTAAAATACAAAAGCTGTATTTCTACCGTTCAAAAACGTTGTTAGTTAATAAACAGGCTAGGCTACTTACCGCAGAGAGTTCTAGAACACAATGAGGACTGCTCCGAAGCTGCGCAGTTACATTTCATGAGGCGTTCACGGAAAGTCCGACATTCTGGTGCCAAAGGTGTGTGTGTGAAGGGAGAGGTATAAATTAATTAATTTCGGAATTCTGGAGGGGGGAGTGGGGGGTTTGTGTGTGTGTGTGTGTGTGTGTCTGTAAACACAGCTAGGAAGCCTTTCATCTCTGTGATGAATAACACCACTAATGTAAAAACTATGTGGACATTTTTTTTAAATTTGAAACGCTAAAGCTAACCTGGATAAATAGCTTAAATTAGTAAGAAGATGTTGAAGTAGTGAGAATAGTGCTGAATAGCTGAAATGCTAAAGCTAACCTGGTTGAATAGCTTAAATTAGTAAAAGTTGTAGGAATGGTTTTAATTAAGTTGAATTACACCACTAATGTAAAAAAAATGTGGAAAAATTGCAAATGCTAAAGCTAAACTGGATGAATCAGTAAGAAGAAGCTTAAGTAGTAAGAATAGTTTAAAAAAAGTAGGAAAGTTTTTAATTAAGTTGAATAACACCACTAATGTAAAAAAGGTGAAAAATAAATAAATAAATAAATAATAAAAAAAACTGCTTAAGCTAAACTGGAGAAACAGCTTAAATCAGTAAGAAGATGTTGAAGTGGTGATAATAATTGAAAAATGCTGATTAGCTGAATTGCTAAAGCTAACCTGGTTGAATAGCCTAAATTAGTAAAAGTTGTAATAATTGTTGTATAATGGTTGCAATTAAGTTGAATAACACCACTAATGTAAAAAGGTTTAAATGCCTTTGTCAGGGTTGATGTACTACAGCTCAAACCCCCGTCCATATCCACTGGACCATCACTAGGGGTTCACGGTCTTCATGGGTAACACATTAGCTGAGGTATACATGCTATACATTGTAATATATAATGAGACAGACAGACATACAGAGTATTACAGTGTCTGGGAAATGGTCGCCATGGCTACATATGATCAGTGGCCATGTTTGTAAACACAGCTAGGAAGCCTTTGATCTCTGTGATCTCTTTGATCTGTAATCAGTTAACGATGCAGCTGTGAGCTCTGTCACCAGCTAATCACACACTGAACAAGCTGTCAAACAAATGCTCATATCACCAAAAGAATACAAGATATCAATAGAATAACCTCATCATGGGCACCAGAAGGCCTTTGTGAACGTGTTGATATAAAATTCATGTTGATAAACTTATAAATGTCGGCGTATCAGCGATTTTAAAAAAGAGCTTCGCTCTCCGTTTTGCTCAGAAATGTGGACGATGTTTAACATGGCAGTGAATGGAGAAATATTTCAAACTCTTGTCATTTGAAAGCTTGCTGAGTGAAAAGTATAATTCATAGCGCATAAATGACTTTGACTGACTTTTCAACACTAGGTGATGGGATGCCATTGTGGGAATTGAACCCTGGTCTCTGGCATGAAAGGCATGTGACATAACCACTGCACCACCACTGAAGTGTCTTCTTTACAAACTATACAGAGTAATATATAATTTATCTGTGTATGTCTCTATCTGTCTGTCTGCATGTGCGTGCACACACACACAAACACACACACACACATACACAGGGAGACACAAACAGACACACACACAGGGAGACACAAACAGTTACATTGTAATATATAATGAGACAGACAGACATACAGAGTATTACAGTGTATATATTACAAAAATATATTGAAATGCTAAAGGTAACCTGGATAAATAGCTCAAATCAGTAAGAAGATGTTGAAGTAGTGAGAATAGTTGGAAAATGCTGAATAGCTGAAATGCTAAAGCTAACCTGGTTGATTATCTTAAATCAGTAAAAAGAAGCTTAAGTAGTAAAAATAGTTGAAAAAGTAGGAATGATTTTTATTAAGTTGAATGACACCACTAATGTAAAAAGGTGGGAAAATTCAAAAAATATATTGAAATGCTAAAGCTAACCTGGATAAATAGCTCAAATCAGTAAGAAGATGTTGAAGTAGTGAGAATAGTTGAAAATTGCTGAATCGCTGAATTGTAAAAGCTAACCTGGTTGAATAGCTTAAATTAGTAAAAGTAGTGAGAATAGTTGAAAAGTAGGAATGGTTATAATTAAGTTGAATTACACCACTAATGTAAAAAATGATGTGAAAAATTGCAAATGCTAAAGCTAAACTGGATAAATCAGTAAGAAGAAGCTTAAGTAGTAAGAATAGTTAAACAAGTAGGAAAGTTTAAGCAGAGGTTTCACTGTGGGAATTGAACCCCAGTCTCCCACATGAAGGGTTTGTCTCATAACCACTACGCCACCACTGAAGCATCTGCTTAGTGTGCTATACATTATAATATATAATGAGACAGACAGACATGCAGAGTATTGCAGTGTCTGGGAAATGGTTGTCATGGCTACATATGATCAGTGGCCATGTTTGTAAACACAGCTAGGAAGCCTTTCATCTCTGTGATGTCATCTCTTTGATCTGTTAACGATGCAGCTGCTGTGTCAACTGTGAGGAAACCGCAGCTCCTGAGACACTAAACCAGCTCTCAAACAAATGGTCAGACGGGCAAAATGAAATGTTATTTCAGTCAAATAACCTCCTCTTGAGCACCAGAAGGCCTTTGTGAACGTATTGATATAAAATTCATGTTGATAAAGTTAAAAATGTGGGCGTATCAGCGATTTAAAAAAGTGCTTCGCTCTGCGTTTTGCTCAGAAATGTGGACGATGTTTAACATGGCAGTGAATGGAGAAAGATCCTGAACTCTTGTCTTTTGAAAGCTCGCTGAGCAAAAAGTATAATTCATATCGCAGAAATGAGCACATTGGCTGAAACTAGACAAGAATACCTACGTTTTGATGTATAAATTGTCCATGACAAGTTAGACTTGTTGGCGTGGGAGCAAGTTATAGAGAACGGAATTTTTTGACTCTCTCCACTCTAGTGACATCACTCCTCACTCTACTTCACGCAATACACACTCATTATAAACGCAGAAAAATCATAAAATGTTCACTATACTTAAACTGCTTTTTCACAAGAACTGTAAAATATATCAATCTGAAAAGCCATTGCCAGATAGCTGAATATTTTGTGAATGGTTTAAAGTTTGAACTACGTCTGTAGGTGAAAGTATGAAGGCGCTGAAAATTTTGGGAGCAGAAGAAGATTTGAAGGATTTGAAGCTTGCTCTCATTGACTTTAATGTTAAAAAAAATTGTTTAAAAGCTTAATATTTGAAAAAGTATAAATAGTAGAAAAATAGTAGAAGAAGTCCCATCATCTGCTGAAAGAGCTGAAGATTGTAAAAGTTGAACGGTATAAATAGCTAAAAGTATGCAGAAGATAGAGAGAGCCAAAAAACGTACGGAATAAGGAAGAATAAATAAAGAACCGAATAACAATAGTGGGAATGCTGTAGAACAGCATTCCCACAATTACCACATTTTAAATAAACAGTTAACTTATCAGAATCGAGCATTGTTCTAGAGAGAACCCCTATGCATCTAAGATCTGATTATTTTCCCCACCTCTATGCTATATATCAGATGTGCTGACATTAAGCAAGTAGGCCTACGTGGCGGGACATCGAGTCACAACCCCCCCCCCACACACACACACACACACACACACACACACACACACACACGCATATACATATACACACACATGTGTCCGTGAAAGCCATGGCACAGTTTGCACACTGAAAGTGTATCTATGTCAGGCAATCTTTCCAAGTATCTAACTTATTTTAATCTGGCTTTCAAATATAGAGGGATCTTTTATCTGTAATGGAAATCAGAAATAACACAATTGAACCTGTATTTATCCTCCATTGTGTCCCTTTCCTCCAATACAGGAATCATCAAACATGGAGGGGAGAAGCCCAACATTATCCCTGCCTACACTGAGCTAGAATTTTATTTGCGCACGCCGCAGGTTAAGGATCTTTGTGACCTGAAGGCCAAAGCTGAGGCTTGCTTCAGGGCAGCTGCTGTTGCCACCGGCTGCCAAGTAAGCTTGCCCAAAAGGGTGTTCTTCCATTCGCTTCCCTCTGGCCCAGATGTAAGAGAAGACATGTATGCTAAAATAGCTGAGAAATGCAATGTTGGAGTTACCTCTCCTGTTGTACAACATGCCCTCTTTAACTTTTTCCTGTAATTATGCTCTGAGTGTTATTCTACTGTTACATTATTAACCATTAACTCCAGGCTGCTTGTCTCTTGCGTCTGCACTTGCTTAAGCCAAATTCAACACATCACAGAGCATGCACTGGGCTCCATATTCTGTTGATATATGATAGTAATCTTTATTTTTGTGCCAGAGATTTTATGAGTGATAGTGTACTTCTGTTGCCTTCAGGTGGAGATAATCTATCCAACCGATTGCTATGATAGCATTCTGCCAAATGCCACATTGGCAAACCTGTATGAAAATAATGGAAAAGCTTTGGGATTCAGTTTCCAGAGCAGCCAGCCAACTTCTCTGGTATGTGAAAATAAATCATAGAAACAGACATAATTATCTCTTACTGTCCCTGCTTTGTGCAGAAGAAATGTAAAGTGTATCAGCAATCTGGTGTTTTTCCCACAGATTGTATTTTTAGTTGTTCACTAAATCAACAAAAGAATCGTTATCACAGTGTATTTATAATTATCTGGCAGGTTCTACAGACTTTGGCAACGTATCATTCCTAGTCCCCAGTATCCATCCTTTCTTCTACATCTGCACCGACGCGTTTAACCACACTGTGGAATACACAGAAGCAGCAGGTATGGCAGCTCGGTGTCTATTTGGAGCAGATGTTGTTTCTCATGGTGATATTGATTTGCACTCCCATCAGACGATTTCAGCCATCATTATCTTTCCAGGTCACTCGGTTTAACTGTTTAGTTTTCATTTTCTTAGATGCTTTATTTTCCTCCTCCACTCTTTTCCTTGTGCCAGGAGCTGAAAAGGCCCAGTTGTTCACCCTGAGGACAGCCAAAGCCCTGGCTATGACGGCTTTGGATGTGGTGTGCTGCCCTGTTCTGCTGAGGCAAGTGAGAGAGGACTTTAGACTGGCCAAACTGAAACAGGAGTAATGACTAGAAAGCAGTGATACAGCCTTGACAGCTCATAAATACATTAACTTTAATAATAAATATAGCACATGGGCTTTAACTCACTCACTTGCACATATTTGTTAACAGCAATTCCAACAGTTTGTATGGTTACTGTTAAAGGATAGAGCTGTAAAACTAGAACTCAACAAGGGCCTCTGCAAATTTCAAATACCTCCTTCATTAAGTTGGACGAGCTCATTCCCACTAGACTAGAACTGGTGTTGTCAACTGGTGCTCGCCGAGGTTCAATGCCATCTTAGGTACCTGTTCTTTCAGGTTATGTGGTGCCCATTGACTGTAAAATTAATGAACAGACAGACAGGCGGCAAAGTACTGCAAATGCGGAAGTGCCTTAAACCTTCAATCTGAATTCCAGCAGGGGGCGACATGTGCACTTGTAAAAGGAGGTCAGTTTCTGTAGAAGTCACGATGTGATTGCCAGTGAAAGTGTGTAACGTAACGTAGAGTGTAAAGGCTCTAAGGTCTAGTGGTTGGTAAACTATTAGATCTATTTTTCAATAGTTTGGTTTTGACCAGATACCTGCAAATCCTTTACATCACCCTTAGCTGTAGTTTGTGGGTGCAAATCAGGTTCTGGACATCTCTTTTATGCTTTATCATTTCATGTCTTCTGCAGTGATGACTTTGTTCAAGTTTTTTTGCAAGATTATTGTGCAAAGGTTTGAATTGTCAACTTGTCCTTTAGGATGTTACTAGGATAAAGAAAGTTTAAAAAGAAACATTCTTCAACACAATCCACAGTTTTGCCTGTAAGGAATCAGAAAATTGGCTTAATGATATATATCTATATCTTTTTACGTCACATGTGAACGGTTAATGGTATTACAGATTATGCAGCTTATATGATTTGGTATGAAAGCTCATCAGCAATCAGGCCTGTGCTATAGAGAGGAGAGAGACCCGGCAGCTGGTGGCAATCCAATGTCTAATAACTGTGAAAGCTTATCCTCCAGCACTGTTTAAATATACTGTATAAGAGAGCAGAAAAATGGGATACAAATTTGGGACCGTGACTTTAGAGGTTGTTTCAGCAGATTTTAATGTCTGCAGAAGCAAAATTCAGAATAAAAGCAATATTCACCCATGCATCTCAATCCATTTACAGTTATACATACTAAATGTGTTACATGGAGATTTAATATATACAGTATTGTGGTTGTGTTGTCCAGCACCTAAATTCTGCTCAATTTTCACATTTTCATAAAACATTAAACATTTTTTCCATATGTAATATATGTAGGTTTGGTCATTTAATTGTAATAACCCACCAAAATATATTTTACATATCTTTTATCAACAAATTAAACTAGCAACTAACGGGTCACAGCAAATCTCAAAGCCTCACAACACCAAACAAGAGGAGATGAGCTTTAGTTGTATAAAAAAAGAAAAAGAAATAAAGACATTTATAAAAAGTCAATACCATAATCAGTGTTTGGGATTTACTAAACATATATTTTTACATTTGTGATTTTAATAGAATGCATTATTTTGCCTTTATACCATAACTTTATCAAATCACACAAATGCAACGCAGTAAGTAGCTTCACAGCAAAATAATTGTATTGAAACAAAGATTACAAGAAATGTAACACAGACTGAATCATAATAACATGCTTTAAGAATAATAAGATTAGCAGGTTTTTAAAGAAATAGTTTCAGATTTTGGAAAATGGCACTAAATATTTTACTTAGCCAAGAGTCAGATAAGAAGGTTGATACCACGCTCATGTCTGTACAGCTAGGAGGCGGTGTTAGCCTGGCTCTGTCCTAAGGCCACCATTTGCCTGCTAGGGGTGTAAATCACACATTTGATCACAATACAATATTTTATTGATTCTATGGGCAACAATACAATATTTACTGATATCACAAAGTCAGCCACAATACAATTTCAACTTCAATTTCGATTCAATTCAGGGGCCTGCAACTGAAACAAGACAATACATAAGCCTATTCAACACACTTATATATATATATATATATATATATATATATATATATATATATATATATATATATATATATATATCACAAAAGTAACTAAAATATTATTTGACAATGTAATTACTAAGCTAGATAGAGCAGGCTAGCTGCCCCCGTTAACAGTATTAAGCTAACCATCTCCTTGCTGTAGCTTCATATTTACTGTACAGACATGAGAGTGGTATACATTTTGTTATCTAACTTTCTACCAAAATGCAAATAAGCCAAACTATTCCTTTAAGTATTTTAGTTTGCCATTGATTGTCAAGTCTAGCTTATAAGCCAAGGTTTTCAGTTCACATTTTTTGGTTTAAAAATGTGGTCAAAGAGTCACTGCATCAAGAACTGAAATGTTGCCGAGTTAAAATGCACAGGTCCGTGTTTGTGCGTCTCACTGTGCTGTAAGTCCTGAGGCGACAATATCAAAATGTCCTTCCATCACCTGCACTGAAAGTTACAACATGAAGCCACATAGATTTGAAGGAGTGAAAAACAGCGATGACTGTCTTGTATGTCAGTAGCTCATTTATAAACTCTTCTGTTTTAAGGGGCTGGGTCGAGAAGGCAATGGTCACCAATCTGTTAATTGTCCCCATGCATCTTAAGTGCAGTTTCTGGGTCTGAAAAGCATTAAATGCAATGTTATTTTCCTGCTCCTCTACAAATGAGCCAAGCTTCTGGAGTCTCATCATTAACGACTCACAAGAATCTACTTCTGCATCCCTGGTTATGAGTAGATGGACCAATAGATGATGTTAAAGAGGATGTACGCTCCAGGAAACACAACCCTTGAGTACTTGTCTATGGCGTGGGTGTCTATCCAAATGTTCACATAGCCTCTGGATGGCTTCATCTGGCTTGCAATCTGCGGGTCATTCAGTGACACCTGGGCCAACATTCGATCCTGGCGACCGCCGTTCTCTGGCATCCCATAATTCCCTGTGTTGTTTATATCCATGGACCCATAGCCAGTGATCTGGGGGTCGATCATCATCTCATCAGGGTTGCCAATGCCGCATGTACACGGCAGCTAGAGAGGTAAAAAGGCAGCTTTTGAAATCTGTTTATTGGAAATGTTACTTTCTGTAAAGTCATTAACTAAAGCAAGATTATAAATACTGTACATCAGTTTGTTAAGTGTTTATAATTTTTCTGCACACTCTGGTCCATTAAATAACTTTGGCATGAAACATTCATACAAGGATGTTTGTGATGGAAATGTTCCTTGGGGTAGATGGCTCCATATGCTGCAGCAGTTGGCAAATGAATAATAGCAATATAGTACACAAGCTGTAGTCCCAGAATTTGCCATAGCCCGAGGGCAGCTTAGAGTGAAAAATATTCATCTGTTTACTGGAAATTCACATAAAGTATTAATTCATGTTTCTACCAGTTTAGAAATAATGTGTAAAATATTTTTAATATAAAATTAGGTCAACCTTGTCCTGGATCGACTTAGATACAGCTATCAACATATATGTTTCACTACAGCAGTCTGCTTTCTTGCTTTTAATGAGAACATATTTCATATCTGCAGCTAATACACGATGTGACTTATTTTATTAGTAGACCATTTCATATTTAGGAAATTTAAATCAGGATGAGAGAGCTTTAAAATCATTTAAGGTTTATGGTGTACACTCTTGCTATGTATAACTTATAAGTACTGATAATTTAGACTCATATGTTTTGTCAGGTGGTCATATTTAAAAAGAACGTCCTAAAGAAAAAGAAGAAGCTCTCTACACACTAACATTTCAAGCTCCTAAGATGAACAACCCAGGTACAATGCACAACAGAATATACAACTTAAACATACAGAATGGTGTGGGGTGGGTGTAAACTACAGCTGCAAGAACGGTAAGGATATGTCCTCTGCATAGATTCAAAGTTATGTGGCTAGGGTTCAATTTAGGGGAAAAACTGCATCAAAAAATAAGTAAATATTTGTAGCACAGTTAAACTGACTAAATAATTTATGAAAACATTGGCAAAGCATTTGCTTCCTCATTTCTACTTGCACAAAAAAGAGAATGGGCTGGTCACACATTCATTACTTCTGTGTGAAAAATGTGATTTAATCACTCAATAAGAATAAATCAGTTTTTACTGTTACAGAAGGAGGCCCTGTTACATTGAGTTCTGAATCAGTATGGATGACTGGATGTTGACTCTAGTTAAGAAAGACCATAGACTGTATATTATTTGTTTTTACAGAGAGACATGGGAAGGTAACTAACTTGGCTGTCATGCCTGTCTGTTTGTATTAAACTTGCAAATGTATTTGGATGTTGTGGACCTTCAGTTATTCCTTAGAAGATACAACAGTGTGCATGCAACTAAATAAGTAAACCAGAGAGATTATTACACAGGTTTGGTAATGTTAAACTGTCTATGTGAACACATTAAAAGATCAACATTTCATAGGTTAACTGTGTTTTTAACTGCAGGCAGTGAACAACCACAGAGGAAAGTCACATAAAATAACACTTACTCTCTCCCTTAGTTTCCTCTCTTTCCTCTCCTGTACAGTGGAGAGGTAGTTGACTGCCGCGTATTCTATCACCGAGAGGAAGACAAAGACAAAACTGACCCAGAGGTAAATGTCCACTGCCTTGATGTAGGAGACCCGCGGCATGGAGGCGTTGACCCCGGTGATGATGGTGGACATGGTTAGCACTGTGGTGATGCCTGGAGTAAAACACGCAAACAGTTTAGTCACATCAGAGAGCATGCGTATCACAAGGCTGGGAAGATAAAACTGTTAAATACTAAATGTCGTAGAAAGTGTTGTACATGTGACATATTTTTCATTTTGTGATGCCATAATATATATTTCTATTTGTGTACTGTATTTTTAATGTAATGTTTGTTTTTAACAGTATTTTGTTAATCACTGTAGGAATGTTCTGTAATTGCTCTCCCACCTCCACAGAAGGGTCAGAGGTCAGTCTCAGCTGCAGAACAAAAAAACATGACTGACGTATTAAATTATTTCCTCTATACACTTCAACAGGGCAAATGTTTCCTTTTGAGAGCCATAATCCAGAATTTATGTTGTAAGAGAGAACTCCCTAATCAATATTTCTGCCACCTGTTTCCAACCTGCCGGTTGGGACCCCTGACAGGGTCACGGGAAAAATATAAGGGGTCATAAGATGTTTAAAAGATAGCAAAGGCGAAAAAACAGACCATATACGGTATGTG
Organism: Percina caprodes; assembly: GCA_013375575.1. Classification (NCBI taxonomy): domain Eukaryota; kingdom Metazoa; phylum Chordata; class Actinopteri; order Perciformes; family Percidae; genus Percina; species Percina caprodes. Next base: position 4,989,681 of record JABXJD010000013.1, read on the forward strand.
CTATGGATTTTTTATCTGTGATTTATCACAGAAGGGGTTTCCTCTTCAGTCCTGTAAGATAAGATACAACCAGGGATGGTAAATCACTCCTTTAACATCTCAGAGCTCATAGACAACCTGTGACAAGGTGCTGCAAGTTGAATCAAACGTGGAAGGGATTGGGAACCACTGCACTGTTACTCTGCTTTTTTTTAGCGCTAGTTTCTTTGCTAAGGCCATGCCCTGTAAAGGAAACTATCCTACCTAGTGGCACCCTGGCGGGGACGGCCCTGCGGTCAATCCAGAAGGACACCCAGGACAGCATGACCATCAGAGTAGCAGGGAAGTAAGTCTGCAGCAGGAAGAAGAAGATGTGGCGCCGCAGGGTGAAGTGGATGTACAAACGATTGTACCAGCCTGGTGAGAAGAAATACCATCATTAAATTGTCATGTGTTAGCGACCGATACACCACACACACACTCAAAAGCAGAGGTTCCCAGCTATTGTGGCAGAGCGAGATAGGTCGCAAAACCCTTTTTTGTGCTTTAGGTTGCTCTTGAGAGCTAGTGGAATGTGGTTATAAGACGGCTGCAGGGGTGTCAAATTAGCTCTCCAGCAGCCCGAGAGTGGTTGGCAGTAGTTTGATTCATTTTATTGTTCATTTTGTCACTGTAAGGATTAAATATTAGTACATTCTTCTTTGTGTAACATTCAAAAGGACACGTAAGGAAGACTCAATCCTTTAGTCAGAAAAGGCTTATAAAGTAAAATGAGATTCAGTAAAGTTGCTTCACACTTGTGCCATTTGCATAATCAGTTCAGTTTACTGTATGCTTGTGTTGTGGATTACAGTACCTGTGCTGCTGTAGAAAGCCAGCTTGGTGGTGGTGTGAAATTTCTGGATGAGAAACTGGGACAGAGATATTCTTTCGTCCGTGTTCAGGGATTCGTTGCCTTTCTTCCAGTACAACATCAGGTCGTCATCTGTGTACGCATCTGGAGGGGGAAGAAGTAAAAGTGAGCTGTGATCTGTAATGAACCAAATCAGGATAGAGTTTGTCTGAACAAAATGCATGCAGATTTAACAAGACAAGACTGCAATTCTTAAGCACCACCAGCCGTCCCTAGAGACTGCAATGTTCATTACACAGTCTGATTTTGAGTCTTAGAGCTTCACTAGCAGAGGAGCCAAGGGGATACTAGAAGAGAGGCATGGCATGATGTATCTGAGATTTCATGAGATATCTGGCGAGCAAACTTGACATTTGGGCCTGAGGAGAGCACAAATGTAGTGTCAAAAATGGAAATGAAAAAGAGTGTGAATGTGTTTAGTAAATGTTGATAACTCTTGTATATAGTGAAACGTTTAGCACGTTGATGGTGCTAGAAGAAAGGTCAGAGAGGTTGGACTGGGAAAGATAATTATGTATGCCAATTTCACGGAGATTTTTTCAGATGTTAGGCCTGGAGTCAAAAGGAAACTTTGACCTGATGGTGGTGCTTATTAGATGGATAATTTTGCTGAAATATTTGTTCATATTTTTTGATGAATCCACTCACAGCTCTCAATCTCCAGCGAGCAGGTTTGGGTATCCAAAGGAAAGCGGCTGAGGTCCATGTTGCACATGGCAGTGACAGTGACTCTGCAGAGAAAAATTGTATTGTATTGTATTATAAAAAAAGAAGCCACTCGATCTCTTAGTGTGAGTTTTGGCTTAAGTTAAGGCTCCTGTCGATGTGTTTACCTGAGACTGTAGAGGACGTTGCCGTCAGGGTAAACCCTCAGCATGACGTTATCAGTTGTGGTGTCGTGGATAAAAGAGCGCTTAGAGTGGACGAAGAACATGTCGGGAACCCAAATCTTTTTCACCAGGCGACTGTCAAAGGTCATGCTCTGGTTGTTGGTGCTTGGGAACGACAGCCGCTCGTCCTTCCAGTAGTGACGCAGGTACAGTGTCATGGTAAAGTCCTACAGGAATAAAAGAAACTTGTACTTAGATGCTTTACATTTGTAAAAGTACCAATACAACAATGTAAAAAATACTTCAAGTAAAAGTCCTGCATTTAAAATGTTACCTAAATAAAAGTGTCATGTACTGAAAGAATCAATTTAATAGTAGTCGTAGTGCTATTTATTTACATTGTATACAGTTAGGCTGTTTAGGTTCCCAACCTAGGGGTCAGGGGCCTCAAGATAAATCTGAAGGATTGTGAGATGATCAACAAGTAGAAAAAAAATACAGTTCTGATACACAAATATGTTATTTTTCTGAAACCTTTCTCTAATCTCTTTCTGTTTTTGCGAATTATTATATTATTTGAAACCAAGACATTTGATGAACTATTTTATAGACATCTAAGTAGGTAAGTAGGAACCACTGGTTTAATCTTTAGCAACACATTGCATTTTTACATCTTGTGTTTTTAATGTAAAATCTTACACATCTTAACTCTGTCAGATAAATAACGTGATGTAAAAAGTATATTTCACTATGATATGCAGCAGAGTACTAGAAGTTGAATACTTACTTAATTCTTACTTACCATATCCACCTCGGAGATGGTGTCCAGACTTTCAACCTGAACATCCACTCCAACAGGAATTGGAGGACCTGAAAGAAACTCATGTTAGAATAAATGCACACATGCAGAGTTGTTATTTTCCTGCATAGAAGCTTGTTGAGCTCCTCCTGATTTTGGATGTGGAAGTGGGTAAAACAGTCAAGGTGACCATAAGAGAGACTGATTGAACCTTTAGTTTTGAAAAAGAGATGTTGTAATCCAAAAAAGAACACAATCACAATCCCACAATTATAGAGCAACTGCTGGAGCCACGACTGTGTCAGTCTGGCTGGGATTCTACTTTTGACCTATTTATTTATTTCTACTCTGCATCATCCTCAAATAGTACACAAATACAATTAGGTCACAAAAATGGAGTCAAAGTTGATGCAGCAGTGGATGAAATCCAGCTCTCTTTTCCACTTCCAGCTGAGACGCGATTGATGTTTGAAATTAAACGCAGCGAAAGGTTTCGGCGAGGCACACTTGGTGTGTTTTCAACATCAATTGTCGTGTGATTAAAAGTAGTCAGTCTGACATAAAAAAAAGAAAAAGAACTTCAACGCCTCGGCTGATTGTTTGTAGTTAAATACAGCTCTTGTGTTTGTGGTATTTTGCCTGAAATGACGAATAAAAAAATAAAGACAGCCAAAAGGATTATAAATGTATTTCCTTACTGTCATTTAGTCTGACATGAACTCTCATATACAGTAATGATGCAAAAGACGTGTATTAACACTCATGTGATGCACAGAAGTGAGCTGCAATTGGAAACTCCGGCACAGCTTGCATGGATGGTGTTATCTCCAAGAGGTTAATGCTTATAGTTACAGTTTGACCCAAACCAATGACCACTGCACACACTTATCCAGCTGAGCGTGCCGCCTCCCCAGCATGCACCCAGCACGCCTGAGCTATACAAATAAAACCTGTTTTATTAAAAAGCACTTAACTCTGAAGTCACATTCATTTTCTGACCTCCAAAGGCTGGCCTCATGGTGAAATCATGGTCTTCTATTCTCAGGAGTTGCTCAGATTTTGTCATCAAAGATTTTGTCATGTCTGGACTTCGTTTGTAAATTGGGCTGTGAAAAAAATGTGAAATGCTGTGTTGATTCACTGTCCAAATGAATTAGCCAAAGAATCAATATTACTTTGAAAATGTAAGATTTTGAAAACTCACCTTCCGGTTTTTTGACCACCACCCCCATCCATTCTGGTCTCTCTTCGTGACCTGATTGAACAGTAATAAATAAATAAATGAGAACATCTATCACATGTGGCAGGAGCACAACATTAAAGGTTCAAGATGCCTTTATTGTCATTTCTAAGTACTTACACACAGAAACATTTTGTCCTCTGCATTTAGCCATGTTCTACATAGGAGCAGCACCTTGACCTCTGTGAAACTAAAGTAGTCAATGTTCACTATTTTCTAATGATGTTTAACAGTCTAAAAAATTATTAGACCAATGTATTGAAAAAAAACAATCAGCAGATTAATCAATGATTAAAGTAATCATTGGCTGGAGAGAAATTATTAAATTACTAAAGCCTAAATCTACATGGTGGTAGAGTAGGGGCAATAATCACGCCTTTTTTGTTTTGTTTTGAAGGTTCTAACTTCCAAAGAAGAGCATTTCCTCGTCAGGAAGCCCTTCTCTGGTGTCACTTTTCAAGAAGGCTGCCTCTGTATTCTTGTCTTAGGCTGCCTTTTTTTAGGACAGAGACAGAGGTAGGGGAATTTTTTTTCTCCAAAAACCCTAAAATGGATTATTAGAGTAGAGCATGCTGTGACAGACATGGACAAATCCCTCTGACAACCACTGACATGCATCAAGGAAATACCACAGAGGAAGAGAGAGAGAGAGAGCAGGGGAGGGATAAAGGGACTGCGAGTAAACAGAAATAAATGCAATATGAAACGGTGAGAAGGGGGTTTTACTGGCGAGCTGTAGAGCTCTGATGGGCAATGGGTGCTACTGGTCTGTGTCCTTCCAGCTGCTTTGTCTTAATCCTCTTGCCAGAAATGCCTCTCCAATCCCCCTCTCTGCCTGCCTACACCACACAGTAGACCGCCTGTCTGCACGCTGTTTCTGCTCTGCCATGGACCCGCATGCATGCATCGCTGCAGGGGTTGCATCGGGGTTAATGGGCCAGATTCTTGCAAAGGTCATTCTGGATACATTAATGTACAGTCTGCAATTTAAGACTTATTTTAAACATAACTCATTGGTATATAGATGGTGGGATGCAACTACAGTAAGTGCATTTACTACTACAAGTACTGCTCTTAAGTACAATTTTGAGGTTACTTGAGTAGTTCCATTTTATACTTTTTACTCCACTACATTTATTGGACAAATACTAGTTACTTTTCAGATTAAGATTATTAATACAAAACATAATGTATTATTATTAATTAAGATACCTGGCAGTTTATAAAAATATCAATATTATTAATATATATATTCAAAATATATATGGCAAAATAAATAACAAATCAGAACTACTTTTTGACTAAATATGTAGCTAGCTGGGTACAGCAGTATGCACCTGTGTTACTGTGAGGTGCTTTGAATTTAGATGAGTTACTTTTACAGTTTGTATGCTTTAGATCAAATGTGCTCAAAGTGTGGCCTGTGTGCCAGTGACGGCCCTAAGATTCACTAACACTACTGCGTCAAACTTCACCCCTCTAACAAGTCTTTGTATGGAGACCAGTGGCACCTGTTGCAGGAATTACATTCTATCATCAATGCTAGTGCTGTTTAGCTAACGTTAGCAATGTTGGTGGACAATTTGTCAGTTTAATGTGGAAATGAGATGGAAAAGCCAACATGGAAAAAATAATGTATGGCCGAGGAGAAAAGAAAAGTTTCAGGAAAAATGCATCAACTCTTTTAACGCTACTTCCTCTAACCTCCGGAGACAGCTCAAGGAATTTAATGTTAAACATCATTAATAATAATAATCCTCATCATCATCATTGGGGGTGCCAGTTCACCTCCTGGGCACTGCCAAGGTGCCCTTGAGCAAGGCACCAAACCCCCAACTGCTCGGGGCACCTTTCCATGGGCAGACCCCTCACTCTGACAGCTCTCCATTTAGTGCATGTTTAGTGCAGGTACTGAGCATGTGTGTGTTATTCAGGCCTGTGTGTAATAACAGAGTGAAAAGTGTAATTTCCCCTTGCAGGATTAATAAAGTATACATTATTATTACATTATTATGAGATTAAGATCATAGGTGAAGAGCACAACTGTAAGGTTGAACAGTTTCAACAAAGCTTATCTCTCCACCAGTCAGTCATTACAAATCAATGACTGAATCAATCACATGAAAAGTAGTGAAACTGTAACACAGGCACGTGGTAGCATCTCACAAAATTGTTACAAGTGTTAAGCTGTTCAGTGATGGAGATATACCTTATGTTCTGATCCCGTGAGGCCCGCAAACATATGCTGGCTCCCTAAACTGGCAGTAAGCCATTAAAAGTTAGATAACCCCTGCTTTAGATGTCTATGTGTTTTATGTGTGAATTGTGCTTTTCTGTCCCAAAAATCATCCAGCTCATACTCAAAATTATCCTTTAAACCTCATGAGGGTTTTCTCCTCAGATGTTTTCTTGTGTGCTTGTTTCCTCAAGGCAGTGAGTGAAAAATAAAAATGTAAGTAATATAGTGAGAACTCCCACAACACACGCCAGCAGCATTCAGCTGCTTCTGCAATTTCACACTCACAGAGAGGAGGACTGGGGTGATGAGAAACGGGGAGAAGAAAGGTTCAATTTCAGCATAAGTATATGAGATTGTTCCCTCGCTTCTGGAAGAACACTAACAGATTGAAATTTGATTTGTATTCTCAGACTGTGTGTTGTAGCAGAGAGAAGACAGGATGTGAGAGGACTTTTAACTAGTCGGTGAAAAAAACCACTGGTGTTTAGAGATTACAATGCAGCTTTTCTGCCACTTGTGCTTTCTTGCCTTTTGAAGATTTACCACGCATGATGAACGATAGTGCTCTTATGCTTAATGATCATCTTAATCACCTTAGGGCTGAGATGATCACTTTAAATGACTGTAATTTCACAGAGAATTGTTCAGCTTTAAAAAAGACAGCTCAAACTGTTTAACACATATTCAATAAATCAGATTTGCCCTGTCATTTGCTCTGACCGTTTGTCATAATGTACTGTACATACTATATGAACCAGCAGGTATGTAATATCAAACACATTTATGTCACTCAAATGGAGGAGAACCTGATAGCAACGTCTCCTCTGATCTATAAATAACAGTTACACCATGAAAGGTGATACTGTATCTAAAGGCAGAGGGATTATATGATTTGACAGGGTTTGCTGAATATATTAATGCAAATCATTCAACGCTGATAGCATAATGAGGCGACCACGCTATACTAGTATCATCTTCCCTAGAGATGATTGCAGACAGTTTCTTACTTAAAGACCTCAGGATATGGTTAAGCTCTTTGCTGATTTTTTGGACAGAACATTTGCATTTTTCTCCTTATTTACTGTATATTCTCATGTTGCTCTCTGCAAGTGTTCAGAGCCTTCTAGAGGTGTTGACTTAGCTGACTATATTGGCAAGAGAATGCAAACCATGTGCTGGTTCCATCTTCTCAAATGTCAAGATTTGCTGCTTTTTGTTACTTTTTCTTGGGTTTTGGTCTGTTGGTTGTATAAAGCAACACATTTTAAGACATCACCTTTAGCAAAATGTGATGGACATTTTCCACAATGTTTTGACATTTTATCATAAGAACTAAAATCAATAGATTCATAGATAATGAATAATGATTAGTTGCTGTCCCAGTGAGTTATTTCTCTTTACAGCAGTTGCCAGCTGTTCAAAGCCCAATGGGGTTATTTAAATTAATTCTGACAATTTTACTGTGCATATAAACATTCATATTTTTAAATACCTTGCAGCTGTTGCTGTAAAATGTAACGACTCACTGAAATAATTATTACATTTGCATTTCTAATACTAAGATGCTTTTTGCCTGTTTTGTTGTGCAAAAGCAAAATAAATTCCACTGCAGGTATGCAGGCTGCTCCTCCCCATACTGTTTCCTGCACTTAACAGCAATGATCAGACATCTGATATTCTTATTAGATATATTAACAGATTAGTCATTTAACAGAAAAATTAATCTGTAATTATTTAGATATTCATATTTTTTAAAGCAAAAATGACAAATCTTTACAACTCCTGCTTCTTAAATGTGAATATATGCCTTTCTTTGTCTTATATGGCGGTAAACTCAATATATTTGGGTTATTTTGCTGAGTATTTAAAAAAGAAACTTGAAACGAACACAAAACATTATTCTTAATATGTAACATACACATTAGAATGTAGTGAAATGTTATTACTGCATTTAACCCATCCTAAGACTTTGGAGAAGTGGACAGCTATACATACAGCGTCCGGGGAGCAAATTGGAGTTCAGTGTCTTGCTCAGGGACACTTTGACATGTGGCCAGAGAAGCCTGGGATTGGACCGCCAATCATGTGGTTGAGGGCGACCACTCTACCTCCCAGTCACAAGCCATAAGCATTGAGCTTTCTAAATACCAATTTCTTCACAGAAGATCAATCTCATAAAGTGTTTTCATGCCACATTATGTGCCCCCAATTTAACTGAATCATTAAAATAACGATTCCCAGCAAGTTCATCAGCATTTCTAATGTGAGTCAAAAAAGACGAAGATACTTATAGATGGTTTTGTAGTGTAAATGTTACATTCCTTCCACCACAGGTATGTCAGACTGTCCTTCCACATAGTGCTCCCTGCACTTAACAGCACAGATAAAACTAATAAACAAACAAACACAAACCTTTCTATTCAAATCCCTTCCTATGTCGAAGCCAATTCAATCAATAATATGCAGAATTGAAGGAATGATTCCCAGATCTAGTTCAGTACCCGACTAAAAAATCTAATCCATTGAACGCATTAACAAGGCAGCAATTAGCCTAAATAATCACCTGGAAATGACATTGGCTACAACTGCTGCCAGTGGGGAAAACAGTCATTAACCGGCCTGCAGCAGTTGTGGGGCAAGAGAACACAACATTCCCTAGTAGTGCATAAATAGATGTGGGGATTTAGGTCTCCCTCTCTCTCTCGCCGCTCTCCAATCTGCTGTCTGAGTAAGTCTGTTTTCAGAGGGGTGGAGGGAGCAGCACAGGTGACCCAGGAAACACTGGCCAACATTGTTTAAACCTCAAAAAACGTAGATAAGAACATCATGAAGCCGATAAAAACATGCAATCCAGTGTCTGTGACTCCTTTCACATTACCTGCTCTGTTTGTAGGTCTCCAGCTTGTGACCCCTCGACTGGGCCAAGTTCCCAGCTGCTCCTGTGAGCCAAACACAGAAGAGCACAAGAACAGCATCCACCTGCATGGTTCACATTCCCCAGAGGACGGACCTCTCCTGTCAGTCAGAATCTACTCCCCTCAAGGATTCGGAGCACTCTGCCTTGCTGAGACATTCCCTTCTCCAGCACCGAAGCCGACAAGAGGGAGGAAAAACAGCAACAGCAGCATCAGCTACACTGAGCTATTCTACGGCCTGAGTGGAAAACATCCTACGGTGCTTAATCTCCACAGTGGGAAAAGCAATTTTGACTAAACCCATAAATCCTTGAGCGTCAGATGGTACAGATTTGATCCCTGCAGCGGCGGATGTGCCTGCCTCTCTGTGCTCTGCTGTGCTCAGATATCCTGCACCCTGATGTGCTCTACTCCACTTTGCACCGCCCAGAAACACCAATTCTCACAATGATGCGGTGCGCTCATTTGTAAGGTCAATGGTTTAGAGATGCAGACTCACAGAGGCTGAGAGGAAGCTCTGTGTCTGATGTGAAAGGCTTCTCAGCTCCTTCTGTTGTGGGAGTCTCATGTCTGGCATGCCAAAATTCTCTACCAAAAGAAAAAAAACATCTGCATTTCTGCTCGTTGGTGCTTGCAGGATTTTTTGTTGTTTTGTTGTTGTTTTGTTTAATGTAAACCTGGACAGTGAATGTAGGCTTTTTCTGATTCTCAGGGAACTCAGATTTTGGAATCATTTTAGATGCTCCAAATTATTATTATACAGGTTACTTTTTTGCCAAATCCATCAGAAATAAGGCCAACAGAGTTTTTTTTAAAAACAAGAGACCTAATTAAGCAATTGACTGTAATATTCACAGTAACTTTCAATAATTATTTGGATCTGTTTTACCAGATGATGGATAAAAACACAGGACTACATACATTTAGCCTTATAAGCCCCATTTATTAATTTGCTTCAAATATATATATATATATATATATATATATATATATATATATATATATATATATATATATATATATATATATATATATATATATATATATAAATATATATATATATATATATATAAATATATATATATATATATATATATATATATATATATATATATATATATATATATATATATATATATATATATATATATATATATATATATATATCAGAAAAATAAATAATAGGTGCTTTTGTTTGTTTAGTGATGCATTAGAGGTTGCACCACTATTTGTCTGTCAAGACGTGTCCGTCTGAATAAGCCAATCAAAAAACATCTCAGTACTGACGTCACCGGCCATGTGTCCATTTTTTTTAGCAGACTAAACAGTTGGATTATAAGATCATGAATTTGGGTTAGCTCCATGGACGTCAATCTGAAAATTGGTGTAAGTATGTTAAGCTTTTTTTTTTTGTGGATCCTTCTTTACAGTTGTCCTGCTGACCGCGCAAAAGTAATAATTGTTCAACAAACAATGTCCTTTTTCTTAAATGCTCATCTTTTAGTTATTGTACTGAATTACAGGGAGCCTAGTAATGGTGTCCAAATATAATTTGAGATTTACATAGAGGTTGAATTTGACATTGAATAAGGAATGAAAATAAAACCTCTCCCGAGCATGGCATACAACAGAATTCAACTCACTTAAAATCACTTATATGTTATTAACTACTAAGTCAGACAGGTGTTAGTCTTTTGTACTATAAGCTTTGATGTAGCATCACAGCTTTACAGGGTGAGTGGGAAAGCATGTTGTCACCACTAGTTGGCAGCAAAAATCCAGATTATTAGACTATAGCAGTTACTCTTTGCACGATATCAATATTCGGCCGATATTTATTTTTCAACGAAAACATGCAACAAACAGAAAAGTCTGCACACAGTATAATATTGACTCATTAGTATTTACATTATTTAGTAACATTTTCTGCAGAAGACGCAGATGTTTCAGTTTGTCTTATAGCACGCGTGCGTGACATTTCATAGAAGAAGCAGTGGAGCGTGTATCTTTACATTCATCAGCATAAACAAACATGTTTTATAGGGATCCCTTAAATTTGGTTATTTAGCAATTGTGACTAAGATATAGGCTAATGTACAGTGAGTGGGAAATTTAGGCTGTTTGTGCTTGGAACATCTGTACTACATTAAAGCCCACATATAAACCAATTCCAATATATGTGGGATAAACTCAAATAAGCCAACTATGATGGCCATGTCAATGTCAATGTCAATGTCAGCTTTATTTGTATAGCACATTTCCAAGGCCGAGGCCTACCAAAGTACTTCACAGTAAAAGAACAAAGAATAAAAAAAAATATATAAAAAACAAATACAATAGAAGACACAACAAATAACAAATACCATGGATATATAGCGATCGATTTCTAATAATTGAGATATTACATATCTTACTTCCTATTCTGTCATTATTATGATGTATTGTAATATTTATTTTTACTATTTCAAATTCTTTTGCATTTTTTTTTCTCCTTGGCAGGAATGGGCTCCCAACCTACTAATATTAAAAGTCTTTAAAGCAAAACAAAAATTATTATTTCTATTGCTACAGCAACAGTTCAGCTCTCCTTAACACTTGATCGATGCACAAATGTTTATTTTATTTTATTTATAGTATCAATTCATAACAAGTGTTATCTTGAGACATTTTACAGATAGAGTAGGTCTAGACCACACTCCATAATTTACAACAGTTCTTGTAGTTCCCTTCAGAGCAAGCAACAGTGCAACAGTGACATTGGGTTTAGATTTGAACAATTTCATCAAAAGTAGATCAGCACCTCAGGACTCTTACATCATCTACCTATTTGACCTGATTGACTTGAGTTGGCCCACATAGGCTACAGCAGAGTCAGACCAGCAGCTACTCATCAACATGAGCTCTTGTGCTGTTTGTTACTTCTGCATCCTTACCTCGACATACTCCTATATACTGTAGCTTTGAGCGTGGGATTTAAGTGCATATACTACAGCTAGTTTTAACAAAAAAAAGCATGAGTTTCACCTGAGTTAACCCTTCACTGATGTTTCTATGTAGAACTACGTCACGCTCTGGCGTTAGCCAATAAACGGTAGACATTTTAAAAGTGAAATATATGCCCTGAGTTTCGTCTGTCAGAAAGACAGGTACAGTCTGTTCTCATGCTATACATTGTCCACAATAACGCCGACAAATCACATACGTTATGCTTAAATGCTAAATTCTAGCAGATGGTCAAGGTGAACACACCAGCTTTTAATCCCTTTGAGCGAGGCGGGATTTTCGCCTGACAGGCTAAAACCAGGGTAAAATACGCTCCGATACTGATGCACTGAAGTCATTGGGTCGCGCAGTACTGGCGGGGCAATGTAAAGTTTACTGATAGCTAAAGCAAAAAGACGTTTACTGAAATCATTTCTATGTAGCGCTATTTGATGAGACATTGAACACGATCGGTTACTTAAATGACAGCGAGGACATCAATGGACCAGAAAATACGTCTATCACTGAAAATGACGTCAAAAATGATAGATTTGTTCATTTATGATTTGGCAATTACCGCTAAGCTAAAGTGAAGCGCGCCGCGTTGCTATTTCCTCCCAGCTGTATGTATGTTAGTTAACATAGCCATTGCCCTTCAGTGCTAAATCAAGATGAGCTCCTCACGGGAGATAAAACGTAAGTTTAACTTTCACTTGCTTCCTGATTTGTTTTAATTGTTTACACTGGTAAAGGATGTGTAAAAACGTAATGTTTGATTACTCTGCAGAGCTGCAGAAAGCAAAGAGCAAAGTGCAGAACAGCAACAACTTAAGAGAGGAAGCAAACATCTGCAATCAGCTAGGAGAGCTGCTGTCCAGAAATGGTAAGTGATTAATACAGCGACCATCAGGGTTGAAAGCATTAACGTCCAACTTATATCTGGAAGTGGGTCACACTATTGAAATTACTGTCGAGTATGTCATTAGGAATCTGTATCTATAGGGACAAGATACATACACGTCCATAAGGACAGGATTAGAAGTTTTTAAACAATAGAGGGTTGTACGATATTAACAAAATGTGATATTGCGATATCGATTATGAATATTACGATATCGATATTAATTATATTATTTGTAAACATGTAAAATTACAAAAAGATACAGGGAAACTCATCGTAACATCATAGATTCATAACAATATGCACTGTATTGTTAAATATAAATAAATCTATGAATATTGTATAGTGAGGCTTATTTGGCTAGCTCTGGCGTATTAACTGCAACATGTTTTTTGGGGCTTTAGTATCATGCACTTATGATTCGTTCCGTTTTGTTGTCTTTATCTATTTCTTCATTTACACTGTCACTCTGTCGAAATATGCACACACGTCATGTAGTGGCCCCATGCGCTGACGTGCACTATCATGTGCAAGTAACTGAAACTGGCCAATGAAACATTATCATTATAGCGTTTCAAGCGGGCTCAAAATCAAACACAACTAAGCCACACAGTCAACGGACAGGACGCATCGCTCCACAAAATGAACAAAATATTGCATACTTATTGTGACCCTTGCGATGTAATACTGTGCAACGTGATATCACGATAACGATATTAAGTCGATATATCATGCACCCCTAATACAGAGTAACTCATCATTTTATGAAATATAAAGATGTGATTTCAATAGATGCGACTTGCAAACTCAGCCTGTGTGCATTTACAAACAATACATTAATTTCTTCACAATGACCTCATATAATAAGGACCAAGTTGGTGAAGTTTAAGTAGTTTTCAATCAGCAACTTTGAGCCTCTGCATACATTTGAAGGTTCACAGTCCTACACACCGCTGTCTTCTTGTTCTGCTGCTGCCTCCTTATTGATTCAACCCTTAGTTTGGAGTTACTAGTTGTTCTGTCTCTGCACTTCTCACACTCCTCACTTATTGTTTCAAGTTAGGTAAAGTGTGGTTTCTGGATTACTGAATATTCTAAATATACTCATCCGTCCTCCTTCCTATTTTTCATGTATTTTAGGTGATTATGAGGCCGCCATTAGGGAACACCAGCAGGAGTTGTCTCTCTCTGAGGTTCTAAACGATGTGATTGGACGAGCTGTGGCCCATCGTAAGATAGGCGAGTGCTACGCAGAGATGGGGAACATCGAGGCTGCGTTGAAAGTAAGTAAATTGGTCTGCTTTACTAAAAATGGCTGCATTGCAAGCTTTTGTGGCCATTAAACCAGTTCTTTAAAAGCTTTACATCAGTACTATGATGATACAAATGTAGGGGAGAAAATGTAAGGGTTTTAATGTATTTTACAGCACCAGCGATGTCACCTGGACCTGGCTCGCTCTGTCAGCGATCATGCTGAAGAGCAAAGGGCGCTGGCCACTATTGGTCGAACCTACCTCTTCCGTTATGAATCAGACCAATCAAGGAACAGTTTGGAGCAAGCAGAGGACGCCTTCAGGAAGAGCCTGACCATTGTGGATGACCGTCTAGAAGGTTTGCTATGTGCTTGTTTGCATCCTCAAGCATTTTATGGAGCATATTTTATTTTCTAGTGCCTGTACTTTTTGCATTGTTTGTTTGTTCTTACATTTTAAATTGTTCTTACCTCCAGGCACTGTGCCAGGGCGAGAGATTAGTGAGATGAAGGCACGTCTCTTCCTCAATCTTGGTCTGGTCTGTGATCACCTGGGGGAGCCCAAACGTTGCAGCGAGTTTATCCGACGAAGTGTCTTTATTGCAGAGTGAGAGCATCCTAAATTATACTTAATTATAATGTTAAATGTCAGTAAGGAAGATGGGAAATTTTCAGGAATCTTTTCTACAGTCTCACTGTACACTGACAGTGTTACAATAGGGACTTACAGTAAGTGTTTATAAAAAGATTATCATAAAATATTGCTAATTGTGCTTTCTACATTCTCATCCTGTAAAGGAAGAGTCAGCTGCTGGAGGATCTCTACCGTGCAAATTTTAACCTGGGCAACATCTACTTCCGTCACGGTCAACTGTCAAATGCCGTGCGCTGCCTTGAACAGGCCAAAGAGTGTGCAAGGAAGATCAAAGACAAGTTCAGTGAGAGCGAGTGCTTTCACTGCATTGGCAAGGTAGGAACTCCTTGTAGAGAAAGCCATAGCAGTCCAATGAAGTCCAATTGCCGTCAACCAACTGACCCATTTTTGGTTATTGTTGCTGTACATTTATTGCGTCTCCATGACATTTATCCACAGGTGCAGCTGTCTCTGGGGGATTTTGTAGCAGCTAGACGATCTCTGAAGAAAGCCGTTTTACTAGGTTCCCAGCAGCCACTGGACAGGCAGGCAGTGAAGAAAGTTTTCAAATATGGTGAAAGAGCAAGTTTGTTTTATCCACTCAGTCTTGTTGCTTATTTGTATGTAGTTAAAAACAATTCACCAAGAGAGCTGAGCTGTTGGTGTGATTTGTTTGCATTGTCTAGCGGACCAGGGCTGTAAATTGGAGGAAGAGTTGGGGGAGGATCAGGGCAAAAGACTCAGCTCCCATCAGGCCGTGGGGCTGGCAGAGCAGCTGGGGGACCTTTACTGTAAGGTTGGCTGCTACAGCAAAGCTCTGGATGCATATCTAGCTCAGGTAAAGCTTTTTTATGTTTACTGTAGCACCCAATATTCACTGTCTTTTTCCTCCTCTCCAATCTAAGTGTATCACATGAAATAATTAATTTTTTTAAGCTCTGTTGTCTATGTGGTGCAGCTAAAGGGCGCTGAGGCGTTGGGAAAGCCTGCCAGGGAGCTGGCTGTCATCCACGTGTCCCTGGCTGCGACCTACACAGACCTGAGACAGCACAGCAAGGCAGTGGAGCACTACAGAATGGAGCTGGCTTTACGACAGGGCAGCTCAACTGAGGTAAACAGTCACTACATGGATCTTCACCCAGCATTATCTTGTTCCTTTTTATTTGTTTTAGAGATGAAATTATTTGGGTTTTATTATAGGTAAATCATGTATATAATATACATTATAATGGTTTAAGTATATAAAAAAATCACCAGCTGATCACCTGTAAGATTTTGGAAGATGGTCTTAATTTGGATTGTCAAACTGTCCAACATGATTTACAATATTATAACTATAAATCTTGCATGTATTTTAATCACTTGTATGTGTCTATATCAGGAGTGTAGCACTTGGCTGAACATCGCAGCAGCTCAGGAAGAGAGCGGCTGTGCCTTCGAGGATATAGACGGCAGCTACAGTACAGCCGCACACTGCGCCCACAAGTCTGGGCAGAACAGACTACAGGTGAGCTGGAATTAGCAGCTGAAAGTTGGAAAAATGAATTCGATAAGAAAAAGTTGGACTTTAACTGATTTTAAAAAGATGATCATTTTCATGCATATTAGCCTTTTTATACAGCTGCAAATCCATATACTTTGTTAAAGAACAATACTTTATGGTGTTTTCCTATTACGTGGTACCTGCTCTACTCGCCTCAAACGCAGTGCCCCGTCCTCCTTTTTCCATAGCAGATTTAGTACAGCCTCACACGTGAGACCACCGTGAATGGTTGTCATAGCGTCGGCGCAGAAACTGCCGTGACCTAATGCACACAC
The DNA here is from genome assembly GCA_013375575.1 of Percina caprodes. Classification (NCBI taxonomy): domain Eukaryota; kingdom Metazoa; phylum Chordata; class Actinopteri; order Perciformes; family Percidae; genus Percina; species Percina caprodes. The sequence goes on from JABXJD010000013.1 coordinate 5,006,183, forward strand.
AGAACGTTGAAGGTGTGTTGTTTTCTGTTGCCACAGCCAGAAGACAACTTTGGTTACAAAAGAAACTGGAGGCAGCAAAAAAAAAGACAACACCGCAGGCTAAACTATTTAAACACGGCGGGTTTGTTCAGGACACCCCTGTCTGTCACTAGCAATGATGACACAGTGATTACTGACTATTCTCTCCGACAAATCAATAGTCTCCAGGTTTTCACGTCACCTTTTGGTATTGCCTCAGTTTGCTTGGAACCTCAACTGAGGTGGTACTAAAAAAAAAGTACCTGATAGCAGGTACCAGGGACTTTTTTTTGTAATGGAAAACAAAACAGCAGAGTAGAGTTGAGGCAAGTAGGTACCATGTAGTGGAAAAACGCCAGTACATTACTTTGGGAAGGGTCTAAAACAGATGCAGTGTATGAACGCCCACTTTCTCTCTTACAGAAGCGCGTGTTAAGGCTTTGGCTGGCGTCCCAGAGACGACTCGGCTCATCAAAGGCTGATGACACTGAAGAGAGGCTGCAGGAGCTGTGTGCTGCGGAGGGCTGGAGTCCAGATGGGAGCGACGGTGAGGAGGATGAAGAGGAGATGGACAACAGTGAACCTCTGGATGACAGTGATGTTGTTCTCTCAGACTCAGGTAGAACTGGCATTCTGCCCCCCCTTGACATCTCTAAACAAATGGATTTTAACATTTCCCAAAGCCATTCTATGTTTTCTCATGACTCTTCATGTGGTTTCTAGATGAGGATTTGGAGGGTTATGAAAAGATGGTATCAGGAAGAAGGAAGGCAGGAAGGGTGAGTCATATATTAGTTGTCACTAAGTACTAGCAATCTTCTCATCTTTGTATTCCATGTCTTCAGTGTTTTACCCGCCACTCTTTTTGTATCTATTTCCTGCTTTAGTGGAACAAGAGGAACGAGAAGGGCGAGACGTCTCTGCACAGAGCGTGTATAGACGGAAACCTTAAGCAGGTCCAGTATCTGGTGGAGCAGGTGAGAAAAACAAGATTCATCATTTTTGTTTTAAGATATTATGCAGTTTTTAAAAAAATCAGAAATGCGGCCAAAAAAGCAAAATCAAGACAAAACATAATGATAGTCGGACAGATGAGAACAAAATCCTTAGTAAACCGTAAACTTACTGTCCTATACAGAGCAGAAGTCAAATAACAAAGCTTCTTTCCAAAGTTTAAGTATTTATTTCACAAAACACATAATTTCATTCAATTTCAAGAAGAGACTTTCTCTGCTTAAATCATTCATAGTGATCGAAGTGATGTTAATGAAAATGGAAGTTTTAAAAACAACCCTGGATTGTATGGTCATTAACAAAGTTTTGCTTGTCTGTATGTCAGGGTCACCCGGTTAACCCCAGAGACTATTGTGGCTGGACTCCTCTTCATGAGGCCTGCAACCACGGTCACTATGGTAATTCATTTTATAGTAACTGTATTCATTTTTTTGAATACAAATTAATTTTTTTTTAAAGTTGTATTTGTAAAAAATAAAAACTTTTAATTATGCAGACATTGTAGCGCTGCTGCTGGAGCGCGGCGCTAACGTTAATGATCCTGGGGGTCCCTTATGCGAAGGAGTGACGCCTCTCCATGATGCCCTCACCTGTGGCAATTTAAAAGTTGCGAGACTCTTGGTGGAACGAGGGGCTTCTGTCACCCAATGCAACTCCAAGGTGTGTGTGCCCTGGTAAATTACAGGAGATGCTTCTGTAATAGAAAATTATATGCTGCAGGAAAACTATTTGATCCTTAGTATTATTTACCAGTAATCATTTCATAGTAATTCTGTCTATCACAGAAAGTTGCAACCTACTTAAATCTATGTTTCTGAATGTGAATTTGGCTGCTTTTACAGTAACCGAGGGACTGGTTTCAGTGACAGTGCTAAATACATGTAGCAAAACATATAAGTTACACCATGTGCTGAGCTGATAATCTCAGAAACACAGCTTGATGCATAAAAAGAGACACTTTGGGCCTCATTTAGTTAAAAAAAAAAAAAAAACTTTAGGTGGTAAATATTCATGTCTTATGTAATGAATAGAATTATTATGTCTTAAATTCAAGTATAGTGAAACAATTTTTTCTCTAATCTAATTTCCTCTTAGCGTAAATGTCATTTGCTCCATGGTTTTAATTTTCCCTATTATTTCTTTCCAGTAATCGAGGCAAAGACGTGATTCCTGTAACCATCATGTTCTTGTTATAAGTTTCAGAGCAGAAATCCTTAAAATGTTGAGTAAATAAATGTACATCCTTACACAACATTTTTGTTGGTATTTTTACCAAGTAATACAAATTCCACGTGAAATAATAATGAGAAGCTTTCTGATAATTAAATTTCTGTAATTATTCTTTTCCTAACTTGGACCAGTTTTCCGAAAAATAGCAGGTGATTGCATCTCTTCTTATTACTTAGATAGGGCTGAAAACGAACAGACATATTCACTCCAAAAGGGGTTAAAATCACTGCCTGGTAATATTTTTTTCAACCCACATCCCCTAGAAAAATAAATCTATGTGTGCATCTGTCTAATGCTTTACCATCCTCTGTCAGGGTAACACCGCCATGGACACCCTGCGTCAGTGGCAGAGGACGTACAGTAGAGAGTTAGACCAGGACACCAAGCAGGAGTGCATCGCTACAGAGAGGCTGCTGAGGAAGGCGCTTGAAGGGGGAGGTGAGCTCCTTACATCATCACAACTGTTAGCCTCAGTTTGCCTTTTAAATATTCTCTCACACTCTGATTTTCCCCCACTTATCTCTGTCTAACACAGTTCCTGCTGCTCCGGCCCCAGCCAAGCCTTTCGACGCCCTGCAGGACAGCCAGCTGTTTGATGCTGAGAACTCAGAGCCGCTGGTGTCCTCTGGAGGGGGCTGTTCCTCCAGCCAAGACTGGCCTCGGACCAACAGGAACTCAGAGGTGAAGGCAGTACCTGCCAGCCCCAAACAGTGGAAGAGCAACAGCTCAACACAGCGACACAGAGCCCGAGGAACAGAGGCTGCTGTTCTCTATGGGGTAATGATAAAACATAAGATAGATAAAACTATTTAATACTATAATGTTTTTGTATCTAATTATGAACTTTTAAACTTCTATAAACTATAAAGAGGCTGTTTTAATCCTGTAGCAAACACTGTCACTACTGCTAGCTACAGTAGGAAAGAAGTGTCTGTTTTAATTGATTAATTAATCATTTTAATTGGTTAATCCATCCATCAATTCTTAATGCTGCCTATACAAGTCCAGTTCTTGTTAATAATTATGAAATATAATTTACTTCTGGGATGGACTGAAAATTATGTGATATAATACAAATCCTTGTAGGCCATATCATTCTACTGGTTTTCCATCATACTTTCATACTCTGGCTGGTGAAGCAAGTACTCAATTGCTTTCTATGTGATATTAAAAGGGCCTTCAAAAGTCTTGATTTTTAACTTCGTTGCCCCTAGAGAAACCCCGTCTCTGAAACTTAATACTTTACATCTACAATTACAGTAAGTCATTTGTATGTATAATGTATTCCATAGAATAACAGCAGCTCCTCAGACGACAGCGACTCTGACTGCCCGGTTAGTCCTCTCCGTGCCGTCCGCCCTCGACACAGCTTTCAATCAGCCCAGAGTCAAAAGGAAGTCCCCCCAATTAAGGAAGCCACCCCGATTCCCAACTCGGGTAGAGAAAGTGTCAGGGAGGCTCCCGCGCCATCTGTCTTTGTACGAGAGGAGTACCACAGTGCCATTCGAGGCTTAGGCAGCGCCAAAACTCTTCTCCAGGGTCTGTCACAGCCTCAGTTCTCCAGCACACCAGCTGTTTCTACCAGCAACAAATCAGCCCTGGTTCCTGAGGATGAGTATCTGGCTGACGAGTGGCTGGAGGATGATTTGGGGGAAAACCAGCCGAAGAAGAAGAGGAGGCTTCGAGTGGAACAGACTGGGATGAGAGGGGAGGACACTGCCTTGTCTTCAGCAGCAAGGAGTCAAAACAGGCACTCATACTCTGAAACCTGCAGAGGTAATGATTGGACTTATTTTCTTTAATTCTATTTTACTCCAGATGTCTTTGCTTATTTGACCTTTATCATGCTTCTCTTCTCTTTCAGGTTCTGCTGTTCCTTCCTGCTCGAGCAGGAGTCTCTCTCTGAAGAAGAACGGCACTCTGAAGCCTCACCAGGTCAAAATGACTCAGATGCCAGGGATGGTCCGGTTGGGCAGACGAGAGGTCAACAGGTCACACAGCCCCACAGTTACAGATGATGACGAAATGAGACCTGAGACACCACCACCCCCACAAATACACATACAGGTGTGAAAAATATCTCTGTATCCTGCTTTTTATTGTGATGAGTTTCAGATGTAGTCAAATCTAGAAAAATGCACCGTATTATTTGCCTTGGACAAAGGTAATGTACCTACAAAAGGACTCATTTCAAGTTCAGAAAGAGATTTCACATGACTTATTTAGGGCAATATTGACTGCAACTAGACAAATATTAATGTCTCGGCTTCACTAGGGGCCATAAGTGGAACATCATTTGTCAGGAATCTGTCTTTTTTTCTTGATTAACTTTAGGCAGTGATGAATATGCTGGTAAATGAGAGAGAGTCAAAAAGATGGTGCCATTTTAAGACACTAATTTCAGGATTTGGTGGCGTTCCCCTTTAAAGAACCTAATCTGTTTTGCTTACATGTATTTTTTATTATTTATTTCTTAATTTATTGCAGGCTCCAGCTCGAATCTTTGCTGCTACCATGCCTACGTTACAGCTTCCACCAATCAGAATGAGGGTCAGAGTTCAGGAAGATATTTTCCTCATCCCAGTTCCGCAAAGGTTGGTGTGTATATAACTATTTTCTATATGAATGAATGAAACCTGTGATTTTGTAGTTTCCTTATTTAAAAAAAATACTGGCCATACTGGTATTTTGCCTGTTTTTATACATATCCTCATTCCACTGTGTTCCAGTGAGGCAGACTCCTGCACTGTGTCGTGGCTGTGTGAGCAGGCCGCTCAGCGTTACTACCAAAAATGTGGCCTCCTGCCTCGCCTCTCACTGCAGAAGGAAGGTGCTCTGCTTTCACCCCAGGACCTGCTGCTGGCTGTCCTGCACACCAATGAAGAGGTGAGGCCAGTTTGAGGACAGCCATTAAGTAAGGTGCCTTTTTGAGGTGACTTAGACTTATTTTAACCAAGACAGAATTAAGATGTTGTGTGTGCTGTTGTAGGTTCTGGCTGAAGTTTGCTCCTGGGATCTTCCTCCTCTCCCCGAGCGCTACAAGAAGGCCTGCAACAGCCTGGCAGTGGGTGAGCCACACACACAAATACATACAAAAACAAAAATACACATTTTGATAACCCATCATTGAGCACGTCTTTTTCTCTCTGCAGATGAGGACAAGCATGTCACCCGGCTGTGTGAGGTGCAGGATGGGAGCTCCTCTGTGTCTGTGTGCGGCCTCAGCTTGGCTCCCTCCTCTCTCAACCCGCTCCTGCGTGCCTTAAAACTGCAGGCTAGCCTTATCGAGCTACGTATTTCCGGCAACCGTCTCCATGACAGCCTTCTCCCCGAACTTGTTGCCACAACAATTACCATGCCTCGGCTTCGGCTGCTGGACATTTCTGCCAATGGCATTACAGGGAAGGGCTAGAGAAGGCAGTAAATGCTTTAAAGGGACAGAGTCATCCTGCATAAATGCTTTAAATCAGTGGCCAGAGTCATCCTGCATTTCCGGCAACAAGCCAGTGTCGAGCTTTTATTTCTGACTGCTGTCATCAGTGTTGCCTTTTAAATAATTTGGTCCCATAATGTCACTGTTTGGATCCAGATTGTGGTGAAAATGTAAATTGTAGGTAGTTAAAATTATACATTAATATTAAGTAACTTTGAAGCATAAATAAATCATATTTCAAATTATTATTTTTTTGCTCTTATCTAGTCGGACGGCTGCAGCGATTTTTGCCACCACCAATGCACTGTATTCACTGTGAGATCTGTGGATTATAGAAAATAATGGAAAGACATGCAGTACTACTGTTGAGTTCAGTACCACAAACAAACTGCTATGCTGCTTTATTTTACGTGCGTTGGGGGCATGATTCTGAGAAATAGATATCTCATTCAAGCAGACAAATGTATATTTAAGGGTGGGAGAGAAAATGTTTTTGCTTCTTGGTATTTGGTTGAACTGACTTAGGTGTCTACCAGTGGTACAAATGATCTTGCTGTGGTGGCACATTTAACTTTTTTATTTTCTTCATACTTTATTTCCACTAAAGAATGTGTAAGTGTAATGCAGTGTGTTAAAGTGTATTCACACTTGCTTAGCAACTGAAACCACATCCCACCCTTGTGTTGAAGTGTTACAAACAACAGTGTCAAAACAACACCATGTCCATTTTTCATCGCATCTGAGAGTGACACGCCATCAGTTTAATATAAATTAAATTTAGTCGAGAATTCTTTCTCATGCACATTGCTGTTTGTGCTTGCTTTCCTCTCCCAGTGCCTGGAGGAGCTTGACCTCAGTATGAACCAGCTGGGTGATGGTGTGTCCGAGGCCCTGTCCTGTCTGCTGTCCTGCTGCCCTCTGTTAGCCAAGCTGTCTCTGCAGGCCTGTGGCTTCACTGCTCGCTTCCTACAGCAACATCGATTGCTGCTAGCCAACGCTCTGACAGGTAGCTCTCTAGCAGGCAGAGCCAGTGTACTTTATGGGTGTTTAGATATTAGGTTAGTTAATGGGATAGATAAAGTTGTGTCTGCTTTTATGGGTTTTAAATTAGAGCTTGTAGTGAGTGATGAGCAGAATTAAAAAAAAGCTCTGAACTCAAGTGTCTGTTAGTCAAATCCTTGTATTTTTTGAGAGGTTTAACTAACGTGAAATGTCATGGGTTTTTTTTTTAGCTAGAAATGGAGACAAAGGATGGTATTATAGTATTATGTACAAGCCAATATTTTTTATCAGGATCCAACATAGAATCTATTTCAGCATTAAAAAAAAAAAAAGATGTGTGTGTTCCTTATTTCCTTCCTTCCTTCCTTCCTTCAGGAACTGGTCACCTGAAATCAGTGTGTCTATCCCACAATGCACTGGGTTCCACTGGCTTTGAGCTGGTGTTGAAGACTCTTCCTCTCCACAGTCTTACACATCTAGACCTGTCTGCCATCCGCAAGGGTCCGGCTGATTCCCCGGCACTGGAACACCTCACCAAAATCCTGTCACAAGTACACACACATAAATCATGTTCTGTACTCTGCACACAAACAATTTAATATACAAATATCATGCATGTGTGGATTGATTGAAAGCTTTAAGTGTAACTGTACCTACAGTAAGAGCAAAGCAAATAAATTGTCTTTCCTTGTAGGGCGAGTGTTCACTGACCCACCTGAGTCTGGCAGCAAACGGGTTGATAGACAGCAGTGTAGCCACCTTGGCTAGGTGAGCGTGTGTGTGTGTGTGTGTGTGTGTGTGTGTGTGTGTGTGTGTGTGTGTGTGTGTGTGTGTACCACTGAATTATTTTGTGAGAACGTGCATAATTTCAATCATAATTGTAACCAAATCATAAATATGATGAAATGATGCTCTGGAAGCATGCTGCCAAAGGTCTGTGAACATCTGTCCAGAATTCAGATTATATTTCTCTAACTTTTTGGTTTCTCCTTTCAGGTGCCTTCCTTCATGCCCAACTCTGGTTAGTCTGAACCTATCAGGTAATCCGTCTGTTACCGCAGCAGGACTTCACAACATCCTGATCTCTCTCAGAGAGGCTTGTCGACCTTTGACCCTTCTAAACCTCCAGGGTATGTACGTGTGTGTACGTGTGCGTGCGTGTGTGTGGGTGTGTGTAAGGGACACATTCACCGTTTGTTATCCTCCTTGAGGCCCAATAAACGGGCTAAAAGTGTTTTCTTACTCATAAAACATATTGCATATAGTTAGATTATTAGCGTAATAAGTATTTAAAACCTACATTGTTTATGTTCCTGTTTGCTTGCTTTTCCTTTGGTGGCACATTACCGTTATAACTTGCTAGTAAGATTTTAGCTTTTAGCTAAATGTGGTAACTAACCCTAACCACATAGGGCTGACCTCATCAATTCAATAAAAAAGAGATTGTACAAACTACAACTTTGCATTATAACTTCAGCTCATGCGGTGAATGTGCGAAGGTTTCAGATGTGACTTGTTCCACAGTAGTTGAGATGGTGTTGCACAGGAACACACAAACAGGAACCATTCATACACTGTGGCCAAGGCTACTGTACAAGTTGCCACCTGCTCATCAGATAAACACTCGCACACATTTACACACCGATGGCGCTGCATCGGGGCTCAGTGTCTTGCCCAAGGACACTTCCACAGGGAACGAACCACCAACCTTCCGATTGGCAAGCGACCGCTCTACCACTGTGCCACAGCTGCCTCTTAGCATGGCGATGTTAGCCAGGACCAGTCAGGATCACTTTACTGGCTGTCTCTCAATTGTTTTTGCAGGTAACCAACTCGGGTACTCTAGCTTCTAGGTTAATTCAGTGTGAGTACGCGAATGTTGCCCGTCCCTAGAAGTTGTGATAAATTAGCCTGAAGTTAATGTTTACCTGTTCAGGAGGAAATTAGCCAACTCAGCGTCCTTTTGGGCTCTAAGCTGTCTCCATCTTTCAAATACTTCACCACTGTTCCATGTCTTCGCCATTTGTGGATAATGGCTCTCACTGTGGTTCGCTGGATTCCCAAAGCTTTGGAAATGGCTTTATAACCCTTTCCAGACTGATAGATCTAAATTACTTTCTTTCTCAATTGTTCCTGAATTTCTTTGGGTCTCGGCATGATGTGTAGCTTTTAAGGATCTTCTGGTGGACCTTACTGTGTCAAGCAGCTCCTATTTAAGTGATGCCTTGATTGTGAACAGGTGGCTAGAGAAATTGAACTCAGGTGTGGACAACCACAGTTATAGTATGTTTTAACAAGGGGGGCAATCACTTTTTCACACAGGGCCATGATGGTTTGGATTTTTTTTCACCTTTAATAATAAACACCTTCATTTACAAATTGCATTTTGTGTTTACTTGTGTTGTCCTTGACTATTGTTTAAATTGGTTTGATGTTCCGAAACACTTAAGTGTGACAAACATGCAAAGGAACAGGAAATGAGGAAGGGGGCAAACACTTTTTCACACCACTGTATATCTGGCAACCCGGCCTGGCTGTCAAACTGGGCAGTTGATAACAACACACAGGCCAAAACACAAACCGAAATTTTGTCACGAACGGAAATTTCAAAAGGAGAAAATACTGGCATTAGAATTGTTGTCAAAAAAGTTAGTATTTCAACTTAGCATGTTTTCTTAATATCTGATTCATTATGGTCATTTTTGATTAATTACAGTACATATGTTACAAATTGGACCATTAATATTATTAATAGAGTAATCCCTAATACAAGGATGAGCCAAAATAAGCTTCTTGTTGCTTCCCCCCTAGGTTGTGAGGTGACTGGTCCGTGGGACAGTGCAGGTCTGGATGGTTTGTCAGAGCTGGTCAAGGATCTCCGTCTTTGCTCTCAGGGACTCAACAAGCTGGACAGGCAGACCCTAAAGCAGAGCTGGGACAGCAATCCATCACATGGACACTTCATTGACCGCCACAGCAAGTGCCTGCTCTCTGCTGCAGCCTCCTCATGAAGAGTGGGAAAATAAAATGTACTTCAGGGACAATGGCAGATCTTTTATCACTGAGACTGAATTTTGAGCCATGTGGAAATCCTAAACACAGAACGTTTTTTTAACAAGGATGCTATCCTTTTAAGGTTTAGTTTAGTAAGCAGTGGTCACTTGAGGCTGCACACTTAAATCTTCAAAAGGAGCAAACTGCACTAAAAGAACCACCAGTGACATGGCATCCTCAGACATACTGTGTAAATGGCTTATATGTTTCATGTATTTTGTACTCTGTATTTATGTATCTGTGAAAGTCTTAAGTTTGTTATGTGTAGCAGTGTGTTTGTGTCATGACGCATCCACTGAATTACTGCATGATTTGATATGTAAAAAAAATAAAATAAATTAAAGTGACTCATGATGTTTTTGTCTTTCAGTAGCCTATTAAAAAAAAAAAAGTAAATAAATAATAAAAAAAAAAATTCTACCTGGTTCATAAAAATCCTCCTGAACAACGAACGTTTTACTCTTTAGGTTGACAATATCGAACACAACTAAGTACTAATAATGGTAGTTGATGAAAGGTCAAGGAATCACCACGATTGATCCTCTTGGGAACATCAATGTCTACAGAATCCCATAATCATGTTTTTTTTTGTGCAGGTTTCATGTCATTGTCACCTGCTTAATGGCCGTCTCATTAAAAGGATTTTTTTTTTAAGGTTTGTTAGAAAGTTTCAAAGCCAAGTGTGTCAATGTTCACTATGCCCATTTTCAAAATGAATTTGTCATCACATGTCAGTTTTAGGCCAACTTTATTTCTATAAATTAAGCTAAAGCATGTTGGCAGTATGCAATTTTTTATGGTGGAATGTTGATAAATCCAAAAACTATGCAGTATTCTGTTTGCAAGCATCTTGCTAACACAAAGCTAACATTAGCTAATATGTTGTCCTCTGCTAGAAATAGGTTGATAAAATAGTCGTGACATTATAAAAAATCTAAAAGTATTTTTTGTCATTTGTGGTGTAGATTGGTTTCTTCTTCGGTGGGCGTGGCTTTCAGAAAGCAGAATTAAGCTCATTTGGGTAAAAAACGAAAAATATTCTGCAGGTCCACACTTTAAACTTGTTTGAGACTTACATCTCTGGTTTCTGGCTTTAACAGAATAGCTCATGTTCACAAATATTGATTGATTCCCCTTTAAGGGTTCAGAGGCAATACTAAAATGACACTGTCTCATCTGATTTAAGAATATTAATACAATTTGAGATGCAAGCATTTATTGTTATAATCTGTGCACAGATACAGAAATTGAAAATAGCTTTACAGACATTGCAAAATATATTAAGATACAAGGATAACTGCAACACAAAGTAAAGACAAAAAGAAAGCTGAAAGAGATTATTGATGGATTTTTGAAACAATTGTGGTTTATGTTTTTCTTACAAATTAACTGCACCTTTATTATTGTACATGCATACAATATCAAGAATATTCAGTAATTTCAACGGATGACTCCTCGTCCATTTGATCAGAGTACAGGTACATGAACTCCTTTGACCTGAAGAGAGTACATAAGAAAATCAGGCAAAGAAAGTAAGGCAAATAATTCTCAAATGTATTGGAGAATCAGTGGTGGAAGTTGTATTCAATCATTCACTTACTAAAAGCTGCATACCACACTGAAAATACTCTATTGCAAGTCAAAGTCCTGCAGATGTTACTTGCCTATATAATGTATAATATGTAAAGTATTAAACATACTCGTTTGAAGAATGGCCCCTGTCATTATTAATGTTAATATGAATGTGGTTTAATGTTGTAGTTGGTCGAGGTGAAACCTAACTACCTCATACTGTGTTATGTAGCTTAATCTATAACAGTCCCGTGTGTAATAAACTGATCAAATGTCTGGAAAAATGTAGTGGGGTAAAAAGTAAAATATTTTCCTCTGAAATGTGGTGGAGTAGAAGTATAAAGTAGCATAAATTGGAAATAGTCAAGTGAAACTTGTAGTTACTTTGTGTTGAAAGAAAGAGGATTCGTCCCTGAAGAGTTGTAACAATTTTTGAATAATGAAATGTGTGGAAGGACTTTGTGCAGACAGTATTTAAGGTTATATTGTTAATTGGATGATGGAAAGGCAGGCTGGTAACTCACTTGCAGGCTCCAGCATTGACGCAGATTGTTTTCACATCATCAGTGGTCGTGAGTTCCTCAATTAGTTCTGGTAGGTGTGAGTTCACAAACTTGCGGCACAGAGATTTTAAGAGGCCAATTTGGTTGCAGATGGAATTTAACTTTGAAGTCAGTTTCTGTAAGAGCAGAAATTATCATTATTGCTCATAACACAATGCACTAAAACTAGATCGTCCTGCTCACTCAGATGTCGGGCATTAAAACATATTCTTTTACCCCCACAGTGGCGTTTCTTCCAACAGTTTTCTTCACTTTCTTTAAAGCCCAGTTGCACACCCAGCACACACCTGGAAGCTGCAGATAAAAGTGGCACATATTTTCAATACTTAGCAAAAGGATGACTTCTGAAAAATAATTATTAATGTCATGGGAAAATGTTAAATAAACAGTAACTAAACAACTAATAATTTTATTAGGAACACATTTTTTGTAAGCGCATATTGGGACATTTTAAGTGTGTATTAGCCACAAGCCATTTTCTGCTAAACGAATACTTTAATTTTTTAAACTTTAAGTAAATTCAGTTTCTGTATTTACTTGTTACACTACTGCCACCACTGATCATGACACTGAGTTAATTCAGGTTGGGTTTAGGCTAGAATTAAAAATAAAGTCTGAATTAAAGGTTTGATTGGATGGGGTTAGGTCAAGCCCAAAGTCAAGTTTAGTGACCATCAACGTGTTTACGTTACCTTGCTGGCCTTCACAGAAATGTCCACTTCCACCTGCTCCTTGTCATCAATGTTGACCTCGAGACTTCCACCGTGGACTGTCCAGACTGTAAAGAGACAAAACAAAAAAATGTTAAACAGCTTCCATAATGGGTTAGGTTTAGCTTCCATGATAAAGACAATGTCATACAATCAAAAAATAGCACACCTGAACATATCACTAGAATGCACACAAGGAGGACTGAAGATGTTTCCATTGCCGACAATGATCTCTGACTGTGTGTGTTTTTGTGCCTGGTGATAACACCTCTTTTATACACAGCAGAGGGGGGGGGGCTTCACAACAACGCTCATGCAAGCTCCGACAGACTGAAATTCATACCACGACCAACAGCATGCACACACTCTCAGGTGGTTTTGTGCAGACCACCATCACAAAAACCTTCTTCACACCCCCACCCACTGACCTTGACTCAAATATTTTCCTGTCAATGCACTCATGCACACTCTTTGGCAAGGAAATGTTGCACAGGTGTCACATTGCACCACAAATCTTCAGTATCTTCATAGCACTGACATTTTGGCATGAAAGATTACAAACTAATCTGTCGCAGATTAAAATCTTCATTTTCAAATTGAAACAAAAATCACTGAGCAGTTCCTGTGGATCACCCTTAAATAGAGAAGAGTGATGTTGCGCTTGGGAACAGGGCTGAATGTATGGACTAATTTTATCATGAAAAGCTTTAGGCATTTTGATGTTTCCTTCTTTATTTATTCTAAGTTGTGATCTGGAAATGCAGATAAAGCTTTAAGCTAACTTTACATCAAATAGTAACATATATGTTTATATAATTCATCAGATAGTGGTGAAAATGAACGTAATAGTTAGTTACAATGATATACATTAATATTACAGTAACTTCAACGCGTCCACTCACCCTAAATCACAGTGAAACATATTTTTTTACTATTACTGTGTATAAGATTTCTGTTTTATGTGCAGCAATTTTGCCTCCATCAAAGCACAAAAAAAATATATTTTTTAAATTGTTCTGTAACAAGCATTCTTCCTTTGAAAAATGATGCACTCTAAAATCTGTGGATTAGGTAAAATGATCGAAAAACAGAGTATTGCAGTTGAGTTCAGTACCACAAACAAACTGCCAGCCTGTTTTATTTTATTGTTTGGTGGCAACATTTGTAGAAATAGATATCTCAGTCAAACAGATGATTTTATAATTTGGTTGTTGCTATTGGAGTGAAGTGACAAAGTGCCTAGTGGTACCAGCGTTCCTGCTGTGGTGGTACATTGGACTTTGGTTTTCTGACTAATTGCTAAAGAAAAGCCTGTTTTATATTGTCCTCATACTTTGATTTCAATGCAATTTAAGTTCAATCGGTTTGTTGGGGTCTAGTCACACTTGCTTAGAGACTGAAAGGCCCTCACGTTGTAAGTACTGAGAGTCCCTTGTGGTCAGCTCACACTGAAATATAAAATATGTTATGTAATCCTTGTCTTTTGTTAGGTCTTCTATTGTGAGATGGATGATGTAAAGTGCATTCAAAAGATGATTTTAGTGACGTGGGCAGAAGCAAACTGGATTGGAAATCAGACTTTTTTTTTGCATGTGGCTTTAATCATAATCATTATCATTGGTCTGTATTCAGTATGCTTTATGAAATCAGCTTTCAGGGACTTGAAATTTGTTTCAGAGAGGCAACACAGAACATTTTTGTTAAAGATCCAATATCCTTGAGTGGTAAATGTGGACTGATTGGGTTGGTGTGTTCACATGCCACTAGGGAGCTCAATGACAAAAGTTCAAATTGCCCTGCAACTGCATTTTATTATCATTAAAAAACCACAAACGCTCCATACTGATGGGTTTAGTGTTAAACCAATTAGTGACTAAGTGTAAATTCACCCTTACTCCACCTGAAGAAGTATTTCATGTGCAAACACCCCCTGAAGTTAGCCTGTAATAGTGGAGCAGGTTTGTGGGTGTTAACATGGCAAAATGTGCTTTAGGAAACTATGTGTTGACATTTATTGTTCCACTAAGCAAGCAGTGACCTGTAGACTGCAATTCAGTTCACTTTAATTGGAATACATACGTCTTGCAATGTTTTGTCCATATGTGCAGTTCATTGAGGGGTTTAGCAAAATAGGAACATGGACATTTCTTCAAATGTCTTCACACAACATTATATTTAACACCCACAGTTCATTGATACACTCTTTAATACGCACATTATGGAACATGTAAACCATTAGCTTAATTAAATTGTTTTAATAAGTAGATGTAGGCTACATGTACTGTGTGTCACTTTTGAAATATGGAAATGTTGGAATATCCATCATGTTCCCTTTAACAGTCTAATCCATAAAGAACATTGTTTCCATTCAAAACTTTGGACATGCATAAATAAATGTAGGGCTCCATTGACCAAGAGTGAGGTTTTGACTTCAACTGGCATTTATTTATTTGTATTTGACTACTTAGCAAAACAAGCTGTAAACACAATTATATTATTAACACATTATCACCTTATAAAGTTATGTGTTAGCAAACAATTACCCATTTACACAACCAGCATCCACAGAGCAACATTATAGTGCATTTGGACTCTTGTTTCTGGTTACCTGGTGAATGCAAGTCTCCAATTTCTGCAGGAAATAGGTGTCTCTTTAGCTGCTAAATGCTCCACTATGTTTATGTCTTCTGTTTGGTGCAGGGCAAGTTGTGTACAGTGGGTTTCTTTTCACTGGAAACAGCTCTTTACTGTATCTGGAAAAAACACTGATTAGAGTAGAGAGAGTGAATTAAAACCAGTAAAGTTCTGGGACAACTGAGGTGGAAGATGTTATAAAGCTCCTTAGAGCTATGAGGAACTGCAGAATTAGGTGATAATAATATGTAGGCTAGTAATTATAATTGTGCCTTACCAATACAAGCAACCACTTTCACATTCATATAACAATATTGATTACTGCAGCTTTAAGTTGAACTTTTGCATAAAAATAATTTTGACTTGAGTCCTTCTGTTGGGCCAAGAAATAAAGTATCACCAATTATTTTGTGATTTCAGACACATTGTGAATGAGTACCTCTGTTGTTATATATAATTTGTTCTGTAGGAAAAATAAAAAATCACTTGATAAAGTAGTCCTACTCTGACCTTAGTATTCTTTTGTCTGGAAAACAGCTATCAACACAGGAGCATTGCCTATGTTCCCACAGCCCTGTGTTCCCACATTTCTAAGATTTTCTTCTGTTATGTTCCTACATTTCCTTTTTCATAAATTTGTATAAGATTTTATCCCCCTTTGTCCCAGTTTGATAGCCAATTACACCAAAATCTGGTAACTAACCCTAACCCCATAGGGCTGACCCCATCAATTCAGTAAAAAAGAGATTGCACAAACTACAACTTTGCATCAGTCACAACTTCAGCTCATGCGGTGAATGTGTGAAAGTTGCAGTTGTGACTTGTTCCACAGTAGTTGACATGGTGTTGCACTGGAACATTACAGAATCAGCTCTTCATTAGTCTTGTATTGCCAGACCTATCGCCACTGCGCTGTGGCAGCCCTGGAGTAAGCTCAACAGTAACTAGATGTTGCTGTTTCTCTAATGAACCAAAAGGTGGTGCTAGAATCAACTCTCTGAGGTCTGCCGGCACCCTGCAGTGATGGCCTGGTGTGTGCCATTATACAGACACAGAACAGGAAAAAGGGCAGACACTGAAATAGAAAACTAGTTAGGCTGTGCTTCCAGAGACAATTTAAACAAACAACAAACAACAAACAATTTAAGCTTAATAGAGCTGTTGAAGCCTCCAGTCTGAACCAAGACTCTCATGGTGGACTGCAGGTTGTGCAGATTGTCTGGTCAGATGGTCCGGGAGATTAATTGGGGCTAAACCAGCAAGACTTAATGAGCTGTGAGATGAAGAGATCATAAAGTGCCCTGGAAACAACAGTTCACAGTTTCTTTTACGCTTTGGATCACAGTGTAAGCAAAAGTCCTAATGAACCTAATGAACATAAAATGAAAAACCTCTGAGTTAATGCATGACACAACCAAATTAGTGACCCTGCGAAGTGATTGCCAATGGTCTAGCTTTCACAACATCTGAAATTCATTTAGATTTTCCATGATTTGTGTCCTTCCGTAATTAGTCAATAATGAGAAGCATATCTTTTAGTATTAAGAGTTTGGGACTGATGTGAAAACTGAAACAAAGAAAATGTTGCATATATAACTTCATAAAAGCATCTCGTGCATTACTTTTCTAAATTGCTGTGAAGATAGGTTTGTTAATAACTGAGTCACAATCGAGTTGTTTTTACTGGCAACTAAATCACATTATAATATGGATAATTGCATGATGCATCATTTTTGGTGGGCCCACTCAAGCGAATGATAAGCTTACTATCAATAGCAAAAGAAGGAGCACCAGAGAAAAGAGAACCATAACAGAAATTTAGGAATCACTCTGACAGACGGATGAATGAGTAACATTCAGGATAAGATATGTTAAATATTAGGCATGTGCTTTTTATAGAATTAATTGTAAAAACTTTGTTTTCCAAAAAGAGGACAAGACATGCAAGACACCACAAAAATCATTATTGTCATAAAGAAGACATTTTAATCTTGTATGTACATTATGTACAATGTGAACTTCTTGGACATTCAATAAAGCCAAGTTTCAGTGTAGAACAACCCTATAAGAGATATATACTATATCTATTATGATGCAACACCTCTTTAAAACAAACTTAACTGGAATCTGAACAAGAAGTGTTGTTCTGAACCGTTTGTGCTGAGAAAGAGGAGACCCACACGAGAGTGATCACATTTAAAGTCAACACGCAAACTAGAAATGCTTCATTGTCTTACAGGCACCATCATTTGTTCACAGGTCATCCCAATGCAGCAGGTTACACCATCGTTAAATCATGAATGTCCCGATTTTATCCTAGCTTTACCTTCTCATTCACTTTTATAGCAATGAAGCTGTGAATCTTTTGACAAAAATGACTAAAAAGAAAGAAAATTAAATAAAAGACAAGCTTTAAACGATAAATCTAATAGATACTGCAGCATGGAGACTGTCCACAGATGTTAATTGAATTTTAGCTTCTGATTCTAATGATGATATCAATGCATTACAGTCATCATTAAGTAAAATCGTTGATTACAATGAGTCAGACATTACAAACCCAGGGAATATGAGGGCGGTATTTTTGGAAGACCACTGAGAATTTCTGAAGTCTTTGATTGTTTCAAACTCCTCTGAAAATACTCCCACGCATCTCTTCGTTGCATCTGATGTGCAGTTTCTCACCTGAAACGCAAACCGGAAATGGAAACCTTTTGAAGTTATTTCATAGGACTGTAACTGTACCAGAAAGATATATGGTAGGTAGAAGGCATATTTTAAGGGAGATTTGAGGCTTTAAAGAAAGTATATGTTCTGGTATTTGTTAATTCAATGTTTCCATCACCTTTCTGAGACCAAGGCTTTTGTCATCCAAAATAATCAGACACTTTGGAGTCTATTGCAGACTACTTTCCATTAAAAGCACGAAGCATGCTTAGCATGAGAAACTAAACAAGTTGTAAGAGGAATTTCATTGTGTGTGCCAAAACCTTGAAAAATAATCATTGTAGTAAGTGTTTGTTTCCCTTTTTTGGCTTAAACAACCAGAAAGCTGTTTCACTTTCCAAAAATAAACAGCTTATAACAGAATAAAACTAAGGGGAAAAGAAACACACACATTGGCTCTATAAATTAAGTCAAGTCCTGTGAAACAGTGAATTCCTGTCTCCCTGCAAACAACAGTCTGCCATTTCAGCATCTTTCTCTGTGCTGAGAGTTAGTAAAGTAAGGTACAGAGACTCTGACTTGCAACAGAGTACAACAGTCCTCATCATTGAAAAAGCCAGCATCAGTTTTATGTCCATGACATAAAATCTCCTTCACTGGTCTCTTGTAGTTATTTTGAAACCCCCCCCAGTGTCTCAGATGATTTCTAGAATGTCACAGGGCACAAAGCCTCTCTTCTTTCCACTCCCTACTTTGATGAAGCCGCTGCGTTCGCCCTCACTGCTCACACAGATCTAAGGAGAAAAAAGGACATTTTACTTTAATGTGAAAACTACTAAGAATAGAAAGTACAGTGAACAAGTAGTCAAACATAGTACAAAACATTTGGTTAAAACATTTGAAAAGCAAACGTACAGCACTGTTGACATACCATTGGTCCTATACGTCTGGGGCTCTTTCTCAAGGTTTAAATTTGGCAAGCATTTACTTTAGTTACCTGTCAGTTTTCAGGTAGATTTTAAACTCTTGCTACATGGTTTTCTGCCAATATATTATTCAGAAAAGCTTTTTATGACCCATGAAAGCCCCACATGTCTTCTAGCAATAGCATATTCAACAAAACAAAACATAACTTTCCATTTTATCATTGTCTGTCTAGTCTCTGTTTATATATGCATTAGTCTCTAATTGTTTTTATTTTTACTTATTACAAGTAAAGCACTTGGAGGTGCTATATACACAAAGTTTCATATCACAAAATATGTATTTTGTATTGCCCATCTGGAGTGTAAATAATTGCTTCATTTATTATTATCATTACATTAAAGGTGATGATGATGATGACGATGATGATGCTGTAGTTGCAATTTCTACTGTTAATAATATTGACATGATTAGTGTACGGATCGTGAGTACTGATATCCAAACCTAGTACGGGGTGTTCTGAGGAATAAATACTGTTATTTTATATCAACAAAAAAAGTCTCTCATAATGGACCACGCCACATCATATTTGCATGGGTTAGGGTTAGTACAATCCAAAATCTCCCCCTGGGTTTGTGGAAAAGAAAGGCAGCCGGTCACAGAATCCTCTTGTTTTCAGTGGTTTTATCTCCACTGAGGGTTGCTTACTTTAGTCTCTTCTGAGTCCCATCATGTCCTGGAAAGCATTGTGGGAAAAGGGGGAGCTAATCTAAGTACAGCCATTATGCCAACATGCTAATTAAATGGTAACTTCTAAGAGGGATCCTCTATCAGCAAACTCAAGTTAAACTATTATTCAGGGAATAAGCATATGCAGGGAAGAGTCGCTAGAGGTAAGGGGTGACGTGGGAGTTGCAGAAGGGTAATAAGCTGGCTAAAGGGCTGTTGGATGATGTGAATCTGATGTGCTTCAATGGCTGGGGTGTGATCATGAATTAGACACAGGTGTAATGTGGAAGTTTTAATGTCCACACAATGAAGGTCATTGCTTCTCCAACACATGATGACAAGGACGTTCATGTGATCAACCCTGCTAATGTTTGGTCTAAATTAATCCTTTGTTTTGTCTTTGTGACTCTAAACGGCAGGTAATTAATCTTAATAAAAAACGTTACTGTCTGGTGAAAGTTTTCTCATCTCTAAAAAGTCACTTAATTATAAACCAAGAAAACTAGCTTTTTTTAGCTGGATTGCCAGGTATTTTCTGGTTTATCCGGCAGATTTTGAAAGGCTTCTATTTACAAAAAGATTGCAGCTTTTTAATGCATGCATTCCTTTAAAGCCAGAGTTTACAATTCAAACATTTCTGACATCCAGTGTATCAAAAAGGCCACTGTTGCAGACATCAAGGCAATTATTCAGCTAGTGTTTTTCTTTTTCCTATTTGGCTGGTTGGTTGGTTGGTGAAACAGCAACAATGCTCTACAAGCTGACATCCATGCACTACATTCCTGCAAAACTGACTAGTGAAAAACCTTCACATAATACAACACATAATTTAATTTACAATTAAAATACACTTAACGTATGTTGTCTTCAATATAAAGCTTTACTGGGTAGCATTCTGCTTCTTGTGGCATGCATTATGTTGAGCGTCTCTATAGCTGAAAAAGACACAGCAGCTCCCAAAAGGTCAATACCCAGTAATGCCCTGAACAATACATCAATAATAAAAGAAGAACTAGAAATAGAAGGTAGAGTCCTTTCAGATGTAGAAGTTGACAAAGACAACCTAAAATAACGCAGAGGATAATGTAGGATAAAAATAAACTAATTTAAGGGCAATTACTATCCAGCCTGGCTTTATGTAAAGACTTTTCACTTAAAATATCCATCATCTACCAATGAACATCATCATCATCATCCTCATAAGGTTGGCACTGTACCTGTCCCTCCTTCAGGGTGATCTGGCCTTGTTCCTTACAGCCAATGAACGTCCTGGTACACCTGAACACTTGGTCTTCAACCCGCACCTGATGAGCATAGGCTGCTGGGAAGAAACCGATCCTGTCCTCAATTACCCCCTAAAAAAAAAGAAAAATAGAAACAAACATCAAATATGAAAACAGCTGACACATGGGAGAGCTGCATAGTACATAAGAACATTATGAACTCAGTGACTGTATAAAGCCTTGAAAAAAATAACAGGGGTTATGTTAGTTACAGTACATCAAACCTGTATTATTATTATATTTTTTAAATTATAATTGCTTTTACCTGGTACATACATAGATATAAAGACGAAGATACTGTATACTTTATACGTCTTCACCTTCAGTACTTATACATTGTACTGCATGCAAGTGTTATATCAGGTAAAGTAAGGCAAACAAGCCAGATGTCTTCTACCGCCATGTAGAGAACAGCAATAGAGTTTAAATGTGTGATGAGTTTCTTCATGGTCTGGTGGCAGCCGGCTGTGTCTGTACAGTCACGTATAGGCCCTTTTGTCTCCCTAATTTATCTGTCATGCAGTTGTGTCCTGAGGCGACCTGTTGCTCCTATAATTTACAGCTTAACTTGCTGTAATTTATCAAGCGCTTTCTGGAAAACACAATATTATTAGCATTATTTGTTAACTGGCAACAACTAACTTGCAAACATTAGCTTAGATTTATTTATCTTAATTCTAATTTTAAACACAGAAAAAGTTTTAGATGAGCCATGTCACTACTTTTGCTTTAATATGTTGGTATCGTACCTACCTTCCACCAGTCATCATTGGAGTCGTCAGCCAATAAGATTCTGTCTCCCGCTCTGCAATATAGAGGAAAACAAAAGAGAAATTACTCAAAAAAGTAAAGTTTGTCTCTCATTATCTGCATTGTTGGATAACTCCATGTACATTTTGAAACAGAGCTCCTTTACAAAACAGGTATTACTGACCCAACTTAGCCCTGTGTTTTAGTGGTACATGTCTACAAACAAATTTGATGTCAAATGTCAATGACCTTTATTAACATTTCTGGATGTAAATCATGGATTCGCTTTAGCATTTGTCTTTTAGCACGATATTGTACCAATCCAGTGCGTATTTAACACTGTAACATGCTTCTCATTGGAATATAAAATGAGACAGCTGGAAAGATTAAAAAGTCATCTGGAGAGATGGAGTTTTTTTAAACTTACCTATAAAAATCTACTAGTGATAGGTATCATTTTAGCTAACAAAATCAACAGTCATTGGGTGGAAATACGAAGCCAGGTTTTATTTATTTATATGTGAAATTGTTGACGCTTGATCTCTTTTAAAGGGTCCTCCTGTTCACATATGGTGTGTTGTATAGTCAAGCAGAAGAGAAGGTGTTGTTTAGTTAATGGTTATTTTCTGATTGGATGCAACTTAATCCTTTGCTGTAAGTAATTATTCTTTGTCCAGGAAACGTATGAATATGTTACTCCATCACCGCATGTACCATAATTACAAGCATCTGTTCAAAGCCGTCGGCTAAATTTGACCAATAAAAACAAAAAAGGACCTGCATAGTTGAGCCAAATGTTCGTTTACGCAATTCCCCTTTTTCTTGTGGTTTAGTTACAAAACTGTCTGTCCTTTGCTTGGCAATGATCACCCTGACTCTGGAAACATTGTTTATTGTAGCTGAGGAACAGCACAGCACCCAATGTTGTAAAAACTAAGTTGACAACAAAGTAAACATATTTATTGTATGAGCATGTCCTCTGAGTACTGTGCCTTAAAAATCACATTAATCATGAAAATGTGAGCCATGAAAGGGAGAACAAAGGGTTTGTGAAATCACTGTCCATTAAAAAAGAAAGTGGGTTTTCTGATTCCATATTCTAAAACGCAGAACTCATCATCATTACAATCACCACATAGTCGAAGGTAATCATGTAATCAGAGGATGTGGCAGCCACTGAAACTAGTCAAAACCTGATTTTCTTGCTTAAAATGAAAATTGAACCTTTTGATTAAATATTCAATTTTCTCTTCAAGCGTTTGCTGTTTTGATTATTGTCTGCAGCGAAACCTCAAGGAGAAAAAAAACCATTTATGTAGGCTTTCATACGAGAATACATTTAAAATAAAGCTTGGTGAACTTTGTGCCGTATCGCAGGTGGACAGGGAAACCAAGAGAAGAAGACAAGGAATTTTAAAATGCCTGACGATTGAAGAGGACGTATCCATAAGTGTATGTGTGTGCAGGAGAAAGAGAGAAAGAACAAATGTACATATCCTTAAATCCTCGTAGGATTTCTGCGAGTACCAGGAGCAAATTGGTCCTTAGGCTGAAGGACTGCTCATAATGAATACTCTCTTCCTCAGGCCTATTGCAAAGTATTTTGCAGATGATGCCTATAACTCGCCTCAAATGTTTTAAGAAAAATATTTTAGTATACTGCTTGCTCCAAAATGAGATTGGCCAAAACCAAGCATCGCCCACCAGCCAACGTGGCCGGAGCAAACTTTCTCATTTTACAGCTAAAAAGAGTAAATCAAAGCTGATTCCCAGAGGATAGAAAACTGTAGCTGAGCAGCTCTTAAGCAACTGAGCCACAACCCAATCAGTGACAATACAACAGGTGCTTTCAGTCAAATGCCAAAGCCACAACACCAGATGTGACATCACTATAGTAATTTGGCCGTGTTCAGATTGAAGGGTGACATGCTTGAATGTTTGAACCCTCAGAGATCAGCAGCATCATTTTGCCCTCAATGACGCAGTTTCCCAAATTCATACTACAACTGTCTACATTTTATATTTATGCAAGATGGTTACCCTAACTGTTAGTCTTGTAGTAACATTAGATATACTTAATAGCTTAAATTAGCTTCTTTTGTGGCCATTGTTCAAGTTCTTTCTGTAAGTCTTCTCTCCATATTCTTAGTTGAATGAGTATTTATGTATAACCAAAATAATATGTTTTTTGCCAGAATTCAAAAATAATATACCCCTTTGTAGCCACTGGTAAACTTTGTAAGCCTCATGGGAGCTATACATGGACTTCTAAATGGACTTTCCAAAGACTCTCAGGATAAATCCAAGAAGACATGAGATTGACTGATATTAATAGACATCATGGACTCCAGAGAAATAAATCTTTGAGGACCATTACCTACAAAGAGGAAACTAATTAGTTTTGTATATCTATACTCACGTATATACGTTGACTTCTAGTGATCTTAATTTGGCGATTATATAAGACAAAACAAAGACATACTTACTTACAGATAACTGAATTTCCTGACATTAAAGGGTAGATGAATACACAGAAGAAGAGAGGTTTTCAGACCAACATGTCACCCTATTTCCCAATGTAAATTAAACACCTTGTGTACATGTGTGTTTGTGATTGTGTGCCTAAGTCTGGCATTGTATGACTCTATACGAGTTTTTTTGTGTTTGTTTTTGGAGATTTACATTATGTGTGCTACAGAGCATACAAGGCAAGTTTAGAGCAACTGCAACTGACAGGTGCAGCATGCGTGAAAGTCATGATTTATGTTGTAACGTTCAGGAGTCAATTAATAAATTCAACAATTCACACAGAGACTGTGTTTCTCTGCATATACAACTAATCATGTATTATGATGATAGTGGTAATTAATAATAAGAGAATACACCCCCCTCCCCCTTATCGCCAGAGTCTGAATACTGATGTAAGATGCAACATTTTCAAACAAATAATGATCATTAAAAAGTGTAATTGCAATATTTAGGAAATGGCAGCTATTTGTTAGGTCTAAGATTAAATAAGCAGCATAACCTTGTTGATCTGTAGATCTGAATCAGGGGGCGGATAGACAAATGATCTTTTACTTTAGTTAACACTGCGAGAAAAGGAGTTTATGTATTCATGGGGTATCAAAATAATTGGAAAAAATAAGTTCCTGAATGGGAAAATTCACATTGCTTTAACAATATGGCATATGGCATGCCTTGGCAGAGGTCTGCGCTCTCCCAGTGCCATTCTATTTTCTTGGTTTCCTCTTTTCTTCAGAACATTTTGAACAGAATAAAAATGTATCAAAAGAGATAATTTTTCTTGATTAGATTGACGTGTGTATGTGTACACTAACCTCATCTCCAGGTCATGGCTGTCTTGGGGAGTGAAGCTGAACAAGGCCACATAGGTTCTGAGCTTAAGGACATCTTTCTGTAGTTGGAGATGCTCCAACTAGACAACACACACACACACACACACACACACACACACACACACACACACACACACACACACATGGAAACACATAAACATACAGATTTGGTCTCAGGGAAAAGAAAACCTTGCTGATGCTGACAGGTTAAACAAAGCTCATAGTCACACAAATACAACACAACACCATATTCTCTATTGTCACTTTTCTCGCAGTGGTATCTTAAAATAGTCTTTTGACATTCACATAGACAGGAGAAGCCTTTGTTTACAGAACACTGACAGACCGGGGAGCCACTTAAGTTGTTCGGCAATCTGTTTCTTTTAATCTACCGTTAACATGTGTGGGAGAGCAAGATCAGGTTTTCATGAACGCTCAGGAAGTTCAAACAGGACAGAAGTTGTTATTGAAGTGTGAGCACAATTAGCAGAGAAATGCGCTGCCATTCTGGTGCTCTTCACACCTGCTCAGAAAACTGGTGGGCATTTTCTTGTTGTCTGAAATCCCTCCAAAATGATAGGGATTGCTGCATAATTGCCTATGGCCAATATATATGAGAATTACTTTTTAAGATGCACTAATGACTGTTTTTGATAGACAGCAGGAGAATTTGCCATCTTCGTGGTGATAGCTAATGAAGAGAATTGTTTCTGGTCTTTTATGTCTCCCTGAGCGTCATCCAATGTAGCTGATGGATGAGTTGAGTTAACTGCAGCCACAAGGCAAACTGCCTCTGTGGCCTCTGGGTGAAACAACAACATCAAGCACTGGCAATCCATTACAGCTAACTAAGAGCTGCTCACTGGCCATGAGAGACTGTCGATGCTGTGCTAGCATGAAGCACTGAATGAGAGGTCGGGCAGTTTGAGATAACAGCCTCCTTTGTAACTGAATTATCGGAAAAGAAGACTGTACTGTATATGTAGTGAGAAAATGGAAAAAGGGAAATAGAAGAGCAGTGTGCATTCCTTTTAATCTGCAGTAACTGCTGTGCAGTAAGATGTAACCACTTAGGTGTAGTAAAACAACCTGCGAACAACCTTAAAATATTACTACCATATAAACTTCTTAGGGTGAACCTGTTAGCCAACAGTTGCCTATTTATACATGTCTAGCAAACACAGAGCAATATTAGCTTTAATTTAATTTCACCATCGCGTCTGTTATAGAAGATATCGACAGCACATTCATTTTAAAAGAGGAACAGAGAACCGTGATCAAGGCATCGGAAATATGTTTTTGCCATCCTTCCTACAGGATTTGGCAAAAGTTCAACATACGTCACATACTCTGTTGCTCTGATTGGTTGTAGGTCTATCCAATTGAGTGCAGAGGCATCTTTCCTGGTTTGGTTGAAACACGCCCCATAATCCCAGCCCAATGGGGCAGTATCAGATTTATAGTCTGACTAGAATCTAAGTATGACGACGTCAGGCTAACATTTTCCACCTTCTGGCAACAACAAAAGTACCATTTTAGTTAGTAATTTAGTTTGGATAAACAGAAGCTGCCTTAAATGTACAGACAAACAAAAAGAGCACCACCTATGACAATATCAAACTTCTCAATCAGAGAATCCAAAAAGAAATCATACTGTAGCATGAGCCAGACTATTTTACTGTCAATTGATCTTGGGTAGTTTAACACAAAACCTGGGAAGTGTGAACAGATGGGGATCCTGTGTGTGACAGTGTGTGCTACATTTGTGCGTGTGAGTCTCTCATCTCAAATTGGAGGCTCCTTCTCTGGCGAAGAAGCAGTTTTCAAGCGTTTTTCTCTGCTCATTACCCTGCAGAGCCTCCATCTGTCGGCTGACAGACAAACAGCCCACTGTTAGCTGTGCTTGGTCCAACCTGATAACACAGCACAATGCACTTCAAGACTCTTCCCCGAAAGGAAGCGGTGGACTGGTAGATTGTAGAGGATAGTTTATGTTTGTGCATGTCTGTATTGTTTGCCTTGTATGGTTATTTGTTTGTTTTTGTGTTTGTCCGAATATCTGTGATTTCTTTCCACTGTTGACAGCTGAGATAAACTACAAACTCAAACAGGATAGATTGTATCACATAGAAACTGTTTACAAAGAGCATTGATGCTGAAAGCACATCACCAACAAAACCCATTATGGAATATATACAGGAATAGAGCAGTTTCTAAATCTGCCCATGAAATATTCATTGTTACTCTGCAGGGGGTGTCAACATCTTCACAGAGGTTTAAACTTTTTCTCTCTCACAAGCATGAGTGTTGCACCATCACCACTGCAATCTACACTGTAGAGTGTAGTTGCAGAAGGACAGAGCCCCCAGAGCTGCGGATCCAAACTTTACGTAAGGTCAGGCTTTTCTTCTTCAGCGCAGGCCAGTGGTCGTGTCAGCTCGGGTATGATTTGTTACAGCAGGAAGAGAAGTTTTTCCTTCAGAATCCTGGGAAAATCAGCAGTGAGGATAAATGCGAGGGGCAAGGAGCAGCATGCTTAATGGACGCAGAACAGACTGGCTGGGTATCAGTTCTCAGAGTGACCACAAAGAGTTCAGGCAATGGTCAGTGGACAAAGTCTGCTCTCAGAAGTTTTCAGACTGCACCAATAATAAACGTTACTGTAAGTTCAAGCAGCAGAATAACAACAACTGTGAAAAGTGAGGAGAAAAGTTAACGAGAGTTGCTGTACACGGCAGAAAAGGTCTGCAACATTGTTTTGGCCTGTGGGGTTCTGCAGAACATTGCGCAGGAAAACAGGATGCCATAAATGTAGTGATGGAGCCAGATGACCCGATGCCCAGAGAGCAGTGTGCAGCAGAGCCCCAACTGGGGGCTGTACGAAGGAGACAGGATATTACTCCTTGCTTTCAAAAGGTATCGTGTTTGGCAATGATATTCAATACAGGAAACATTACAACATTTCTTATTTATTGTTCAATTTTTCATTTGACTTTTAAAGTGTCGTCAATCGACGTATTTCTTTTTTGTTTTTTCAAGCCCCTCTGCTGGATCGGGGTGGTGGTCCAGCACGGGGGTGGGGGGGGGGGGCTGGCGCCATAGGACATGCGCTCTCCCTCACAGAGCTGTTGCCTGGCTCTAACTCACGAAAAAAACACTGCATAAACTCTGCTACCGTGTGTTTATTTAAATATAGGTACACCTACATGTAGGCCTAAGAGATTGCAATATAAGCCTATATATTACTTTTAGGAGTATACATATGTCAAGGATGTATAAATTAAATAAAACTTCAGCTGGAGTATGATTTAATACGACAACACTGTTGACTGCATCAGTGATCTTTTTCCATTCTGCATTCTTCCTACAGCCAAACCGAGAATATATTGGGGCGTGATATTTAAATTACGATCGTTTCCAGACGCTGCATTTATCAATGCACGACCATTCTTACGCTCTGATTGATGTGATACAGACGTTTCATGAATCCCATGTGAAGCCTGTTGTAAGATGATTTCTGCGCTCATATCTGCGCTGGTTTCTACGTTACGTTGATAAATGAAGGCCATTAAGTTTACTTTTTCTTATTCTTCCTTCTATAGTTAACAGTTTATTATTTTTGCTCCTAAAATCTTTGGGACATTTTCATCTAAAAATTGTTAATTACTGTGTATACATGCTGTTAAAATTTCATTTTTTTGTTGAAAAGAACCGACAGATAAAGAGGGCCTTCACTAGAATGAATACATTGCTGTAATCAGCCTATTGCTTTACATGTTGCCTACATAATACAACAAATCTAAAAGTCTGATTTGTTGACAGGACTGAAATGCAGAACTTAGAAGAACTTATCATTCACACACAGACTTGTCAGCATTAGATGTGTTTAATGTAAAACAATTGGATGGATGGATTTGTTTCTCACCGGAAAATCGTCAGGGTTTCTTTCTGGCTGGAGGTAATGTTCTGTCCCGTTCTCAATGACTGTGAAAACTGCAAAGAAAAAGCAAACAATGAATAATTAAAGTAAATGAACAACCATATTTCACGAAACAAGACTAAATTCAAAAGTTCTTCTTGCAGCCCCTTAAAGCGGCATTGTGTATTAAATTATATGTTGGACACATAATAACATAACAAAAAGCATACTGATGTCTTTGCTACTTTTAGAACTTTGCCAGAAAACTGGCAAAAATGATATGTTGTCCCATGAGTAATTAAATGCTGAATCAAAAGGGCAAATTTCATAACTGGTTTAATTATGAGATATCTTGTGTGCAATTGGAAACCTTTCCACTAAATCAAACTTGTCACCAAAAACTTCACTTGGTTCACAAATATCCATACCATTCAAATGAAGATTGTTTTTCCATTGGCATAGCCTTTTTTTTTATTAACCCATGCACTACCAACAAATAGAGAGCAGTGTCAAGGCCGACATGTGGCCCTGACAAACAACAAATGAATTTGTTCTTTTGTTGGGTCAGGTGCTATGCTCTGGAGGAAATTGTTCAGCAGCATTGTAGCCGCGCCTCTTTGTAGTTGTTCCTTCACTGCTCAGAGTGAACGCTTTAGATAGTGAAGGGTCAATGCCTTTCCCTTTCCTACAGAGACTATTGTGCATCTCAAAGAACCCAGGCAAAAATAAATCAAGAGCTATACACAATGCAGATAAAACAAGAAAAGTCCAAATGTTTCTTTAGGCTTTTTCCCCAGGATATTCTATAGCAGGGTCAGAGTGAGCAAAGAGCAAAAAGAGAGGAAAGAGTTCAGTTCAGTTGAAAACAATGTGAAACCTTATTTGACGGTTCACAGGAGGAGAATTCGATGTTGCAAACTTCTCAGGCTCCCTTGTGGCAAGAGCAATAGAAGTGTGTTTTTCCCTGTGTCACTACATGGCTGTAATCCAGATGCACACAGTGTACCACAACAGATACTTACCATCATCGCTGTGTTTTCTCGACAGCTCCTGCCTACTGCTGTGAGCCACAACTTCCTCCGGAACCTTATCCAAGTCACTGGTCTGCAGAGATCAGAGAGAAGAGATAAAACAGATTAGATAGATAAAAAGGTAACGTTAGATAGCAATAGATAGATTAAGTTCAGTTTCTGGGCAGAAAACTAGCTGAAAATGCTTCCAACTGCACAGTCGAACCAGCTATTTTGGAGAAAACCGTAGTGTAGCATTTGGAAACTATTATCACAACCCCTGTTGGGATCACGTTGTCTCTGTAAGCCTCCATCGACACACACACCCATTCACTAACAGCTGCACAAGACAGGACAGAATGGCCCCAACCCAACAGCTTTCAGATGTCATCATACAAAGGCATACAAATCCAGACTGCATATACAGTTTAGCTTACACTAAAAATGATAAGCTATGACAAACAGATTTTCTTGTGTATTACACACAGAGATGGAAAGAAGGCTGGAGAGTGTAGCTGTACAGTACAATCAGTACACTGACATCGCCCTTCATCACTGCCTGGACCAGACTGCCTTTATTGGTAGTGTTTACAGGCCTGCTGTGGCAGTATCTATTTAGACCATCAGCTACAGCATGTCCGTTGCAAAGGGACAACATATAAGTAGTATAATAAATTAATTGGTTTGTGACAACCTGCATGTGCATTATATCTTAAAGAGAAGATTTAAAATAGGAAATAGGACAAATACCACTAAAGGTTTCAGTGACCAAACGCTATCCGACATTAGAAATTGTCCTTTTCTTACCGAGTTTCTGTGTGGAGACTCAGAGCCACTGGCCCTCTTGGCCTTTTGTGCCAGCGATGTCCCAAATCTCAAGGCCTCATACACTGGGTCCACCTTATTGCCACAGGCTTTGGAAAAGAATGATTACATGATAAAAGCTGACGGCAAACAAATGTTACACTTGTGTACTTGAGATTTACAATACTAAAAGTAGGTACATCTTCTTAAACAACTCAAGTGGAAAAGTGGTTCTAGATAGAGTGCAGTAAAGTTTTTGCTTTAGAGAATGCCATTCTACACAGAAGAGAAATTATTATGGAGATGTAAGCTGCTCACCGATGGGCATGACTTCTTTGATGCAGCCATACTGTTCCTGGATCAGTAATGGAGAGCTGTAGTATCGCCGAAAGCCTTTTGGCTAATGGACAGATAGGTGGAAAAGAGAAAGAAGCGAAAAACATTAGAGACAAATAAATATGCAACACCACAGGCAGCAAAGCACCCTGACAATGAAATATGGCATGTAACTCTGTTTAGTCTGATGTTTCTGAGCTCAACTGACAGAGATAAAGTTCGCCACACTGGATGTTGGACATCACTGTTTTGGATGAAACAACTATATTCCACTCTGCAGACTGAAAAGACTGAACAGTGTCCGATATATTAAATAAAGTATAATTATATATACATTTAAATATAAATGTACACAATGTAAGTCTGGGCATATCATTCAAATAGTCAAATGTACTGTGTTTGAATGTGCACATCCCTCATTTTGATGGTCAATCCTGTATGAATGTAAAATCAATTATTCCTATTTGCATTTGTAGTCATAATATATAGATAACTAAAACTTATGTTGAAAAATAAAAATGCAAGCATTAATTCTCATTGTTGCCAGAACAATTTGATCCAAGAAAAGGAAACTTTTTAGTGGTCATTACTCTTATTATTCTTTAATGTTTTGCTAAAAACCATATTCATTACAAAATCACAATAGTTGTTTGTAATAATCAGTTTAAGTATGCAGTGCACAGATCATGTTAAGCAGAGATAACTAAGGATGGGCGGGATCATTTGAACTATTTTGCGCTGAGACAATGCAAAGACTCATGGGAAAAGAAATATATACAGTATGTTCGGAATGGTTTCTGTCCTAGTTAAAGTGTGTTTTAATAATGTTATGTTAATGTTTGGGGTGTGCAGTTATGTTATCATGGTTTTAGTTTTGTGTGGTTGATTTAGTGTTCATGTTTATCTACATTTATTGTTGCACTATGACAGAAACCCAGGTGGGGACTGATGGCATCTGGGAAGCTAAAAAGTTCAATCAGTGGTATGATTGATGAATTCCAATCAGTACTTTGGAAAATATCAGTGTCAATTTTATGTATTGTCTGAAAGGTGAATAAACCACATTGTTGATGAGTCTGCCTGTCATAAAGTTCAAACAATATTCACATTAACCAAATATGTCTATGGTACTGATAGTTAACCTAATAATTTATATATGTTGTTTTTTTAGCATGTTTAAAGCTATAGTATGTAGCTTCTATCTCCTCCATGAGGAATTCTATGTAATGGCAACAAAACTATTGGCGCATAGCATTTAACAAGCCTACTGTGATCAACCGTGTACCGTGTATCAACCCATTTGGCAATGGCTTGACAGTAACGGATGTTCATTAATATCAAAAAAGTTACGCACTAAAGCTTTAATTTAACATGCTTGTTTTAGAAAACATGACTTTTATGTTTACTAATTTAACGCGACGGGTTCTAGTAAAGTCAACTAATCTGGGATAACAGTGTTATCAGTTAACAGTGTTAGTGAATGATGACATTTACACAAAAACAGGTAGATATACAGTATTATGAACCAATTTTGGTAACAATCTGGCAGTAATGCAAATGATTAATGTATCACTTAATCTACCAGTAAAATACTAATGAGCATTGTGTCACAGCGCCTGTAAACATAACTTGCAATGCACGTCTTTCTGTCTAAATGTGAAGTACACAACCCTGAATTTTACCAGAACACAGCAACTAGCTACATTTATTTACAGAATCTGTTAATGGGAAGTGGCAGGAAGTGTGTTTATAGCAACGGAATGGCAGCAATGTAATAAAAAAGACACACTAATAGCCCCGGAAAGGCGCCAACATCAAAAACAACAGCAAGGGTGGAGTGAACACAGATGCTGAAGGGCCTGTTGTTGTTTACAAAATGACGTCAGACCCAGTTCACACTCAATATTGCACCACCCTGCAGCTGGTGCAACATTAGTTCCGCTCAATTTAAATAACTTTCAGCACATTATTATTCAAATGAAAAACTGTTAACGACTAAATTGTGCATGACCATCATAAATGAATTTGTTTACATACGGAGTAGAAAATGTGTTAGATGTCCGGTGGTCCACTGCCATGGACCTAACTACAAAAAATTGTCTTAAAGTCACAATTGTAATTTATCTACCTGTCATGTCCACCTCCCATCTCCCAAGGCCCTCAAACATTTATCATTTATACTAATGATTAGTATTAATGATTAATGGAAATATCTTTAGGTTTTGAGCAAATTTTGTCTGTTGTTGATTTCTGGATGTAGTTCTAGATAAACATTCATCCATTTTAATTATTGTCTTTGGATCAGTGTTGGAGGACTGCCTTTTACTGTTTGTTTAGGGGGCAGGTGGTGAAATCTGCATCGCTAATCAGTCGTGATTAATTAATTCATTTGACACTTCTCATGATGAGACAGCTAAAATAAGCAACCCTTGAGCTCTTCAGGTCTATCTCGAGAACTGAGATGTCTGACGTTCAGGGGCAAACTTATTATGAAAAAGGTAAAAACAAGAATATTTGGTGGTTCATTTGGCTAAACAAAAGACACCCCAAACTTGCTGTCACTGTCAGTGACATCATTTACTACACTGATGTTGTGACAGCAGTGACGGTAGACATGGTTAGGTTTTGGGGAAATCTGGGGGAAAGTCATGGACGCGTTTCTTATGCGTCTTTAATTCACAATATGCATGTTTATATTAAACAAAAGCCATGAAGATAATTTTTTTTTCATGCATGTATGTTTCAGGATGCACAGAACAATATCACAACCAAGCACAAGAAAGTTGTACAACGAAACCCACTATTATCAGTTTGCACACTAAGGAAAGAGGTCTGCCTAAACACCTGTGCATGAATAAATAATTTCATTATAGAGAAATCATCTTTATGATTTTTGATTTTGAGGATTCAGCACCCATCCACATATAAAAGAGTTAAGGATGTTCAGTTATTTAAACGTTTCTTTATACATTCCTATTCATCTGCCATGGTTATCGACACATTTATTTGTTATCCGGGAAATAAGGAACTTTTATATATAGGAAATATTTAAAGCTGCAATCAATCTTGGTAAAAGTGTCAAAGTGTGTTTCCCATTTCCTATCTTGAGAAGTACTGCTGTTTTATTTTTATTACACAGGACACCAAGGAAACATCTGGATGAAGCTGTGGCTGCAAACTTGGGAAAAACTGTTAAGTGAATAATTGTATTTATCACAAGTAACTGGAAATCCGTAAAACTATGAATTGTGTCATTGCGGCAGAGCTTGTGCAATATGTGGTAAATGCTTAGCTCTCACTGGTTACTGACTGACAGTGTTAGCTCAAGCAGTGACTCACACATTAACTGACACATCAGAATTATTATTCATGTTTGTTCTAAGAGCTCCCAGAAGGAGCTGTCAAGCTTGAATCTTAACAAAAACTGTCTGTCAGGAGAGGTCAAATCAACTCTGTTATAGTGACTGGTCAGCCATTGTTAGCTGAGTAAGAAACATACTGTATTTGAAACTGTATACACAACCATATACCATTTGACTCTAAATAACACAATTACAGTGAAAATCTGCCTACTCCTCTACAGAGTCTCTGAAAAAACCTTATACACATACACTGGTCAAAAGTTTGGGGTCACTTACAAATTTATATTCCATTCCATTATGGACAGAATACCAGCTGTTCTGAGTGGGTGGCTGATCTTTAATGCAATATCTACATTGCCCATTATAAGCAAGCATTCATCCAATGTTCCAAAGGCACATTATGTTTAGTGTTATCTGTTATCATTTTAAAAAACTATCTGAGAAAACATTAGAGAACCCTTTTGCAATTATGTAAGCACATAATGTAATCTGAAAACAGCTGCACTGGTTAAAAAAAAACAATGCAACTGATCTCAGCTGGTATTCTGTCTATAATGGAATGCAATGGAAATTTCTAAGTGACCCAAAACTTTTGACCGGTAGAGTAAGTTTGAATTAAAGTATATTTATAATTGTTGCCAAAACTAAATGTGAAGTATTGTTATGTCAACTACGTTTCTTATGAATTCATCGTCACAGTCTCAGATACTACAGAAACCTGATGAAGAAATAGTGATCCACTGGTTTCATGCTTTCAAAGCATGAGGTAATTTGATATCTTTGCTAAATGGTTCTCAAGCCAAGAGAAACAAGCATGGTTGCAGAAGTGTCCAAGTTTAGAGTAAGTCGAATTTAGAGCTGTAGTCCACTGGGGAAACTTCCCTTTTTATGCTTGACCTCTAAACTTCATTTTCCACTCCTGAGAGCTGATCATATCCTCAAGCCACATCCCTCTGGCATCTAGTGGAAAGACGTCACAACGGGAAAGGAAGAAGGCTGCCTACACTGTTAGTATTACTTTCATATTGTTTCCATTTGACATCTCTGCAATTTAATATTGCTGATTAACACAAACTTACTCCAAATTTGCTTAACTAATTACAGCCAAATTTTCTCAAGGAAAAGTGTAGCCAACTACTGTATGAAATAACATAAGAAAAGATAGATAATCACACATAATTTGACTGGACAGTGTTACAGTCTCTCTTTCTCTATCTCTCTCTCTCTCTCCAGTGTGGGATGTGTGTAAATGACAGAAGAGTCCCATGTCGATGTACAATGGCGGTAACAGGGCTTGACCTCGATCTCAGTCTAACATTTTTAAGTTCGATGGTTGACTTGTGAAGATATAACACTGAAAATCTGACTTTTTTACTGAACCAACTATTAAATAAATTCCCCTACTCAATGACGCAGTTTTGCTCTCATTTTTTATGTCAACATGTAATCGACCAATAAGCTCTAGCTTAATTTGCCTCTGTTATGGCTCCCATTTAAAGCTCATAAGCAGAGAAAAACAATTAAAGTATCTTATGGATTTTTTTGCTTCTTGCAGCAACTTTACAGTTGCATTTCTTATTTTAAGATTGACCACGGTTTTTCAGTGAGGTTTGGGAAAGGGTTTATAAGCCCAAAGGGTTAAATAATATCCTCAACTATTAAGGGTTCAGTACAGTATGTGTTTATGGGAGTTATTAAAGGAAAATAATTAATAGGTTGGTAGCAACAGCAGCGTATTGTGGCCATCATATAAATTATTCAGTATAATTATGATTCATCAATGTTGCCAACCTCCCATTTTTGTGATACTGAAAGGTTTTCACAATCTCACTGCCTCTGCTAGTGATATAAAAACTGAAATTGAATCATTAATGATGTGATAATACTGCCAAATATTATTTCACGCCTCTTAATTTCACTAGCTCTACTTGCATGTTAATAAAGAAAATGTGAAATACTAAACAAATCATAACACTGTTACATGTGACTTCTTCAATAGTGGTTATGAAGCTGATTCAGGGTGATTGTATTGATCCCCAATTAATGGTTTATGCTGACGCAGCACAGCAGAACTTACAGAGGAAGGTAGGTTCACTCGGGCCTGCATTTTTGTAAATATTGAGCTGCATTACTATTATGTAACACACGGACAGACAGAGTGGTTATATAATGATGATGAGGAAGATGACGAGGATGGATGGTGGTCACAGATGTACCAGCACACTTACACATAAAGTGTGATTTCTGAATAAGCACATTCTGGTGGGAAAAAGCCAATTATAATATGTCTGTTTTGGTTTCTATCATAATGACATCAGTAATAACATCAGAATCTTCCAAACTGTTGACAACAAAGAGACAAATGTTGTGTCTACTGTATGACATGTATTGATGTCTTATATTATTCTGTGTCATGCATCTTACCAGTTTGCCCATACAGCGCTGTTGTCCCACTCCATTCTCACATTTGTGGTGAAGGCTCATCTTGCAGGCTTTGCAGCGGAGGCCGTGCTTTGCTGTATTTCCAGCTAGGAACACCACATGCTTGGCTGTTGTACCTGATACACACACAGAAATGAGGCAACAGGTTCAAGGAAGGTGAAAAGTGAGTAGAAAATTACACACAAAAAGGCAGAGCAAATGGAAAATATTGTTCAGAACATTGTCTCATTTGTTATTTTTATTGTCTTTACGCACTTATTTCTAGCCCAGAATTTCTGGAGTCGTTCCCAGCATGCACTGGGGAAAACCTGTGAAGTGACATGTGAAAAGCGACACACACAATGTGCACTTCTGCAAAACCATTTGAACCAACCTGACTGTAACTGAGCCAGTGCTGTCTCCACCATGTGAAACCATTTCAAACATCTACGGTTCAGCCTCACTTATCAATGTGTCTCACAGTTGCTGGAATAAATCAAGATTAAACTGAATTATTTGTGAACCAAAGTTACGCAACATTGCAACAGCAAACATTCATCATGTGCGTGCACATTTATGCACAGAGGTGTGTGAAATGAGTAACAAATAAATATGGACAGCGAAATAGATAAGGAAACTAAGATGAGAAAAAGAGTCTTGTTCTGGGTAGTGATTGTAAAGAGAAAGGTGTTGGCACAGCTTCCATGCCAGCAACAACAGATTGTTTCAATGCAGTTCTTAATGAGAATCACTGAGCTGGGGCTCTGTGACAGAAAGAAACACAACAAAAGGTTGAGAAATGAGTAGGTAGGTATGCATGTATGCAGTAAGTGCATGCATGCACAAAATCCAAAAAGGGAGTGTTATGTCAACACAGGGAAATTCCAACATTCACTGGTCGTCTTACTTGATTTTCTACATTTATATTGGATTATCAAGAAGGTAGTCACTAGATTGAACAGGCAAGTAGCTCAAGATCACCTATTCAAAAGTTCAGGCTCTTTAACTTTTAAAAAATTAAAAAGATTTTACTGTCTAGACCTTAAAGCATCACAGACCATATTCTTGTTCAGGGCAGAAACAAAACAAAAAGTTCACATAGAATTTTATTCTTCTCCTGGGGAGGAGCTATCATCACTCACACAGGGAAGGATGTGGCCAGAGCCTAAAAACTAAATATCAATTTCTGCATTTAATAATAATAATAATTATTATTATTATTAAATACTGTATAATAATACATATAATAATAATACATGTAATAATAATAATAATAATAATACATATAATAATAACTGCTAAATGAGCAGAATGGCTG
Source organism: Percina caprodes (assembly GCA_013375575.1). Lineage (NCBI taxonomy): Eukaryota > Metazoa > Chordata > Actinopteri > Perciformes > Percidae > Percina > Percina caprodes. The sequence continues at coordinate 5,044,295 of JABXJD010000013.1, forward strand.
ACTTTGACGTAGCAGAAAAGATAACAGTCAGCTGTTACTGGACTCTGGAAGCCAAATATCTAAAAATGTGAAATTATTTTCTTTTTAAGTTGAGCATCTGTCAAATGATACAGCTTCAGAAAATTCTCTAAACCATTATGTGTTACACATAGCATGACATAAAGCCCCACTTTCAGTCATTCCACATTAACAAGAGAGGACTGTGTTACCGATTCCCAGTGCTGTTGTTAGTTGCAGTCTGGCAGCCATGCACCTCCAGCTCTTTATTGATAAATCAATGAGCACGTGCCCTGCTCTGGCCCATACTCTGCAATGCGTGTCTGTATATGGACATGCAAAGGATTCATCAATCTATTTTAGTGGGCGTTGAGAGCACAAAAAGAATGTAAGTTTCATCACTAATTTTGTTCACAACTTTGTTCACAATTGTCAAGTTTTGTATCGTTTTTGTGCATTGTGAATGGGCATACTGGCAAGCAAATACTGTCAGCATTTCAGACCACATTACCCTAAAAAATGCAGTATATTCAGTTTAATGAGCAAGGGTGAAGAGGGTCTATGAGCAGATGTAACACTGGATTGTAAACATAAAACCAAGTAGAACACCAGCTGATCCCTATATAAGACAGCAAACACAAGATACTGTGTACTCAAGGTACAAAGCCTGTCGTGTGTCATTTACTTAGCCAATAATGGGAAAAGATCTGGGCTTGCTTTTCACATTGCTTTAATGTGAACTGGTGTCACGGCTATCTGGAGCTGGGCAGCAGTGACAGGAACTCAGTAATAGGTGGAAAACTGGATCTGTATTCCCCATTTAAAGCTCTTGTGTTGCTTGGAGAGAGCTTACAGAATTACTTAACCTGAGATGGAAACCGGGAGAAATGTGATCCTGGCCTGAACCTCTCATCGGTCACACACAGATCGCCACAACTATAACAGCGGGAGCCTAGGTATTGAGAACAACCCGCACCAATTTTTTTTTTGCTCTAAATCAGGTCAACTGATTATGTTGTTTAACAACCACTTAAGAGTTTAATTCTCCTTCAGGTCAGCAAACATTTTGTCCATGGCAAAAAATCCTGACTCAAGTTCTTGTGTCCGTCTCTGAATGCACAAGGGCAGGAAGTGAATGAAGCCCTTGCCAAGAAGTTGATTGGCTTAGTTGAGCTGACTCACTCCAACATGGCGGAATAATGAAAGGCCTCCATGCTAACTCGTAAGAGCTAGGAAAGCAACAAATCACCGTGTTTCTGTGTGTGTGTGTGTGTGTGTGTGTGTGTGTGTGTGTGTGTGTGTGTGTGTGTGTGTGTGTGTGTGTGTGTGTGTGTGTGTGTGTGTGTGTGTGTGTGTGTGTGCCTTAAGGCATTCCAGCTGTGGGGAAAGTGAGTGACAATGCTGCTCTCTCTGGCATTTGCTTTCTGAGCTACTCTGCTTTTGAAACCTAGTCTTCATTTACCCAACACCAAAGGGAAAGACTCCTGCCAGACTTTCTATACCTTCTTCATCTTGCCTCTAATTTTTTCCCACAGTCTTTTTCCCTTAATGTCCCACTCTTTCTCTCCACAGTATCTCTCTCACTGCACACTCTTCTTACAATAGCCACACATTAGACTGATCCATTAAGCCACTGTTCTTACTTCACGCCTCCTGATTTCCTGTGCAAATAACCTTCATCAAGACAATAATTCCTCCACCTCCTCTTCTTCTTAAGCCCATTCAAAATACTGACCCGAGCAGTTTTCTTTGGTTTATTTGCAGACATTAACCAGTTTCTCCCACGGCCCTCTGATTATTTTTTACCACTGAAAAACCCATTTCCCATCTGGAGGATTAAAATGTTGAATACATTGCTACAGGTGGAGTAAAACTGAGATCTTTGAAATTAACTGTATAGGATACAGATGATAACATTAATTTAGGCTTAGAGTCTTCAACCATGCTAGCATCTCTTCGAGACTGTACTGAGAGCTGCATGCTAACGTTTTAACTGTGACAACAAGCTGATGTTTTGCAGTTATAATGTTCACAACCTAATCTTGTATGCTGCTAGCAGATCACTTTCTTTCAACTTTTTATGAACTTTTCAGCTGACGTTTTCCCTGCTGGCACCCATATAGTTAAGTATTTTATGATGCATTTTAATAGTGCACTGACTGGTATGTGGTGTGTGTGTTTTTAAAGACATTGCAGACAATGTCAGGTGTCAACTGTAACACTGAAATGGATCAGTATCAGTGGAAGGGCAAGTTTATCACCACACGGCTGTTCAATCTTGTGTGTGACAGAAAGAGAGAAAACATGACCGTACACCTCTTACATAGTAGGAGTCAAAGAGAGTGTCTGATATGTTTGTGCATAATGTGTCTTAATGCAGGGAGATGTAGTTTAACCTTGGTCAGCATCACAGCCATTTCTGCCTACTACCCAACCTTAACCTCTGACCCTCAGATTAACTTCTCTCTGGGATCAGGTTGAATGCAAGGTAATCAAGTAAGATTACTCTCTCATTTGTTTTGAATATCAACTTGTTTTATGAATTAATCCAGGGAGCTGGATGCTTTGATTTGAGGCATTTAAGGGATCTTGTAAGTAGATTACTCTATAACCCCTACAAGTTGCATGATATCAGTGATTACTGATAAAAGTAGGCTAAATTGCAGTAATTTCCGTCTGCATATATCATATTGTTTCTCAAACAGTATTATTTTTTATTCTTTATTTTTCGAAAAACAAAGTATTAGCCTAGCTCTTGTGGAATTTGTTACATAAGTTCATAATCTAAAATCACTGTGAATATTTTTTCAAGCCTGCCCAGTAAATGATATTTCACCCGCTGTCAGCCACAAATAACCATCCCATTTACTCATGTAGATGTTTATTTAATAAGCCATTTGCTGCAAGGACTTGTAATTACTATTGCAGCAACAGCCTGTACTCGATCAGAGCATTTTATCTACCAGTAAAACTAACTCACTGTGAGCCTAACAACAAGGACATTTGCTTTTATGGACACAAGCTGCACACTCACTGCACATAGTGTTTAGCCTGTGTAATGGATAAGAAAAAAAGAAGGCTAAAAGCTAGAGTAACCTTGGAATAAATATAGGAGGACTTCTTAGTTATACTCAGGTTGTAGTTGGGTGGAATTTTTGCTTAACTCTACGATCTAAAAACAATAATAACTGTGTGGATGTATCATCCTGACAGGTGCAACAAAACTGAAAGGAGAGTGAGGAAGATGTCCATCAAGCACACACAGTCCTGGGAAGAGACCTAATCAGACAATGTAAGTGAAAACACGTGTGTTGTAGACTGTGTGTGTGTGTGTGTGTGGTAGCTTTACCTTTGTTATATCAGCCTAAAAGACTGAAAATTTAAACTTTTTGTTTCATACTAAAAGCAGAGCCAAACAGATAAAGTGTTGATTGTTAAAATGCATTTACAATCACTCATGTATATGACTGTGTCATTATCACATAATTATTAGCAGTATTTATTATTTATTATCCTTACTGTATGTTGTAGAACAATAGTTCAAGTGAACACAGAATATGAGCTAGTCTCTTATGTACAAGGGTAAAACAAAAACTGAACACCAACAGAAAAATAGTAATATGTTAATTGCTCTATTAAATATTGACTAATGTAGTACTGCTCTACCTTCATCTAGCACACCTAATGAGTGACTCAGTGAGCACTAAAATATATATTTCAGCCACTTCTATTATGGATGACACATTTCATTTGTACAGGATTTTATATAACAAAAGATCCTCCCTTAGAAAACACTACTGGTTGCACTAATGTTTCTATTGTTCCTACGGCTAACATTCACAATATAAGCATATTGGTATTAATCTATGTATTAGGGTCTGTAGGGTGTATCAAAAAGATGAAAAACCTTTTGGCAGTGGCATTGGTTATGAGATGAGAAGTGAAATGAAATATATTCCATTTAATACATTTGAAGATCACAATATCCTTTTCAAATGTTTAATATTTTATATTAGTTTAAGGTGTTCTATCTTTATATTTTAGTCAGGTTTGTATCTAGAGGATGAGACGAAAATCTGTTCTTGAATACCAGTACCTTTTAAAACACTAAATCAAACTTAAAATTACATCCATCCTATATTCTAAAACCACAACAGCTATTAAAATCCCTCTACAGTATAGCATTTTTCTGAACTGATTTATGATTTATGTCCAGTGCTCAAAGTGGGCCGATACTCACCGGTACGCAGTGCCGGCACTTCTACATTTTATTCTAAGCGTACCTGCACTTTCTCTTGCATACCACTGCTTCTCACATGTAGCCGGTACTCTACCACTGACAGAAAAAGCGTCAATGTCAGAGAGATTGGTAATGACCCAAAAGTTACATAAACTACACTACCCAGAGGGCACTACATGACGGAGTAACAAAACACATGGATGGCCTGACTGTTGATCAAGGAACCAAATTATGTATTTTTGCACCACAAACAGTGGTGTTTTTAAAGATAACAAACTGGGCTGCAAAACATGTCAGCCTCCCATCACTTGCAAATTAAAATTAAATAACAATAAATTGTTGTGCCAGCAATATCTCCAGGATTGTTTTTTTTCTGTAGAAATCTCAAATGTCACAAGGACTTGCCAATGCAAGAGAGTACTGGCACCTTTTTTTCGCCACTTTAGGCACTGTTTATGTCTATGATCTGATCCCCTGTCATTTTCTGCTTTTGTATGTTTCATATCTTTAACATGTTATTTGTCAATAATTGAATAAAAAAAAAAAGCTGCCAGCAGTAGCTCCTCACATCGATAATATTTCAAGATTGCGCGAGAAGCTTACTGCTGTGCAAGGTAACCACAACTATGTCTCTCTCTCTACTTCTCTCTCTCTCTCTCCCTCCCCTGTGTGCTGCCCTTTGACTCTGACAGCACCATCGCAGCTCATTACGCTCACACACACACACACACACACACGCACACACACACACACACACACACACACACACGCACACACACACACACACACACACACACAACCACCCTCCACTCTCGCTCGCTCTGCTGCTGACCACACTGTGTTCTCATTAAAGTAGTACAAATGAAGAAGAAGGCTGCATCTTTTTCCATGGGCATTCACAGAGGGCTCAGCACCTATCACAGGGCCAGACAGGCCTGACATCATACTTTCATATTATCAACAGACCACCAGAGGCCCATTCAAGGCTTCGGCCACTGGCCGCGCCTGAGTGGCCACGCCACATAAAACACCCAGGAACAATGGTCGTAAACAATGTAGAAGTATGTTTTATGGTGGGATGAACTTTAGTTTTACTAGTTGTCATATATTCAAAGCCAGTATGTATTTTAGATGAAAAATACCAACACTGTTGATTTCAAAAAGATTATAGTGTCCTCCATCCTAATGTTAAATGACAGAAATCTGTGTTTCTTGAAGAGTTTTATGCTTGTGGGGATGGAAAAGCTGTGATATTGCGGGCTTGTTAAGCAGATGGTACGGGCAGCCCTTGTCATTATCTTGCTGCAGAGGCCCTGAGAGCAAAAGACTTAGTGGTCCCTCAGTACTGATGATTAACACGGAGGGGAGCAGCCAGAGAAGCTGGAACATCTGGTGAGGGGAGAATAGGTAGAGGAGCTGCCCTGGTTGTTGGCTATCTGACACCCCAGCAGACAGATGGAGACACCTGGCTCGTGCGAAAAAAGGAGAAGATCCTTTGGTCAGCAAGTCAGTGTTAGGTGCCCTTTCACGTCAGATCGCCCCCCCAACCAAGAGCCAGGTTCTGTCCGATGTTTGCGCCAAGTGTATGCTCTTGGGGGAATTGTTGGGTTTCTGTAAATTATAAAGTGTGGTCTAAACCTACTCTACCTGTAAAGTGTGCTAAGATAACATCTGTTATGATTTAACATTATAAATAGAATTGAATGTCTGAGAGTGTTTCGATATGGCTTGTGTGTTCATTCTTACAGGATGAAAACATGGTATTTGAGATATAAAACAAGGTTAACTTCTTACATCCTGCTGTGTCCATACCATATGTGCATATCACTGCATATCCATTACTGTCTAATTTTGATTCTGATTCTTTACTTATAACTTCATCGGGTTATCTGATAAAGGTCTCATTATGAAAAGGTCATTCTGAATGCTGTGATTGCAAAGTTCATTAGATGATGATGTTATTTTACCTTGCTATTTTCTTTAATCTTGTCACTGTGCTTTGTGTGATGTTCTGATCACACTAATGAAGAGGGAGGCATTGTAACCATACCTACGATCATGTGGTTGCACACGTCACAGAACGTGGGCTTCTTGAAGATGTGCTCCATGAAGCAGTGTCCTGCCGAGTCTACCTGCAGCGGGTTGCGTGTTTGGGAGCGTGATGTGGGAGGAGGAGCCGAAGGGATGGCAGGAGGGACTGGAGGGATGGGGAGACTGGTGGTGTGCGGTGGGGCCATCCCAATGTTACAAAGATGGCCAGTGCTGCTGCTCACGTCCGAGAGCAGTTCCATCTTGTTGTCACTGCTGGTTCGGAAGAAGTTGTCTGCGCTCTTGCTGCGGATACTCTTGGTCTTGAAGGACAAGGAGCGCTTGAGTCTCTGCAGCTGAAAACGAGAAATAAAAGAGTTGAAGAAAAATGGAGCAAGGGAGAGAAAAATACAGAAAATAAATGAGGAAAGAGAAGACAAGAGAGAGAAGAATTCAATGCAACTGAGCAAAGTAAATCCATTCCTGTAACAACCTGAATAATTTACAAACTCAATCTCTAAAACCTTCAGGCAAATGTCTCAGTGCCCAATGGCTAATGAAATACCATTGTGAGGGGCAGCTTATCACTGCTCAGTGGAAAACATTCAAGGTTCCCTACCTTGAAGGTAATGTGATTTCCTGGTTGGAGCAATGCAACGCATTAACACTATTTCTCACATACTGTGCTGCCATTTCAGCCTGTATCAATCTCCTTAGGTCCCTCTTTTACAGTAATGCTATTCAACACTCCACACTGACAACTCCTCAGTTAACCTCTCAGTGTGTACTTCCTCTTCTGTGAAACCCACTTAATTCTGGGTTCAAACATGCAATAAAGCTGGAGAAGAATGGTTCTGGTTTCTGGTTGGTGTGTGGCTGCAGGTCTCTGATTGAAGAAATGGATTATGGTTTAACTGATTGATGGGTAGGGAAGGACTCCTAATTATCCGTAATATCCTAGCACACAGTACAGGCTTAGACACCTGTGAGGATTTACTGTTTTGCTGCTGAGTGCAGAGAGGTTGATCTTCGACGTTCCAAATAAATATGCACACACAAACACAGTTTACATCAACCTGATTGTGAGCCGAGATACTCGTATGAAATCCCAGACTTAAAGTATAACACAATTAAGTGAATAAGCATACTGGACATACATTGTTAGCTGTTGATATTGTTGCCACCTGTACAAATTGTTTAGAGAGTTTATCATTGCAGCTTTGGTATGGAGAAGATCAATCAATTCTACGGGTCACTCTGGAAACAATCAATTTGGACCCTTCACTACCATTACCACCCACACACAGAAATGCACAACAGACATGAATATAGAGCACACAAATATTCTACTGTTGGCAACCTCTTGTAGTTTTTGACTTGCATGGTTTCTACACACCCTGGAAGGAAAAATGATTGTAAGACAACAAAACAACAATCATGTTAACACAGTTAGCTCTAGATAACTACATTTGTAGATACCAAGCCATTTTCTTCATTCAATCAGTTGTACTTATTTATAAAGGATGTGATGTTAAAGGCCACATCTCTCCTATAAGGTTTTTATGTATCTAAAATAACGGTAATAAATAAAGATCTCTTTAAATCAGCAAAGGGGAATGTGTGCATGCATCGAGGAGCTCATGCTGTGTTTGATGGCACCAAATATATAAGAGCTGTGTTCTATGACAAAGGTAGGCTGGATTAATGGGAGCTGGACTGGATAATGCAAAAAAGAAGAAGTCAAAAGCCACTAATGGTATGTATATATACAGTATATCAATCAAATCATTGTAAATATACTGATGCAGCCTCTAAACAAAGAGTGCCCTCTAGAAATATGGGTGATGGTGGATGAAACCTTACATGGCACTGACGTCACTAAGTGATGTATCTTAAAAAGCATTAAAAGTTGAAACGCAAAACAACTTGTATCTTAATGTACATGCAGATATGTTGTTATGTTATAATGGACTCAAATCAGCAGGACGCTACAATTTACACAAGAGTAGAGGCTCACCTTGCGCTTGTGATGTTCAGGCCTCACAGTATTCTTAAAGGAGGAATAAAAACACAAACAAAGCTTCACTTAATGGTAGAAAACTTGTTCAGCCTATTGTGGAACTCATTCTACTTGTACTGTCTGTAAGGATAATAACACATTTTCTTTAATCACTTTTTTGTCTCCCTGAGACTACTACTACTATTAATGTGAGTTATTGGAAGGGAGTGCAGTTGTTTGGCAGAGGCTTAATGTGAAATGTCAGCCAGGACTCTTGAAATACCCAGTGACCAAATGTGCCAAAGTAAAAGCTTGCATGCACAAGCTTTAATAGACACAATACAAAGAGGAAGACATCTGTATGGTTCCAGCAAAAGCTAGAACTGTTTCTCTCAAGTGAACAAACATGCATTTAGTAAATGTTAAAGAGAAAGTATGAGGCCCATCTGTCCTTTCCAGGCCATCCACTAGCATCATGACTAGTCCAATAAAAGTACTGCTAATTGTAGTATTCTGGACAACATGTGACCCACATAGATGGCAAAACGCCTGAAGCAGCTGTGGATCTCTATCAAGCAGCATTCTTTCCTGCATCATCCACACATAGACAATACAAACCCATATGGCACTTATTTATAATACACACATATTAAGACCATATTGCTTCTTTCTCCACAATTAGGCTGATCAAGATCTTTAAATAGTCGTTCCATCATCATTGATCTAGGAAAAATTCATTTAAATGCCATAACGCCCAATTAGTAATAGGTTACAGACTCTTACCTAAAAAAAACTATATTTCTATTGAAGTCATATAAAGAGTGTGGAGCTCAATAGTGAGTTTGGACTGAGCTCATCTTTATGTAAAGATTGTTTCTTAAATTGTACAATATCATGATGTTATTATATTACACACTGAAGAAGTCTGTTGTACTAAAATTAGTCTGTAGTCACTCTTCACAGCACTTTGAACGTTTTCTGTCCTACTTATACAGCTGATTTTGAAGTCCCCTGCTGTCATCGGTTGGTGGTATCCTCCTTAAATTGAATCAGTTAAGGCTGTTTGTTGAAGCTGTTTTAAAAGGCTGACCAGTCAGTGAGTCAGTGATTTAAAAAAAGTGACATAGTTTACATGCATTTTGTTTTTGGGAGCTGGTCCCTGTTGAGTCAATGTTATTGTCATGTTGATAGAAGTTAGTTTGCCCTTCTCTATTAGTAAGAGTTAGACTAACGCACAGTGCGGATCGCACAGTATATCCGTCTATAGATATCCGTCTAGATGGTAAATAATAAATAATAAAACGACAGTCTTACCTTTGTTTCCTGCTGGCTGGCTTTTGCCGTCGGGGATTTAGGTGTCTCATCCTGGTCCCGTTCGTCCTCTTTGCCCCCACTTTCGTCCTGAATCATATTGGCCGGTGGGATCATCCTCCCTTTTTTCCGGGATCTCAAAAAAAAACTGTTGCTCTGTAGAGTTTGTTTTATACAATGCTCTTTAGCCTACATCTTTTCCATTACTCAATCATCACCGTGACTTGGAGAGGAAGTTATCCAGACCCAGTGCTGCAGCTGTTGCGATGAGAGAGATACGAATTTCATCCGCCGTCAGTAAAAGATGATAAAAAACGTCTTGGGGAGGCTGCTAGAGTGGTTTCCAAATCAAAAGTTGAAAGGCAGTCCGGTTTGGCTTGAAAGTGTCCTGTCCTAAAGGAGGCTTTCGCGATTATCGCGTCGTCGTGCGTAATGCTGCCAAGACATCTCCAAATCCACAGTGTGCGCCGTGCGCCACTGCCAATACTCTGATGGGCGGGGAGCTGTAAGCGATCAAGGGAGGGAAGGATGGGGAATGAGACAACGACTGTGTCCTCCCAAAATTCATATGGAAGACGCACTCAGAGAAAAACACCCAAGTTGTTAAATTGAACCACTACTACGGAAAAAATACAACCTTATGTCATTTGTTTCATGTTTCCAGGGCTAATCCACTTATTTTATAGAATGTTCTGGAAGTCTAATTAACATGGACTTGTACCTGAAACAGCAATGGTCTCTCACTTCAATCAAGTAGGCCATGACTTGAAGACTATATAATTTAATTTAGGAATCAAAAACTTAAATACTTTGTTTTTGACCAAAATTATACTGAATTGTTAAATTAATAATTCAACATGTTGGGAAATACTCTTGTCATGAATTAAAAGAGAATTCTTGATTCTGATTGGGTGTCCGTTGATTCCTGCTCTACCAATGGTCTGGATTGGTGTGTCCATTAATTCCTGATTCCTGAAAACATGGTCACCTACAAAGTAGTTTCAGTGAAACTGCCGGTTCACTGTTCTAAATCAATGTGCTGGCTATAGTATCAGCCTGCATCTAAAATCTGAATATCTTTTTACAACACTAAGTGTAATCCTTTAGTGCCTCACCCTCTGAACACCACAGGATGGCGACTGTTACACTCAAATTGCAAGAAGTACACTGCCCATCTAAAGTTATGATACTTTGTATCACAGTGATCATCTGGCATCCCATTTCCTTTTCAACTTACAACTGCAGGCTGCGTCCTACAGTGTGGCCTATCATTTGTTCGTGAAATTCTTCTTGATATTAGTTTGGGGATAATGACATGGTCATATCTTAGGTTCACACTATTTACTGGAGTAGTGAACAGGGTTTCCATTGCAGAAACGGATCAGCTTGTAACAATGTTTAGATTTTGAGTGGAAAATGCATGAAAGTATAAATTAATGGTCTTACTTTTTTTGCTATGAATTGACCAATGGTAGGCTAATGCTTTTCAAGGTATCCATAATCAGGAGTTTGGTATGGGAGAGGCAACAGTCCTTCACTACACATCGGACAGTTCTGGCCTCCCAGTCGTAGATTAATTCCTGATAATAAACACCTCGTCAGGCATTATCCTTTACTTAGATTAGTTTAGCATAAAGACCTGGGGAAACAGCTAGCTAGCTGCTGGCTCTGTCAAACCCATCTTTTCTGAAAGAATACACTCAAGAAGCAACCAAGAAAACAAGGACACTGTCATATATTAAATCATTGATAAGCCATTCTTTGGCCGACATTATGACACTCAAGTTTTTGTTGTGAAATAAGAGGAGCCTCACCCGTTGTGCTCTCTGTAGTGATACATCACGCTGCTTCCCTTCAGGCTCCCCTGTGATGTGATGTCCTTGAAGTTATAACCTATAGCAGGATGAAGGAGGCAGGCGCCAGACTGCAGCCTTCTCACACTGACAGGAATGCAAACACCACCACAGTCCCAAGGAGTGAGTCTACATATCCAGCTCAGTTTCTGCTAGAGATCAGAAGGGCTTCCCTCCTTAAAAACCCAGCTTCATGCTCTGAAATGAGACTTAAATCTGGTTTAATGTTAAGAATAATTACTTGAGCTTTTTTGTTTTGTGTGGCTAGTTATCATTTTGTCAGATTATACTTTACTAAAAATCTGCGGATGTGTTATTTTGACACTCCTCGGCCACTTGTGATAAACAAGCTCCCTACAATTTACAGCATCATCAAAAAGCATCATCTGAATGACAAGTATTCAGTGGGCGATGATGCATTTAGTGTTAAAGAGTCATGCATCAGAAAAAGCACTGCAGAGTGAATGAAGCACAGAGTCGATGACTGCTAATAATTGTCTGGGTGATGGCATGTATATACTATGTATCTACAGTCTCATATGTTCATATTCTATTAAATGAAGTAAGGTTTGGGAGCAGGGCCACGCCTAAACCACACCTCTAATCACCAGACAAACCTACATATACCGTGCTGCGCAGCCAGGCTTGTGTCTCTGATTGCTTGACCCACCCTCCCTTTCCCTCTCCTTCATCCATCTTCCCCCTCATCCCTTCCTGTTGCACATCTCTTTCATGTCTCATCTAGGTACCGTCTGGGGGTCTGTAAACTGTTCGGGCGAAAACTGCTTCTGAGACGGAACCCCCACTCTGAGTCTGCTCCACCCGGTCATCACACATCCTCCCAGACCAGCCATCGGAACATCTACATCAATTTATCTATCTGCACATTCATAATGTTCATCTGCACATTCATAATGTTCATTAAATCTTTAACTAACACATGGTTGTGGCGTGGTTCATGCTAGTGAAAGCCAAATAAATCAATATATGTAGATGTGTTCTGAGAGAGATCAATGACTGAGGACAGTTGTTCATACCTCCTGTCCTTGTACCCATTTAACTCGTGAACTAGGCCTTGTTAACAGGATCACCTAAATTGGGAGAATTCTGGGAAACAAAAACAACATTTACACAAAGGTGACCCCAAGGTGACCCCAAAGACTGGGGTGGTGAAACTTAGGAAATCATCTCCCTCATATCTACAGACAAGTGGAACGTGAGTAAATCCATTGTTGCAATTTGACAATTCCAACTCAAGGTAATATTACTCACTTTTCTGAAGCTTTGTTGAAATTTCCTTTTCAAGGTCTTCGTGAGCAAATGGAGTTTGTTTAGTTCTGAAGATGAACCCGTTGACATACAAACTGTTCTGAGTTGGGAATCTTTAGTCCAACGACTGTCCAAGGGAAGAATGACAAGTTGACTTTGCATGCTTTACAGAATAGTTTGACATTTTGGGAAAATACGCTTATTTGCGTTCTTGCCGAGAGTTGGATGAAAGGATCGATACCACTCTTGGTTAGATTAGCACAAAAGGTTGAAAACAGGGAAACAGCTAGCCTGTCCAAACGTAACACAATTCTTATACTAGTACCTCTAAAGCTCACCAGTGCTGGTAATCTAATTTTTTGCAAGAAAGCGAAAAAGTGTATTTCAAATGTCGTATGTCAAAAGATTCCTAAAAGAAGTCCTAAAAGTGGATGAAATTTCTTAAGAATTTAAGATCAATCTTCATGACAACTGCAAACTCCATCCGCTGATAATGACTGTGGGGTTGACACCTCCAGAAAAAGCATGTAAGGGGACCTTGAGTTGGGTACTTTTTCTTTTTAAACTACTTATTCCAAGGTTAAGAGTGAGCTATCATGCTTACCTGTTGAAAATGAAGTCCAAATTCTTCCAACCAGTTAGGGTCTGCCCTGAACATTTCTCAATGTAGTAAGGATGGTGTTAAGGCAAGGCAAGGCAAGGCAGCTGTATTTGTACAGCACATTTCAGCAACAGGGCAATTCAAAGTGCTTTACACAAAAACAGATAACACAGAAGAAACAGTTAAAAATAAAAAATACAGGAATAAAAATTACAGTGCAGTATAAGAAATTAAACATGAAAGAAATGAACATCATTTAAAGAAAGGCAACATCAAAAAGAAAGGTCTTCAGCATTGATTTAAAAGAACTGAGAGTAGCAGCAGATCTGCAGGTTTCTGGAAATTTGTTCCAGATATGAGGAGCATAGAAACTGAACGCTGCTTCCCCCTGTTTAGTTCTGACTCTAGGAACAGAAAGTAGACCTGTCCCAGATGACCTGAGAGGTCTGGGGGGGTCATAGTGTACTAGCAGATCAGAAATGTATTTTGGCCCTAAACCGTTTAGTGATTTATAAACTAGCAAAAGAACTTTGAAATCAAGTTAAGATCAAACTCCAACTCATTTGAGACCACAAATCAGCTGATGCTTTCACATGATACCCCATTGCCAGGAGAGTGCACAAGACAATCTCCCCAGTTAGTCAGAGCTCACAACAGAAAATGAGTCAATGTTGTATTTGTGCATGTACTGTACTGTACAAAAAGCCAAATGCAAGACCAGTTGTGCCAGGAAGCCAGAGGAGAGAGCAAAGTGTTAAAGAGGGAATGAGAGACACAGAGAGACACAGAGAGAGCATTATAATTTCCTATCACTGCTGGACCATCACAGTGGAAGGAGGGCATGAAAAGATGAGTGAAGGAGACGGAGCAATGGAGGAGGACAGCACAAAGGACTGGAGCAACAGTGGTTCATTATTCCAAATAAGAGGTTTCAGCAAGGCAATGTGAAGTTGTGCAATTTCATGGCTCACAGTCGTTTTTTGCTTTTTCTTTCTTTATTTCTTTTTTTTTTTGTATAAACAACACATTATTAATAGAATATATAAAGACCTCTGCCATTTGTTCTTAAATTGAGGTATTTTCTTTTGTTTACCTGAAACCAGTTAAGACAGCCTATAAAAATATACTGTATATTTGAATTGTTTAGCAGATTATATCAGAAAGTCCATTCCATCCCAGCAGACATTTCGATTTGGAGGATTATAGTCAAACCTTCCAGACACAATTTTCAGTTTTATTTTTATAACCTGCTCTGGTTTTTTTGTGCATTGAATATGATGATTTATACGTGCAGGTCTGTTTTTAAGTCTGATGAAATGTCACACCAAAAAGACTTTAACAAGACGTTTACATCAGTGGAATTGAGTGCAGACTGTCTGAAGATGCTGTCTAAGGTGCTGTTTACACGTGCGTGGCAGTCTTGTTGATGGGGATGTGTATTTTAGGTTGCGCTTAGGCTGCTTCCACTGAGTTGTAATTGGTTGTTTGAGTACCGTGCTGCATAAGCATATACTTCACACGGAAATGTGTTGCAATGGTTAAAAAAAACATGTAGCTTATCTCTGCCTTTGGAAGATCAGAATGATCTCCAGCTGTTACTGGTTGGATTTAAAAAAACAAACAAAAAAAACTTTCGGCATAGTTCATCTAACACCTAGCAAGATATTAATTTACATTAAATATAACCCTTTGTTTTGACGGTAACAATTTATGTGCGCCCTCTAAAAAATGTATGGTTTAAAAAGTGTTTTTTGCTTGGATTGGTAAATAAAACAAAATAATAAATTAATTTAATGTTTTAGCATGCTTACATTAGCTTATTAGTCATAAACACGGAGTTAAGGTTAATGGGAATATAGTTTTGAAGGTATTTCATTATAAACCACCACCAATCAAACAAAAAGACAGAAGGTCTTATGGCCTTATACAGTATATGTCACACAACACTTTAGGAAAAACAAACACAAGTTATGATAGTGGTTGTAAGTGAGGATGATTTGTTGTTAAATCCTGACCTCCAAAGTTCAAGCCACAATACGTTTCACAATTTCTGTGTACTGATCTTATGCCTGTAAATAAATCACAACATGCGGGTTAGAAGATGTTACTTTTTCTTTTAAACACTACACAGTCATGCCATTTCCACTCATTGTGTCTCATGAGGTTATCAAATCCCATATTAAGCTTTGTCACACTTGCATGTGCCTTTTTCTGATTGGTTCTCAGCTACTCACTCAACGTGTCAGCCAGCTATTCTTGGAGTGAAGTTTCCTGCTCACACACATGGTGTTTGCATTAGTTTTCTGGTGCCAAGAAGACATGATCAGAGTTAAATCCTTTCATCAACATTATCACATACATGGCAAGTAAAGGAGCTAACATGTGATTGTAGTAATCCTAAATAATGATCCATCCATTTTTTATCATTATTGTTCTTTTTCAGATTTATTACAACACTTGCTTTTTGACAACACTGTGAAAAATGTATGAGAAGGTGACTTTCTAGATTGGGAGGTTATTATGATTAGGATTGGATCAGTGGAGCTTCTTTACAATGAATGTTTTCTAATTTAAAACTGCAGCAGTTCTATAGTTTATATGGATCAAAACAAAAAGGCGTTGCAACGCAGTTCTAAAATAAAATATTATGTGGTTGAAATGGCCCTTTAACACCTGTCATCTAATAGTGTAAACAATCAATTTATTCGGTGTCCTCAGCTTAAAGGAAAAAAATGAAAATGTTAGCAATTAATAATAACCCAGCCTGACATACTCCCACCACCACACACACACACACACACACACACACACAGCCAGCGTGTGTTGCAATAATGGGCAATGTATTCCCTACGAACCAAAGCTAATTAGCCCATCTTATTATGAGCCATCCTAGGAATAGTCTCTGCAGGGTACATGACAAGAAAAAAAAAAAAAATATATATATATATATATATATATATATATATATATATATATATATATATATATATATGCAGAGAGAGAGAGAGAGATTTTAATTAAAAGAAGTGTAACTTCTTAAATTAACATTAATATATAATGATATACAGTATATATTTTTTAAGATAATTTTTTAGTCTTTTCTGCCTTAAATGGACAGGACAGCTAGGTGAAAAGAGGGGAAGACATGCAGGAAATCATCACAGGTCGGACTCTAACCCTGGACCTCTGAGTCGAGGCATAAACTTCTATGTGCGCCTGCTCTACAAACTGGGCAAACCTGGACACATATAATAATATTTAAAGAATTAAAGACAACAACAAATCAAGGTTAAAAAGTAAAATCTGGGGTCTCCAGTCTGGCCCAACATACCCAGGGACCTTTGTTGCATGATAATTTACTATAAATGGAGTCTTGTTGTCACCGTGGGGGGCAACCAGTGACGGCGCTAGGAAGTACTGGTGCTGATGGCTTCAAATGGGGTCGTGTTTACCATGTTCATGAGAAGAGTCCATATCAACGCCCTCTTCTGTTCACAACTTCTTAAGTAAAAGTTTTCTGAAAGCTTAGAGTTCACACCATAACTTGTTAATACAACACATTTGACAGAAGTAGCTGTTTCCCCGTTTCCTGTCTTTATGCTAAACTAATTACCTGCTGCTAGCTTATGGCAAAGCTGTTTAATTAAAACATATCTAATTTTTGAATCCACACACAAACCTAGTTGTGGATTTTGAGGGATTTACTTGTTTTCCCCTGTATGCAGTCTTTATGTGAAGTTGACTGGCTGCTGGCTGTAGCCTTACAGTATATTTAACAGACAAGAAAGTGGTATTGATCATCGTCTATAACTCTTGGTAACAAAGTGGATAAGTGTATTTCCCAAAATGTCAAACTATTTTTGTAAAAATATAAAACCAAAGTATAGAATGCTTACAATTTGGTAAAGGTACGGTTATTGAACTGATGCAACAGCATTGAAAATGGTTTAATTAAAGAAGAGGGTGTCATTTTAAAATAAACCAATCTGAGTTATGGGAAATTTAACATTTTTCTTTAAATTTGAGATTACATTTTGGCTGTTTTGCCTTTATTGGACATCTGACAGTGAAGATGAGAACACAAACCATGGTAGAGAGTGGTATTAATCTTCTCATCAAACTCTTGAAAGGTATGCAGAGACGTTTATTTCCCAAAGCTACCACATTTGAAATGTGTGTGAACAAGGCAGGTTGAAATTAACATTGAATGTTTTAAAATGCTGACTTTGTCTCAGCACGTCTTAACCGATTCATGAATCATCAGCGCTTTAAAGATCTAAAAGTGAGCTGTTGAACTTTGTGATGTTCAGGTTCGAGCATTGTTCTTTCATCACTGTATTTGCTCCAGTGACGCACTGCTTGACCCCCCTACACCCTGTAACTGGTCTCCAGCTGGTCAGAGCAAATGAGACAGCAGAGACTAAAAACAGCACAGAACAGCAGCTGATCTTCTGCCTCGCTGAGAGCGTGGTATCTCGGGCAGGCTGATCGAATGTTGTTTGTGGTCACAACAAATTTTGCCAAATAAACCAAGTTCGCTAGGTACTTGTACCAGGAACACCAGGAGAAGTTTACTGAATTACGTGGATAAATCAGTAAGAATTTACTTTATAGTCTTATGTAAGAAGTCTTACAGTCATACTAAAAAATACATCCATAGTTTTAAAAAGCAACAGTCAGAGAAACGTGACCAGAGGAATTGGACAAAACTTTAAATTATGTCAATGTGCTTTATAACATTAAGATATCAACAAAAGTTTAAAGGATAGGGCTGTAGTAATTATATGATGTGTTTTTCTATTACTGTTAAAAAATCCCATAAGAGGGCCAAAACTAAAAATGAGTTTGTACAGCTTGCAATACTTTCTGACTTAGTTTCCTGTCTGTGGTTCACTGCCACAAGCCATTTGATTCCAATTGAAAATGTAAATCTCTAGAAACAGCTCACAAATGTATAGTTTTATTTCTAAAAAAAAGACAAAAGAATTACATTTGTTTACTAAAACAGCTGGGCACTATAGTTTTCAGCAAATGCAACACAAACATGAGCAAATAGTACATTTGTGGAGGACTCATGCTCTCTTTCACATCTGCATCAAATCAAAGCTTTGATTTTCTCTTTAATCTCCTTAATCTACACTGTTCCACTCATCTACTCCATAAATTAGATGTATATTAAATATATTGTAAAATGTATGTATTTTCAACACATTCTCAAAACAAACTACATCTGATGGTGCAAAGGAGTGGCTTATTGATATATTTTTGAGTTTTTGGACAACAATAGAGACACAGAGAAACAAGCAACACAGCATCAATTAATTCTTGTTTTTGTGTTTTTTTAAATAGGATTTGTTGACAGAAGAAAATAATATATCATACATACTATGTCATTTTCTGGTCCCATGACAGTTGCAAAGAGCAATGTATGAATTACAATATGCTACATAAAGATCATCCGACTTTATTTTAACTAAAGTATGTTCACTGGCTGCAGACTTCATCAAACATACAACTCATGTAACCACTTGTGTTTTTTTTTTGTTCATCTGAAAAGCAATAACCTCCCAATATGGTTTCCATTCTATACCCGATCAACCATGCCTGCTTTATTATAATTTACTGATCAAATATGTGTCACACTCAACAAAGGTCAAGTCACCATATTTTATTGACCCATTAATACAGCAAATCCTCAGATTCTGAACAATCCCAGCTCATTGATGATTCTCTCCTTATATGTATCTAAAAGGTTGCAAGTTGTAAAAATAGGTCAAATAACATTTTTCCCTATAATATGTAAGTCCCACAAGGCAACATTTTGGTTCCTTTATTGTTTCTACTGTATGTCAATGACCTTCTAACTATGTGTGACCACTATAATTGTCTACTTTATGCCGATGACTCTGTAATTTTTCTTTCTGAACTCTCCTCCAATCTTCACTACTGACTGAATGCAATTGAACCGTCTAACTATCACTGTCAAGAAAACAGGATGTGTTTTAATTCCAGTAAGAAATCTTTGTGTAGCCCCATTAATTTTGTGAATCAAACAATCACCATCACAGAAACCTTCAAATATCTTGGAGTATACCTCGATCCACAGCTCATTTATTAAAGCCACGTTCATAACTAGACAAAGAAGCTCAACCAGAAATTAAATGTTTATAACAAGATCAGGCCATTTCCAGTGGTGGAATGTAACTAATGAACAGAAATCAATTCCGCATGCACATACTCCAGTTCCGCCCTACAAAAAAAATTAAGCTACACTAAATTAATCATATATTTGGCATCAGTTGATTAATCTTTGGTTGTAGCTATTCAAGCATCACATTCCTGACTCACGTTGTTAGAATGTTCCTGCTGTGTAACCATAAATATGAATTACTTCAAGTAGTAGAGTAGTTTATGTCAACCCCATGAGAAATTATAAGGAATAACAACAAAACTGTCAGTTTGTCCACATGATACAAGCCTTATGTGATGGCGCCCCACCCCTCCACAACACAGTTGTTAGTAGAAGTCAAAAGTCACCGGAAAATACAATATTCTGAACATAGCCAAACTGAGAAATACAAATAGAGTTGTGTGGAGATGATAGTCTTAATTAGCTTTGGTGCAACTTATTTGGCAATGGCTTGAATGTAACAGACGTATTAATAAAAAAAAGGTTCTGCATTTAAGCTTTAAACATGGCTTATTTGAGTTGAGGCAAAGCGAGCATCTATCCTGGACAACGGGTTGGCCTTGAAGGCATCAGGATGTCTTTAGCAATTTTATTTGGTAAAATTAATATCTAAAGCAAAATAAAAACTGAAATGTTATGTTTGTGTGGGGTGCATCTTGAGCTCATTTCTTCCCCGGAGACTCTTGCAGGTTAATCTAGCCCTGGAGACATTAAAGATCTCTCATGTGTACTACGTTTGTTTGCCATATTTGGGTAAATTGGTCAAAATAAGACAAGTAAAGATATTTCAATGAACTATGAACAGAAAGCTCATCAGTTTAAAAATCAGCAAAAACAATTACCATACCATTACAATTTAGTAACAAACGTCTAGTTCATTCATCCATCTGTGGCAATTTTTAAAATCCACAATGTAATTCAGTCACTTTAAATGCATAAATAGTTTGTCACAAATGTATGCACAGTACTTGGAGAGTATATTTGCTTCTTTCATTTCATTTTTTTCTACAGAAACTGCATCATTTATGAATGGAAGCCACATAGGCCATGTAACTGGGGTACCATCTGGGACTTACAAACCGGCCCCCATCCATTTCTTATCACTTACCTTATTACTCTGAGCTGAGGGACAACAGAAAGAGAAGGAAAACAAAATGGGCATATGTTGTGTCTCCCTTTCATTGGTATAATTTCAATATTTCTTAAACAGTCATGAACCTGGGCTCATCTTTCATCGATTTGCCTAATTTTCTTTTTTAAAGGCTATTCAGGGCCAAGACTGCCATTTCCTGTAGACACTTTTAATAGATTTTTCTTCTAAGGAAGCTGACTAATGCTAGTTGTCCCCCATGAGTAGCTGGCAGTCTGAAACAAGGCCATGATGATGACTTGCTCCAATTAACGGAGTAAAATGATGGATAGGAACACACCCCAGATATGTGGTTGCTGTGCTGTCCTAATACAGATACCACAGCTTTTTTACCTTTTACTTGCAAATGTTGGAGGCCACAGTCAAAGGATATTTTGACATTTGGGAAAACAATTCTTACTTGCATTTTTGGATGTTGGATGAAATATTAATACTACTCTCATGTTTGTCTGTTAAATGTAAGGCTTCCGAATCAGAATCAGAATCTTAATGGCCAAGTACTGTAAGTGTGAACACATTAAAAAAAAATTGGCTCTTTGTTGCTCTTAAAGTACATACACAGAAATAGGCAAATGGGTAAAAACAAGAAACCAAAGCATTTTAGCTTAGCTTAAAGACTGAAAACAGGTGGCCAAATTATTTCTCCCAGCAAAGAAATAGTCCCATTTAAATCCACAACATGTTTACACTTTGGTTTCTAAAGGAAATATAGCATATTAATTAGTGAGCTTTAGTGGTGCTGGTAGGTGTATTTTGTTACTTTGGACAGAGCAGGGCTTGCTGTTTCCATGTCTAGTCTTTATTCTGAGCTAAGATAACCTGCTGCTGGATGTAACTTCCTATTTTCTGTAGGTGAGTCATACGAATGGTATCAATCTGCTCATCAAACTCTCAGCAAGAAAGCAATAATAAGCATATTTTCTAAAATGTGAAACTATTGTCTTTCCTTATGTTTTAGTGTTAGGAAAACAGTTGAAGAGGAATTTAGCACAAAATGAACGGCAGATTAAACAAAAAGGTCAATTTCATGTCTGATGTTTAATAGAATTACAGATATTTCAAGCTGCTTAACAGGAAACATGTTTATCTGTTAAACACAATACCAAAAAAAGCAGTGTTACATTTGATTCGCAGTTGATGACAGCGGCGTTGCGGCGTCATCAACAGTGCCATTAACAGTTCCACTTATGGACGCAATTTACTTTGCATCACAAAACAATCATGTTTAGAGGGCAAACCCACTAATAAGACTGAAACACAGAGGCCTAAAAATAGAAACAACAGGGTGAATTCAATGGAGTTCCATACACTCTTATGGAGCGGTTCCTGAGTCATAAGTGTTAGTTTTGTGTCTTGATGACGCTGGCAGATGCGTGGGTGACACTGGGGGAGGGTCGGGTGGGCACTTGGTAGCAGCAGCTGCTGTGTTCCCCCAGACCCTTCT
Organism: Percina caprodes; assembly: GCA_013375575.1. NCBI lineage: Eukaryota > Metazoa > Chordata > Actinopteri > Perciformes > Percidae > Percina > Percina caprodes. Next base: position 5,066,377 of record JABXJD010000013.1, read on the forward strand.
TATCCTCTCAGTTGGCTACATTTAGCTGGTTGTTGCTATGATACAACATTTGAGATGACACTCAAACTCAACACGCAGACAAACACTATAAAGCTGCAGTGTTTTTATCAATTCTGGGATTTGTTTTTTATTTCTGAAACTATTGAAATGCCTTGTCCACATCAAGTTGGTTTGGAGTCAAACTAGGATCATTTAGCTGAACACTCACACATAATGAGGAGGACAGAGTTTGGAAGCTGTTTTAATTATCATGAAGCTCAGTGCACGGTGCTTCTGGTATTTCCTCGGGTGTTTCCAAATTTAAAAGCCATTCTGTCCAGAAAACTGTCATTTCTATTTTAAAACAGGTGTACAATTTATAAACACACTAAACTCTTGTGTTAAATGTACGTGTATCCAAATAGCGAAATGTATTCATTTAGCATTGTGATAAGGTCAGAAAGGTTGCTGTGTGGTTGTTTAAATGTTGAAAATAAATCTATTGTAAGGGCAAACGTGTTTCCAACATTTAATCATACTCTCAGTATACAATACTGCCAACTTTCCTGCCAAAATAATACCATTTTAGGGATGTGTGGTAATAGTTATTATAAATAAAGCACTCCTTCACTGTGATGCATGCAACTTCTTTAATTAATTCCTATTTAAGTTTTATTTGGAAGGAAATGGCAAATCATGTTGTTAAAATGTACAAATTAAATAAATCATGAAAATGTGTATTTTATTACAGTTAATGAATGCAGCCTTGGTGCATAATTGCAGCCACTTTGCTCATTTGAAAGCCATGATATCTCTCTTGGACCAAATTCTCTGGGCGGGCAAAGCAGAGAAAGGGGAGGTAACCTTGCCCCTTATGTCCTCATAAGGGGCGAGATTCCAGATCAGCCCATCTGAGCTTTCATTTTCTCAAAGGCAGAGCAGGATACCCAGGGCTTGGTTTACACCTGTCGCCATTTGTAGCCACTGGGGGCCCGTAGGCAGGCTGGGGGAACTCATATTAACGTTAGAGAACCTCATAAAGTGAAATTTTTATGCCATGGGACCTTTAAAGAATTAGAGAATAACGAGCGCTTCAGTGAACAGCCGTCAGTGTAGATTCACGTAAATACCATACATATCCACACTTATATATCTTTTATTTATATTTCTACTCTGCAACTATAACAGAGAATTTCTCTTTGGGGATCTATAAAGTATTTCTGATTCTGATTCTGATGATAATCTTCCTCGAAGTAACAAATGGTCTTGAAACCTGAGTGCCTCTGGGTGGCATTAGGAGTACATTGGAGGGAAGTTTCTGTTTCAAGTGACAGGTCTATATATGAAGAGCTTCCAGCAACACAAGGAGACATTGATAAAAAAGCTCTGAGGCTCTGGGACATGGCATGTTTGCTGCTTCAATGCCACTTATCACAGAACTTAGCTGGGGCTACTTCCCCATGTGGTGAGTGTGGAGTTCGGCAAACTACAGAGGAGACGCATAAAGAGACACGTCTTCTCTCAAGTATACAAGTCTCAAATATTGATGAGTCACGTTTAAATATCCAAACCATAGAAATAGAATGAGAGTGGAATGGACATTCCCATTCAAATGAGCATTGTAGTAGAGTAGTACAAAGAATGGCAAGGCTTCCTTAGAGCACTATGTCCATTACCTGCTTTGAAATTATTTTTTTCCTCGTAGTGATGAAAATGTGTCAATGTCACTTTAAACTAAAGGCTTGTATTTATAGGTTTAATAGAGCTTCATTTTGACACGGAGCCCTATTAATTGAGCTCTCTACAGACAGGGTTCTAAAATAGGTAGGAAGTCCATTGTGGAAGGTGAAGAGGGACAAAGTAGGCCAAGGACTCTCACAGAAAATAGACTGTGACTCACTGAGGGGCCGGATTATCATGGGAAAGAACAGGAAATGGGAAAGAATGTGGGTTAACAATAATCCTTTAAATTACGGGCGTACAGGACTCGTACTACAAGTGCCCCCGTGGTGTGATTAAGTGAAGATGTGCTACATGTTTTTCACACAGCTACTGTAAAAAAGTGATGCAATTTCATATTCTAAGCAAATAAACCTCATCTAGGAACATCATTATAAGGTTGACTTAAAAGGGAAAATGTTTGCATAAGTGATGGAAGTACAGCACAGTACTTAAGTACTATTTTGCATTAAGCCTACTTGTACTTTACTTGAGTAATCTATCAAAACATAATATATCAATGTATCAGTCTTAATGGTGTCATTCTGCATAATGAGCATTTTTACATTTAATAATTTTGTCCATTTTGCTGAATACAAATACAATTTTGACTTGTATGTGTAAAGGACTACTTTTATAGTGTGGTATTGCTTTTACTTTTAGTAAAATATCTCAATACTTCTTTCACCGCTGGTTAATATTATACTGAATGTAAAGCCTACAACCCCATCTCACTTTGTCTATAGCTAATAATCCCAACCATTGACAGAAAACACTGCTATTGTTTGACTGATGAAACCAGATGCATCTGTAAAGTACTTTGTGTCACATTTGTGTGGTAAAAAAATTGCAAAGTTTTAGGGTGGAAATTAAGTTGCTCAGTAACAAATGTTATTTTGTTTGCCTGCACTGCCCCCATGTGGTGATACTTGACACCGCAAACACAAATGAAACTTTCCACAGACAACAATATAGTCACTTTCAAAACATTAGACAATTTTTAATTAAATCGTAATATGACAAAAAAATAAACAAACATACAGGTAGTGGTGGTGGGCATGACCCAAAACAGATGTACAATGGTGAGAAACCCATAAACCCTACAAGAGAAACAAAGTCATTCAATTCTCTGTGGAAAAGCCTTAACTAAATTCTCCTCTTAACTTATTATCAGGACTAGGGATACATTTGGCAGAGAATGCTGTGTAAGGTTCAACATCTTAAGTAGAGATGCTGATTGAATATATTTAAACTGGCATATAGTAGTTTTTCTTAGATAGTGGGTTTATACTTCATTACTCTGTCCAATGACAAAATTAAGTATTGAGAAATCCCCAAAGACAAGTCAAGGGCCAATTCTAGCAAGAAAAAATAATTTTAAAAACAATTTAATTCCACTGCATACAGCGACACACATTTGGGCACAATCTTGTTTCAATCCAAACAAATAAACATAGAAGTAACTTTCACACTGTAAAACTAGACCAAGGGACTCCTAGGCATGTAGGCATACACATGACAGATGAAAACAGAGTAGGAGTGACATGTTTGGAGGTAAAAGTGACATGACAGCAAGTCTTTTCTTGTGAGGGGTTATTTTTAACAAACATTCAGCATTACCACACACAAAACGGTTATGTTCGTGAGATTATAAACATGGGACTCTTAATAAAAGAGGATGGAGGGCAGATTCAGGCAAGGATAGGCAATGAGCAGTGGGCAGAGTACAACAAACCCATGGCACTTCAATTAATATGGTAATAAATCAGGCTTTGGAACAGGCAATAGATCTGTGGTAAGGCATTAACAAGAATAGTCATCATTATCATTGGGACTCACAAACATTTTACCCGTGGCTTTGTCAAAACTGCTTACAGAATGATGTAAAAGCACTCTTGCACATAGCTCAATTGTCTCTGCCCAAACTGAGATCACCTCTTTAATATTGCGTCATTAAAGGTAGTTTCAGCTAGTATTTAGAACAATCTACACAGGGAGGAGATGTGTGTTCAAAAAGACCTGTACAAGCTTGTATTGGTTGTTGCCTTTACTAAAAACAAACAATGACTTCCTTTAATTTTTTCAAACTACATCATATATTTCAGCATATTCTTGCTCCTTTCAGTTTGGGTGTAAAACCAGTACCCTGTGGTTCAGTGACTATCATTCTATATGTTAATCACAAACAAGAGGACAGAGTGCAGTGGAGTAAGCAACATACGGTACACGAGGCATAGTATTGCATTTCCAAACTCAGATCTGTAATGCAAATATTAACAGCAACGATCTCAAGTTATATTTCCCACACAGGCTGTGATAAGATACAGTACATTTCTGCACGTGTACACTTAATCTGTTCTATTTGTAAATAAAATATGTTCAAGTATGTCACAGGACTTACTACTTCAAGAAGAGACTTAAAGAAGACAAAGAATTTGCAATGTTTCTGGAGAAAAAAAACTCTCTCTAGGAAGAGGGATATGCTTTTTAAAGAGACATTTCTTACTTTAAGTCCAATATCTGTGTTATAAATATTTGCATGTCAGCCCCTCCACAAGGTTCTATAACACAATCAAAATAAATTGCATCTAAAATTAAAGCAGTCCGGACACAGCAAGTTTCCAGGCAGCAGTCTGTTGAGTCCTTATTCAAATTACATTTAAACATAAGCTTTTTTCTTTTTAAATAGAGAAAAACTGGATGCAATATGTGATTATTGTTATTAAGAATTGCCTGTTCCAACTCACACAGCAACAGCACTGTGAGGTTCACATATGGTTTTCAATGTCTGAGACGAAGTGATTTTTTTGTTCTAGCTCTAGCAGACAGCTATTGCCTTGGGTTTGAGGAGCAAGGTTGTTGATCCATGGGTACATATTTCACAGGCAAAGGCCTAAAGATTATGAGGGAGAGAAAAAACAACAACTGCTAAGAACCCACAAGAGACCTACAACTGTAAAACATTGCCAATGATAACCTACAGCATTCCTTCAAGGGTTAATAATACAAAATATATTAAAAAAAATAAGTAAATCCTGTCCTGACTTACATGGAGCCGCAGGATCGGGTACTAACGATAAACGCGTGATCAGGCTACTTCCGTTTCACACCGTCAGTATCTTCTTCCTTCAAGACAAACTTTTTCCTCAGAGCTTCTGAAATCAGAGAGGCTGAGTCCTCCTCTCTGAGGGACGTACAGCCTCTGTTGTACCTGCAGTGACACCCACCAAAAAATACAAACCATGTATGAGAGGGTATAATGTTATTTTAACTTCATATAGAAATAGTACCATATTAATAAAAGAATTTTCTTTTAAGGAATAGTTCAGCATTTTGGTAATACACTAATTTGCTTTCTTGCCGAGAGTTAGAGGAGAAGAATGATACCACTCTCGTGTCTGTATGACTTTATAAGAAAATAAGAAAACTCAAAATGAGCTTTGCAGCTTTCGGCCTGCTGACAACTCTTACCTGTCCTTGCTCATCTTCATGCGGTTCATGTCCTTCAGGATGTCCATAACATCAGCAAAGCTGGTGGACTTTGATAGCGACACTGTATCCTCCTCTGCCTCGCGGAAGTCCATGCTGGGTCTGTCCAGGTCAAAGGTCGCTGATGCCGTCATTGAAACAGGTGGAAGAGGGTCAGGGACAAGCTCTGACACCACAGAGACCACATCTTCCTCCTCTTCTTCTTCTTCCTCCTCTTCCTCTTCTTCCTCCTCTGTTACATCACTGATGACAAAGGAAGCGGCCGCCGTGGCAGCCGGCTGGTAGGGCGCCGACTCGAACGGTGCCATGGAGAAGCTCATACTTGTGTCGTCAGGGGAGAGCAGGTCAGGGGTCAGGGGGTTTGAGCCTGAAAGAAAAAAAGAGGAGCAGGGTAGAGAAATGCGTTTGAAGTTATTCAGTAAAGTTGGACAGTGTTGAGAGAAACAAACAGGACAACTTTTAGGGCCCTATCTTGCACCCGGCGCAAGTGTCTTCGCTAGTTTAAGACCGACGCAGTCAATTTTCCGTCCAGCGCCAACATTGTTTAAATAGCAATAGAAGTAGAATAGAATAGAATTGATCGCACCATTAACCAACAAAAACCTGGTCAGCATTTCATTATCTTAACAGCTAATGCACAGCATGCACACACTATGCTTGTAACACACATAGGGAAGCGCAGCAGCACACAAACATTCAAAAGATTACAAATAAAAATATTATGGTGCAAATCAACCATCATTATAGCAATGCGCCAAGGTACAACAAGGCCTGGCTTTTAAAGGGAATGGGAGATCACACTGATTGGTTTACTGCATGATACGCCCAAAACACACCAATGAATTAATGAAGACACTAAGTACAACCCTTTGAACCATGCACCCGGCACACTGATCCTTTTTTCCGCCGTCAAACTAACAAAAGTGGATTTGACATGCCCTAAATGCACCTGCGCCATTCGATACACGCCGTGCGCTTAAATCATTAGAATAGGGTCCTTTAATGTCAAAGTGGAGTTTGAATGCCATTTCTAATGTGAATTTCTAGCTTGCATATAGGTATGCTATTGTCGTCTTCAGTAGCTCGCCACAATACCTACCTAACAGCTTAACTGCATGACAGTTTAGGAAGCAGGCTCAGTTGACAATAGTGCTTTAATCTGATAGCTGAAGTTCCTTGTGTGGTACTTTTTAGATAACATCAGAAAGTATGTTTAAATGAAATTTTCCCAAGTGACACACAAAATTATAGTACCAAAGAGCTTTAGGTGAATCGGGGCATTCAATTTGGCATCCATTTGGCAATTTGGATCACAGTCAAATGAAGACAGTAGTCCTGTGATGAAACATAGGCTCAATAAAGCAATTTGAAATCAACCTTGGTCTGAGAAGCTTAATGAATCATTGTCTGAAGTAAAAGAGAGTATCAAGTTAGGTATGTTACCAGTTCTCACATCACTGAGTTTTTAATCACTATTCAAATTCCAAGTTCAAGATCAACAGTCTATATTATGTACACTTTGATTTAGTTACCTACCAGAATCACTAGCCACAATCTTGGCTATCTGTGCACGGAGTCTGCTGAGCTCATCCTGCAGGGCGGTAGTACGATTCATCGCCGTCACCCCAGGCTTCCTTAGCCCTTCCACCCTTTTGCACTCACGGCGAAAGTTGGGTACAGATGAGTTCCTGTGGAGCACCAGGAGAGGCGTGGGCCGCCATTCGTGTTTCAGAGGACGAGTGTCACTCCTGAAAACAGAAGAGTGGGTGATCAGTGCTACTGAACAGAAAACTTTATTATATCAAAACCTCAGGGGGTTGAGTCCAGCTTTTGAAGTACTGTATGCTGTCGTATGATGTTTCTCTTTTACTTTATCTACTCAATCGAAAATGCCTTCGTGCTCATCAATGCTGCACCAGCGGTTTATTATAGCTACAGCCCAATCCAATAGCACTACAATAAATCCTATCTTTAAATTTATAATGTTCTGTATTCACCGCTACATACGGCTGCAAAAAATCAGCATAGAGATGAACAGTGCAAAAACCTGATTTTCTAACAGTGTACTGCAACTTTTTAGGCTACACATCTGCACCTAATAAGATGGAAGCTCAGAGAGTCTATAATAATGCAGTCATAGATTAGTGACTTGGCACTACTCCATAACCATAGTGGTTGTCTCTTAGGGCTTGGCTGGATATTTACCGCACTCTGGCATATGTCTCTTCTTCATCTGCAACAATCCAGGCTATGTCTGCCAAGGTAGGAACCATAGGGCCATCCATAGGCCGAAGACGGGGCAGGCCCGGCAGTTCCTGCAAAATGCACAAGTTAAATGTATACACAAACGTTTTTATTGCAATAGGGAAATGCGATTAATAGACAAAGAAGATTATGTGCAGGATTTATAGATCTGATATTTACCTGGAAACATGCCCTTTGTGGAGCTCTGAGTGGAAGAGTGGAACCTATTCTTCTCACAACACTACGGGTGGATCCATGAGGCTTATTCTGCCAGATAGGAATAACTTCCTGTAAAGCATATGTTAAAAACATAGTCTCTACACAGAGTATAATACTTTGTTAGTGCTTAGTCTACAATTTGCATTCCTACACATCATGTGTATGAATACCAGGAGAAAGGTAGTGTTAAGTTAAAGACATCAAGTTAAAGACATCATTAACAGCAAGGAAACATACTTACTGTGTCTGTTTCCATGGTGATGGTGGGTCAGTCTCCTCCGCTGGAAAGTTTAACACCTATGCTTTGTGCATGCAGTGGCTGAAGACAGAGCAGTTTAGTGGACAGAGTCCATGTCAGTTTGACTCTTGAAATATAAATTAGGGATTTGTTGGAGCACCTGCTGAGAGACACAAGCAGGAGGACACTGCATTATTACACCCACTAACAAAGTGCAGCTTTTGATTTTGTAACATTTGCTTAGTTTTCGCTATTACGTATCATTATAAATGATATAATGTTACTTTGTATTATTAGGTGGAGCTGGCTAGATTAGAATTATTTTTGCAAGAGAGACCTGAGTAACGTTACTGCCGAAGAAATGGGTAAAAGCCTGTAACACGCAAGCCAATACATACAAAAAGCATTAGAAACATATGTGGGTTATATACGGGTCCAATCTTACAATAAGTAGACAATGTGCACTCAGAATGTTTGATTTCATACGCTAGCTATACAATAAAAAATTAAAAATATCAAAATGTTATTAAATTTAAACTATTAAAAAGGTTTGTCGATCTAACGTTATCTAATGTCGGTGCTACTTTTTCTCACCGTTACATCAACATATGAAGGAAAGGGTAAACATCATCAGTGCTAATTTAGCTAACGTTAGGTAACTTAAAACAGCTAGCTTTAATTTTGTTGACGGTACCGCCACAGGCTGCTTTGACTAACGTTATCGTTGACGGAACATGATGAACGACAGAAAGACAGCTTTAATGCAGGGATTTGTGAATAGCTTTCAGTCCATCATTAGTCGGTAGCTACGGGTATCAAACACAAACATACACAGTGACCGTCAGTTAGCGTTAGTAGCACCAACACCGTCCCCCCTGGTTGACCCTCAACAGTAAACTAACACCACCATTTCCATGTGTTCCGCTTCCCCCTCATTAATTGCAATCAATGATGCAAGGGCACAACTTACAGCAGAGTAGGACTGTATCTGGGAAAGCTATCCTTGGAATTTTACTAGACGTAGCCTCTATTCATCGTCTTTCAGACTGGAGTTGTGTTTTCGCTCGTTAGGCCGGAAACCTTTGCTCCCCCCCTTCCCTGTGATTTGATTGGCTGGAGCTCCATGAGCTTGCTTCATCAGAACCTAGATACAAGAGCGCCTTCTAGAGGTGGAGGCGAGCAGCGCTAAATACAAGATGAACTGTAGAAACACTTTTTTATTTTTTATTCTACTTTTTTTTTTTACCGGTAACAAATAATAATATATACACATAAAACGAACAAACAAGGCAAAATACAAGAGAGAGGACTTCCAGAGTCAGGAAACTGGTAGGAAGAATCGCTACAGAACAACCAGACACAAGTTTCTTCCCACAGACTGACTGGAGTACAACAGCAATAATTTATTCCAGCACCATTTGTACTTTTCCATTGTACTACTGTCTGTGTTTACAATCCTCAAAGAGCTGTCTGTTTACATGTGTTTATGTAGGCCTACAGTAGGTTATGCATGTATTTCCGATAAATCTTTTATACAGATAGGCCTACAGTCAAAAGTTCAGCTTTGTTGTTCTTCTTTTTTATCGCGTATTTCTGTGTATGTATTTGACATTGAGAGGAAAAAGCACGGATTCAAATTCTGTATGTTTTCACAAATTCTTCGTGAGCTCTCTGGAAACACCATTGACGGTTAAAACACAAGATGTATCAGTCCAATCTACTTCCGCCTTCGCTGCTGTCAGCCGGCCCTTTAAGCACTGGGCGGGGTTTGAATATTGAACTTGTAATTGTCATCTGCGGTGATATCATAACACTGCAATATGAGGACGCGCTCATATGACCGCGACCAGTCTCCATCCCTGGGCAAGACACAGGTCAGTAAAGATAACGTTCAGTTTACCCTATGCTCCCATGTATTCTTCATCTCTGTTGAGTTTCTGTTGTCATATTTTGTTCCTGCCATATAGCAGCAGTCTCGATCATTCTGTAATGTCGCCTAAAGGCGTACTTCCTCCACGGTGGTTATCTCACCCCCAGTATTCACAGGAATCACATTGTGATCATTCTTTTAATCATATGACCATGTGGACAATCTTAGGAGCTCTTGGAGAATGCAGGACAACGCTAGGCTAACCAAGTATGTATTTGAGATTACACACATATCACCACCCAAAGGTGTGTAACGTTAAGCCTTGTGATGCAAATTGCCTAAATTAGGTGTTTGCATGATGTAGCCAGGTGCATTTAAATGTCTTGATAGGAACATGGTCATGTCTAAATACAGCTGTGCACTGCAAAGGACTACAATACTGCATCTGATCTATTTAAAAAGCAACATATTGAGATGTGATACTATTAGAAATATTAAGATATTAATAAGTGCAAACTGTACCTGGTCAGCATCAACCTTTGACCAGGAGCTTAGACACATTGGTTGCAAGTACACACACCAAATGATATGGATTGAATAACAGTTTAATTGAATTGTAAACCTGGCTCTATTACTCTGCTAAATGTCTAATGTATCCTTTATTAGTCCCATAATGGGAAATTAGTTCACTTCCTTATAGGGTCAGGTGATTGCAGCTAGGCGTTTTGCCTTCCCCTCTCCCTCTGTCTGCCTAGATTTTTTACAATTTGTAAAGCCCACAACTTATAAATTCCTGTCTTGTGTAGGTGTAACTGGGGCAAAAGGTAGGCATGGGGAATAAAAGGAGGAGGAAGGATGCCAGCTGAGCTTCTTATCCCTCTGCCACTGCTTCCGCTGCCAGCGTCAGCCTAAAGAAAGACAGAAGATGGCTCAGTCCGTGAAGAGGCCCGAGACTATGGGAGCCATGGACCACAATCCCAAGAGGGACAAGACCAGGACCAGCTACTTTGGCAACGTCAAGACCAGGTCAGGCCTCTAAATGCGTGGATTAGTGGAAATAAAACACAGGGAAAGCTCAAAGCAGACATGTGACAAGTTTGGCTGGCATTTGCTTTTCAGATTTAAGTACACTACAATTCAGTCTTTCTTTATTTTCATGAGAAGGGAAAGATGTCCAGATTACCACTAAGCATGTGCCATACCAGAGAACAGTACAAATCGGCATGTTTTGTTAGCACAAAATGCACATTTTCATCAGCTGGTTTCATTCATTGTCACTGGAGGACTCCACATTCCATCAAAGAGCATCATGTGGGTGAGAGCTACAACTCGCCATCCAGAGTGCAGCCCACTTCCCCTATAAATAACTCTGATCAGATTGTGACTGCTACTCTGTACAGTTATTCACAATTCAAATACTCACACAATTAATTCATGATTAGATCGCTGCTATTAAAGGGAAAAAAATCCACCCTGAAATAGAATTTATATCTAAGCATGGGCATTGAGTATTGACCTTAAGGAGCAGTATATGTATAGAAATATTTTAAGCTTAGTTAATCAAGTCTGAATGAAGACTGTAAGATGTGGTTGAAAGCAACAAACGCTAATAAGGGAACCTTAATAAATAATATTTTGCCAGCATTCGCAATGTGTGCATTTGCAGCTGTTCTCTGTCTTTTATGTTGTAAATATTTTTGGGGTTTTACTGTTTTTACTATCCATTCAGGAGTTTGAACTTGTAGCAGAGACTGTCGAGATCATGTCATCAATAAATACATTGTGAATAAAGGCATAAATCCTATGGTACTACTATCATGTGGTTCCAGCAAAATCATATAGTGATTTCACTTAAATAAAAGGACATTTTATGATTTACTGCTATGTGCTAAATACAATAAAACCTATTTGGATGGAATATGTCATGCCACCTGATGACATCATTAAATTACAGTACATAAGTAAGGGAGTAAAGTCTATATTTTAAGAACCTGTGTAAAGAAGTCAATATTGGGGCGCCTGGCTGGCTCACCTGGTAGAGCACATGCCCATATATATAGAGGTTTAGTCCTCAACGCAGTGGCCATAGGTTCGATTCCGACCTGCAGCCCTTTATAGCATGTCATTCCCCTTTCTCTCTTTGCTTTCTTGTCTTCAGCTGTCCTATAAAAAATAAAAGCATAATATGTCAGAAAAATAATCTTAAAAAAAAGAAGTTAAGATTGGAGTAATAAAAATAAACCCAACTCACAATATTCTTCTACAAAATACATGAAGTAATAAAGTCAAATATAATTATAGCTTAGTTTTCATATATCCAAAAACAATTCCATCTCTTGATGTACAGTATATTGTTAATAACGTTCAGTTTCACGACATAAGATAAAATGTTTTTAAAAAGCTGGTAAAATGCAACTTAATCAGTGAACCGAAAGAGGGTATTAGGATAAAATAAGACTAAAACATAAGACTATTTTGAAGAACATTCAAGGGCTTTGCAGCAGCATTTTGGACAACGTAAAAATGATCCAGGCATGTCTGTCTAACATGCGGTAAGATGCAGTAAGTTTAGAAATATTCCTCAGCTGGAACAAATCAAACACTCACAAAAGATAGTGCCTAGTCAGATGTGACATCAAAATATCTGACTGTGAAGTTTCTTTTATCAGCACTAAGCTGAAATAAACAGCCACACATTGATAGCATTTAGTCATGCTAAAAAGTCAATCTGTTATGTTTTGAGGGTTAAAAGAAATATATGATTTAATTTCAGTTGCATAGCAGTTATAACATATACTTATCTGTATCAGGGCAGTAAGTCTTGATTTTCAGATTTCCAGCTTGGGCATTTTTTGTGTTTGTGTTCAAAATCCTTATAATAACATAATCTAAAAAAGTGCTTTAAGGTCTTAGTGGATCAGTGGATCGACAGAGAATTCATCAGCAACTGCTTCAAACTCAATTATTAGTAATAATTAATAAAGAAAAGTGCCAAATATTTGATGTTTTCAGTTTCTCAAGTGTGCAGATGGGCTGATTTTCTCTGTTATATGATATAAAACAAGAAATTTAAAGACAGCCCTTTGGATTCAGTAGATTTGCAAAGGGCACTTTTGTTATATAATGAAATTTTTTGGACTTAATGTTTAATGGATTGATTAAATATATATATATATGATGTACAGACTAATCATTAATGAAAACAATAGTTGCAACCCAAATGTAAATTTTGTTTGAGGGTGAATTTTTACTGTATGGAGCAGTTAGTTAAGACATGCTTTTAGTTTGATTTAGAATACATTCAGGCCATGTGTCCTCCACAGCACTGTGGAGACAGGTCTGGCAATGCGAGACTAGCAGATGTGTAACCTACTTAAATTTTTCTGCTCTCTCTCAGGCTGGGTTCCAAGCTTCCCCCTGGTGTCTCTCAGCCTCCGCAGTTTGCTAAGCGGCTCTGGGAGACTCAAGCTCAAGCCCAAGTAATGCAAGAGCCCGCAGCCCGCAGCCAGCATCAGCACAAACCTGCAGTGGGCCGGCCTCTTAACCACACCCCCCACATCAGAAACCCCAAACTGCGGCAGTACTACCTGCAAGGTGCTCCTGCAGCGTTTGATATCTCCTGAGCATGGAGTAGGCTGTTTAAGTAGAGGCAGACTGCAGGATGAACTCTAGCTTGAATTTATATTTTATAATTGTCATAATCATACTGACCCTGTTGGCAACATCATGCCTTTGCATAAAGTTGTTTCCATACAGAGAGGAATGGCAGGCATATGAGCTTTAGTGAATAAATCCTTTTTAGGAAGCGCTTGCTCCGGATGTTTTTCATGAGGTGGAACATATTGATTTTTTTATTTTTCTCCACAGGGACTTTATGTGAACTTAACAATACTGAAGTGAAGCAAGAGCTTATGAGTGGACCGTCAGATGACAGCACAAGCAGCAGGGTGAGTCACATGTTTTTATTTTTGACTTTTCACACTTTATTGTACGTCTTGTGTGCTTTGAGGAACACAGCTTGTGGGAATGAGTAAGACAAATTTCGGAAGTATGATGGATTCATTGCTGCATTTATATATCGTCTAATGAGGTATGCTTGAGCAAGCATTAAATTGCTCGTAATTTGTTTTACAATTATGGTCATAAAAGAGTTTGATAAAGAGCGTCCAAGGTTCAAAGATGAGTGTCAGAGCTGTCAGAGCTGTCAGAGCCGTTCACAAACGCCATGGGAAAACAGAGTCTGTTTCAGAGCCTCTACAACAAATACAGCCGCAGGAATGCATATCCAGACGTTTATTCAAAGGTATTTGTCAGCTGAGTTTGGTTATGCTTTGGAGCTGTTAAATATCAACACAAGTCTTGATTTGTTTCTATCTGCCAGTGATAGTCTCTATATTACTTAGTGCTCAAGTCTGATTTCTCCTCCTTAAAGTCAGTAAAGTTTTTGCCATTTTTACTGTTGTTAGTTCACCTTTGAGCTGAACAGGAAGCCCATATATTCAGTTGACAATTTACTGTATACACACCTAACTGAGAGTAATGTACTCTAACTCAGTCCTGCAATATATCTTACATGCATAAAGGTTATAATGTTCCAGAGAGGTGTTGATTCAACTTCATGTATTTTGTGGTGACTGTGTACAAACAAACACACATGTAATTTATACCTAGACAAGCGCACACAAAGGTTCAAACACATCCACACGCTCACAACCACAAGTCACATAATCTGTCAGGCGCAAGTAATCTAATTTAGGTAAATGGAACCATTGGAACCATCTGTCAGTTGATGACAGTTGGTGAACTGATACTTAATTTCCTGTTTCAACTTGCAAACTACATTTGATTCACCGGTTTAAATCCAATCTGATCTGATTGGTAAAGGTTTGAACTGATAGAGAGGAAGCAAGCAGTGAGATCTGCACGACAAATGGCAGTGGGTATATTTTGTCAGTAATTTGATATAGTAGCTGTTAGTAGAGCTCTTCAATATTATTTGCTCCTGTACAACCAAAAGATTTCTTCTATACATAGGCTGCTGGATGCATGAAGATGGATGCAAAACTATCTTATTAACGAATAAAGAAAAAGTTCTTTAGATCGGGTGTGTTATCAGATTTGAACCTCTACTAAACATTTTCTTGCGTTTGTGTTCCAGGGTCTCCCTGGGGACTCGGTGTTCAGCGTCTCATCTCAGTTTAACAGTATCAGTACATCCTCAGCAGAAGAGGGCAAAATGACTCATCGACCCTCCATTTGTTCTTCAAATTTACCCTCCTCGTCTGCTATCCTCATCCCAAGAAATGTAAGAGTCAACTGTAAGCACACGATGGCAACTGACATGGGACGCAGTTTTTAAGTGTGTATATAATGTGTGTAAAAGAATGGAAATAGTTTATTTGCCAGCTGTTGACTGGATTTGCAAAACAAAACATGTCCCTTGTCTGTCTTATGACTTCAGCAGCAGGAAGTGTGTTGCTCCGTCTTTAACCAATTCAGGCAATCAATACCTTCACCTAGAAACCTATCCTAGGAAAGTCAGACTGATAATATGCAATGTGTACTCTTTATTCATTTTAATGCCATAACTTGATTTATTTTAGCTGTAAACATGCCTCTAGTCCGTCATCCACAACCCGTATGTGTAATATGGAGCCAAGATGTGACTACAAACCAAGAGAAGTAGGGAAATGTAGGCCTGTAGAAAGAGGAAGTAGTCACTCCTGTCACTGGGTTGTATCTAATTCAATGTCAGAGCTATTCTTATCATGGCTTCTATTCTGAAGCAGCTGTTCGTCTCGAAGGAAAAAATCACTTCCACCGGTCAAGGCTCCTCTCAACCAAAACCGGACTCTGATCCTAAACTGAAGCGAGAGGCAGAGGCTGTTCCAGTCTCTTTGGAAACACTCGCTGCTCAACCTCAGCCCCCCTCACCAGAGGCAGAATATGACAAACTACTGGTAAGAAAAGAACTTCTTTGGTTGCCCATTCTGCGAATTCGAAAGCACAAATTTAGCAATTTTTTTAAAGCATGTGTGTGTTATTAAAGATTAACAAAAAAGTCCAAAAAAATTAACACAAACATGTGTAGCAGAAGATTGTTTTTACTTCTTTTCTACCTCATTAATTATCTGACGGCCCCTCATATTATCACTTTTTGGAGGGGCTTGACCCCTAGGTTGGGAACAAGTAGACTAAACCTACCTAACTGTAGATATCGTTGGTCATACTAGCGCCACTTCAACCAGCTACAACAATAAAATGCTGCTCAGACATTTTTGCATCAATATTAACAATATAGGCACATATTGTAATATATCACAGAGGGGGCATTTTACTGCATAACAAGTCCTTTTTCTGTGCTACTTTACAGGGTACATTTAGTTGATAATACTTTAGCAGGATTTTGAATGATGGCCTTGGTACTGTGTACTGTGGTATTGGTATTTTTACTTATGTAAAGGATCAGTGTACTTCTTCCATTACCGGTAAAGACTAGGATAATCAAAGTGAAAAAAGGAAAATAAAGTGTTTCTATAGTCTGTGGGTACCAAGGTTACCGTATATGACCTAACTTTTGACAGTGACACTTGACACACAATTCAGCAATAAGTAATCCCCATATTGAGTAAAACTAAATACGGTAAGTAAAATAATATTGACAATATGTTTTGTATTGAAAAAGGAAGAATCAATAAGACCAAAACAAAGATGCATTTATAGCTAAACAGGTTGTGTCCCATCAGTGTCTGTTCATCTTATTAGTCAGTTATTAGCTGCAGTGAAGAAAAATGAGCCGGGGAGATTTTTATAATGGATTAGATGAACAGAACATGTTACCTTGGCTCCAAGCAACAAAACAAAACATGACAGCACTGAGTGCAAACTGAATTTAGTTAAATAAATCCTTTTGTTTCCAAAACTATGTAGACAGCGAGCAAGCATTAAACTTTTTCTCTCTCTCTCTCTTTCTCTCTCTCTCTCTCTCTCAAGATTGTATGTAATAGACTAAATTTACATAAAATGTACTGAAGTTGAGTTTAGCTTCAGTTTCACATCTTTTCTGCACATATACATGGAATTGTTGAGCTCCTTTATGAATGGAGAAGGAAGTATAGAAAATTAGAGACTACTGTTGTATTACTAGCTTGATTTGTATATTTCTATTTTATCTCGGGTTGCAACTGACAATTATTTTCATTGTTGAATAATCCGATTATTTCGGATTATGTCAGATAATAATAAAAAAATGCCAATCACAATTTCCCATATTAACTTATTTAAATAGCTTTGTTTTGTCCAAATAACCAAAATCCAAATATATTGGGTTTACTATGATGACAAAAATCAGCTAGAACCAATAAACATTCTGAATTTGAAATTAATTAACAGTTTTGAAAGGTTTATCAACTTTGAAAACTGTTGTTGACTCGTCATTTTATTATTTCATCACAAGGCCCATTTGGTTGTTAACGCTGAAACTGAATATGTGATGCTGACAGGATGTGGAGACGGTGCCGATGCCTGATGGACAGCTCTGCTTATTGGCTCTGCCACCAGAGTGCTGTCAGGGGGAGGGACCAGAGGCCATGCAATACCTCAAACTTTTCTGCCGCAACATCACAGACCGTAAGGTGGGTGTACAGTACTTCTGTCTGGTCTCAGTTTTCTACAGACATCTGTAGGCTTACTGTACATCAACACGTTCTGTCTCTGTTAGGGTGTAGTTTCAGGTATCCTGTTGGTGACATCAAATAAGATATTCTTTGACCCGTGTAAGACACATGCTCTGGTGAAGGAACATGGCTGTGAAGAATACCTCCTGTCGTGCTCTGTTGATAATCTGGCATCAGTTTCCTTCTTCTCTGACATCTCACATGTTCACTTCAACACATCCCAGCAAAGGTCAGTAATGATTCACTTTTCCTAAACTACGTACACACACACACACACACACACACACACACACACACACACACACACACACACACACAGGGACTCAGATTACATGAAAAGTCTCCTGTTTTTTTCAGGAGAAAAGGAAAGACATTTTTCCAGAAGTTGAAAACTGCCACAAGCCAAGCAGGCAGCTTCCCAATCCAAAAGGAGGAGTCGATCCCAACTGCGCTGCCTCCATTAGATTTGTCCAGTCTGGCTCTGAGCCTGACCACAGAGGTTTCTGGGGAGGAGGAGGCAGAGAGCAGAGACATGGCAGAGGTTGAGGGGAGCTTGATAGCAGCCCTCTGGAGGTGTTGTCAGAGGCGTCTGTAGACAGCCTGGGAGTGGCTGTCCTGAGCAGTGCTGCCACTTTCTGCTGTGGAGGTCAAGAGGTGCCCGGTAAAGAGAAGACGGAGCTGCTGCACACTGATGAAAAAGGGAAGTCTTCTGTAAAGAGTCAGACTGCAGGTAAGGATGTGAATCATGATCTGCCTTAAAGATGGTTAATTTTCCTCTTTTAAATGTTCCTTACCATGAGTAAACCCTTGTTCTGTTTTTACTTACAGTGCCTCGGAGGTCATCAGCAGGAAGTCCTGGGAGTCTGATGTTTGTGCGACTGCGGGTTCAGCCATCTGCAGGAAAGAATCAGAGTGCAGGAGGTCTTCAGTTGGGGTTGGTCAAAACTTTACCAAGAAGGGATGCCTGGCTTGCCCTTTCACAAGAGAGGTACAGTAACAAATAGCAGAGAAATGTACACAGACCAGAGATTCAAAGGGGTACTTCAAGGATTTAGTATTGCAGTTGGGGGCTTAACAAAAGACTAATTTTAATTATGGTAAATACATATACATACATATGGTATTGTTTTTTTTTCTCTGATAATAACGTGCTCCATCTACTTGTGATGCTCAAATTGATCACTTGAGTTTACTTCCTCTGTCTACCAATCTCTTGTCACTCCGTAAACATTACAGAAAAAGTACAAAGACAGCTCTTTTGAAAATAAATCAACAATCAGTTATATAGGATCACTGTGAAAGGCAACCAAAGAGTAACTATTTAACAGTGTTGGGATGTTACTAAATACAATTACTTAAGTACTGTACCTGAGTGCTATTTAGATTTGCATACTCCATACTTGAGTATTGAATATTTATATTTTATGATGCCTAATATTAGTAGTTAATACTATTCCACTATATTTCAGAGGGATTCAGTCAGATTTTTAAAGTAAGATTTTTTTTTTTAACAACAAAACATCTGTTTTTCCAAAAATTATGCATTTTTATTTATTAAACCACCCGACAGTTTGGAGCAGTTAACATTCAACCAGCTACAACATTAAATTACTGCTTCCATGTTAATACATCAAAAATAATGATATCACTGACAGGGTCCATACTAATACATAAGTACATTTTTATTTGCCAAGACTTCTATGCTTTACTGAACAAAAATTTTGAATGCAGGAATGTAATGTCTACTTGTAATGTATTTTTATAATGTTGTATTACTACTTTACTTAATGGTGGAGTCTGCGATTGTAATCCAATACACATTTTGTCAAATTCAGTCTCCTCATGGTCCACTAGCTTTCCTGTCTGTGGTGTCCGGAGAAAGAAAATCTGGTGTTGATACCTATTTTATTCAGTTTATGGTTAATTTGTACACAGCACTGGCTCTGTAAATTGAAAACAAAGTGGCTTGGGCAGAGCCACACAACACTATTCTGTTCGTGCTTCTGCACAGTACAGGGGAAATGCCATGGATGTATAAAGAGAAAGGCAGTGTGAGCAAAGGGACGATTAATCTGGCACCCTTCTAACGTTCCAAGGGAGCACTGATGGGAGGGGTGTATATGTTTGGGTGATGTTTTCTCCAGAATCTCAGACTCCTCCTAAAAGCTGTTGAGTACAACACTTCATCCAAAACTCCACCTCAGTTAAAGTTATTATAATTACTCATTTGGGAATATATTGATTTAAAGTACATTTGAAGCCTAAATTACATTCAAAAGCTATACCTGCTAATGTCTCTGGCCATGTTGACTCAGCTGTTAGGGTTGTTTGTCTTTCCCATGTGACATGAGCGACTGCTTTAATCTCCCCCTGCAGCTCGGACGAGCTGTACGCCTACCTTTCACACAGTCGACCAGACTTGTGTATACTTGATGGAGGGGAGGAGGAGGGGGACGCAGACCATCACGAAGAGGAGTTTGTACTCATCTCGGACAAAGAGGAAGAAGAAGAGGAGGACGAGGAGGTTTTCCAGAGGCACCGCAGCACAGGGGACGACTGGGAGGTGAGTGGGCTCAATTCAGTCTCTCGTTTGTGAACACAGTTGCTTCAAGGGGAGTGTCAAAACAGATGGAATATGAAGACAGAAATTAGTTATCATGCCTCCCGATGTTCTAGAACCCACTGGCTTGTTTTTTTTTACATTTATTTATGTTTTTTTGCAGATGGTGTTGATGGAGGAGAGTGGGCTCAAGCCAACCCAGGTGATCGACAGCCACCCTGACGGACTCAATAATATCGTGGCGATCAGCAAGATTTTAGAAGCTTCACATGTCAGTGAGGTGGGTGACAGTCGTTGAGCTTCAAATCCAGCCCCTATATAATAAAATCCAACACAATGCACACACTCTTTACACACATGCACCAGCTCGTTGTAAAGCCATTATGTGGGTGTCTTAGTAACTACTAGCTAGTTCCAAAGTAGTGATTTTCTAAAACATGTTGCACCATTAAAACTTAAATGAACATTTCTGATATTTCTCCAAAGGTTTTTGACTGCAAACCGGATGACTAATTGTGATTTCAGCGGGACTTTGAGAATTTAGTAATGAATAAATCAGTTGCTAGGAAACATCTGTAGTGCTTTCCAATCAAAAGTACTATGTATGTAAACAGGAAGTCACTGTAACATAAACTGTACCATAACATTTTAGGGAGCCAAGTGATATATTAAACTTAACTGCCTATTGTTGTAAATATAGGTGTATTCATGGGGAAACATATGTGTTTAGAAATAATTGTACAGAAGTAAATACTTAATCCATTTGAGATATATTGTGCTTTTTTATGAATTCTAAAGATACATTTTTCCAGTTTCTTGAACATTCTATGCATATTTAAATGACATACCATCTGTGATGATGTTGGTTAATTAAGGTTATTTTTGACACTTTTCTGTGGTAGATTAGGAATGATGCCTGCAACTGTGCATTATTATTAAAAAGCATCTTCATTAAGTGTTAATCAAATATCTTGACCATAACAGTTTATTTTTTTAGAGTTTTCCTTTGTGAAACTTTACTTGACTGTAATCTATAGGAACTGTTATACCCTTCACTCTATAGTACAGTTTATAAATTAGCAAACTAGTATGGCCAGTTGGTTCCATCAGCTATTCGGTTAACAGTTAGCTACATCTGGGAGTTAGCAGGTGTAACTATTTGACAACTTATCTCTATGTAATGCTTAGTTTATGTGGTGAGGCTCTGTTTTGAGAGGGGAAACATCTCCATTTAGTCAATCACTTGTGCTACCACTACACTAAGTTGAATTCAGAAGGGCCAGAGTAGAAAAGCACGCTGGTTGCTGCAAAGATTTAGATGTCAGGCTCTGGACATGTTTGTACTCCTACTCCTTCCTTCCTCACTTTTGTTAATTAAAAAATGCCTCCCCTCCTTAATTTCTCTGTCAGCTATGTAAGGAACTTCCACCGAGGACAATTGCCCGCAGCTGGCAGCTGGCTTACAGTACATCCCGTCACGGCGCTAGCCTCAAGTCCCTCTACAGAAAACTCAGTGCCACAGACTCCCCTGTGCTCATTGTAATCAAGGATGAGCTTAATGAGGTAACACACAGTATACGTTAGCTCTAATTTTAATTATAGATGTTGTAGTGTCTGTTATTTTTAATTGTGTTTTGTTGCCGTGACTTTTTCTTCATCAGACATTCGGGGCCTTCCTCTCGCACCCTCTGAGGCCCAGTGAGACGTTCTACGGCACAGGAGAAACATTCCTCTTCATGTTACATCCTCGTTTCAAGGTGAGGCGCCTAACAACCGTCCTGACAGGGTGTTACTGTAGTTCTGTTAGTTCAGCCAATTTGTAAATTTCTGCAGAATGTCCGGAAGTCATTAAGACATTTCCTTAAAATGCTCTAATTAATCTACTTCCTGAATTCATGGTGCCAAAAGGAAGCACGTTTTTGGTTTCTTACTGTATGTTTGAGAAGTGGCACAAAAACTGTTTTGTGGTGATTTGCTCCGCAGTGCTTCAAATGGACTGGAGAGAACTCCTTCTTTATAAAAGGAGATTTGGACTCCTTTGCTATTGGTGGAGGCAGGTAAAGATTTTCCATCTTCCTCAAGTTCAGTGTAATTAACTGTGTTTTGTCTGTCTATTCAGCATATGTGGAAAATAATTTACCAAATTATAAAGTATGTTTTTCTTTGTCTCTTTTTCTGCAGTGGTCACTTTGGTTTGTGGGTGGATGAGAATCTGTACCTGGGTCGCAGCAGCCCCTGCTATACTTTCAACAACTGTTGCCTCTCACAAACCGATGACTTCCGAGTCATGGAGCTGGAGGTGTGGACGTTCACCTGAAGAGGCTGCTGGGTTTCTCTTTGAGTCGCCTGGTTCCTGCTGATCAACGCTATCAAGACAAATATAGCTGTTCATTCATTTCATGGTAGCATCCATGTAAAAGAAATCTACCACAAACTGCTGGATTTTTCAGTGTGATTAAGTGCTGTGGGTTTAAGTGAACTGAAATGAACCGAACGTTGCTGGTCTTGAACAGCTCGATGTCTCGGAGTCGAACGTTGGTTTAATGGTGGACTGTTATGTAATTGACTCATTCCTGTGGGTTTGGCCGCCAAACTGGGAACTGAGTTGAACTGCATACTTTGAGTCCTCATTTTTGAATGGAGTGGGTTACATGTCTGAGACTGCACCTTACTTTTAATGTGAATCAATAACTTCAGGATATCTCATTATTTAGCATATGAACATGATGGTACATCTGCGTTTAAAAGTAATGCATGTCCCCACTTTCATATAACTGTGTTCAGTTTAATGTTGAAAATTTGAAACATGTTAGTCTGCTTATGAATAGATTTCTCTTTTGAAAACCAAACTACACACACACAGCCCAAAGTTCAACAAATACATACTCCCGTCATTGGAACATCAATTCAGTTTTATGGGTTTTCATGAGTTATTGCCATAGACAGCATAAGATAATATTGAACACTTAGAGCTCCACTGTGAGAAAAGCTTCTCAATTGAAGATCATCTGCACTTGCAATGGATTTAAGTCTCATTCGTTACTATTCTGAACTCTTCATTTCAATTCCTGACTCATACACCATTGCGGTTCCTGAACACGACAGGCAGTTTTGTCTCAATTGATCTGTATCCATAACATGCTCTCACTCTGAAAGCTCGATCTACTTTGCTTAAGTTGTACGGTATTGTAGATTAGTTAATAAAAATCAGCACAAAGTAAACATTTAATTTCTAAAAACATTTGTATGACTGATTGTTAAACTGTGCAGTGTGTGATAGATGTTGCCAAAAAGCACACAATTCAGTTTGTATAAAAAATGGTTTTATTATTTCACCTTTGTGGAAAAGCTGGCACTGGTAGGTTACAGAATAACATTGTTTTCCCCCTTAAGGCCCCAAATAGTCCAAGGTTTTACATGGAGAGAACCTTGTATGACCTACAAGTGCAATACTTTCACAAAGTCACGTTTCAACTTAATGTTAATCTCATTTATCAAATTTCACTGTTACTATTTCAAATTTTATTTCCTCTTGTCTTGCTAAAATTACAAGCAAATACATTGTTTTGACTGGATCCTAAAAGAGGAAAACAGCTGTATATGTAGTAAGTGCCTCTCAGTTTCAAACACATGACCATTTGGTTCCATTGAGTTACATACTGTAGATATGAACCTTAACAGCTGTTCAAGCTGCAATCCAGCTCCTGTACATATTTCATATCTTTGGTGTGGTCACAACTTCTTAAAAAACAAACTGCAAAATATTCAACATTTGGTTTCAAAATCCTTTTATGTGCCACAGTTAAGCGTTTCCTGCTGCTTTTGTCCCGAGTCAGAGAGGGGTGTTCCCTCTAGCAGCTTTAGCAATAACATCAGACGTCACCCAGCCCGGAGAGAGCTTTCGGGCAACGTCTTCACAAACTGCTGACGCACAACTAAAGGCAACAGCTGCACCAACCCACCATCTCTGGGTACACTCAGCAGCAGGAAGACACACTCGCTCGGTCATTAAATATTGCACGTGCGGCATTGGGAAATAAAAGAAATATATGAGGATGTATTGATGTGTTGGTCTCGGTCTACATTTTATATCCTATTGACAGTAACATTAGGTTTGAGTAGCAATATTTCCCTGTACTGTTTGTCACAATACAAAAACTGTTTATAAAAATGTTCTGACCAGGAGAGAGACACAAATAAATATTAACATAGAGGAAAGAAGGCCAAAATGTTTTTCAGCTGCCAACATTGAGAAGAAAGCTTCTCTACATGATTGTTGGAGGGTTTTCCTTATCTTGGATCATTACTCGGAATGATAATTATTTCCTCCTGTTTAGTCTCGCAGCCTCTATCGTGCACGCAAATTACTGTGCCAGATACTCCTTGGCTTTCTCCAGCCCCTCCTTAAGGAAGCTGATGTAAGTGGATGTGGAGGGGTCCTCAAACCCACCAGAGAAGCTGAAAGTTGATACTTCTTCTTCTGGTTTCATGGCCGTCTGGTCCAGGAAGAAGTTGGCATTGATGTGGTGGACCTAAAGCCATATACAGGAAGTAGATGAAAGCCTTTAGTCTTACTTTTTTTCCATACCAATGTTGATTGGGAAATGCTATTACCAATGGAAAGGCATTCCCTCTTTTAAATTAAAAGATTATGAACATTAATTAATATCACATGTTAGACAGTGGGAAATACTTTAAGTATTTAAGTAAATGAATCAACTTAATACTGATAGTGTGAGTGCTTGTGAGCTTCTCCCATATAAATACTTTTTTAAATTAAATTAATAAAATAGCCATGAAAATAAATATTCTATTAAAAATAAAACAGAATACCGGTATTGATTTGTATGGCTTCTACACATGATTTGTTAAAAAACTATCCTGAAAGTTTCATAAATTGCAGGCTGATATAAAAGAGTAAAATATTTACAATAGTTCCATTGGGCAGAGCCACCATCATCTCCACAGGGAAGTTGTACTTCTCCAGGTGTAATTGGGCCTTTTCACTCAATACAGGGTTCTGCTTATCAGCCTGTTAAAGAGAAGAATATTTAAAAATAGAGTATTAAAAAAAAAACAAATCTGTCAACTAATCACTTGGGGCGTTGCACTGCCCTGACTGCTTACCTGCATGTTCTCCAGCTCTTTGACCAGAGACCAGCTGCTTATGAAGCTCTGGTTGAGCAGGGCCAGGACGGGCGAACTTTCCAGGACTGTCTCCCGAAGAGTTCGCCCCGAACCTACAGAGGTGTAAGGGGAGACCGAGATGTTTAAAAAGTTTAAAGTTTTTTTGCTAAAACACTTAACTAATGTAACAGTAGCACACATGGAGAAGTCCGCGAAGTTAGTCAGTAATGTGTTAATGTTAACAGCAGTATTTACTAAATGTTATGTTTTCTAGTATGTTTTCTAACATTAGCCACCACAGGATACTAATCACACAAGACCAAATAAGGCTGTAGCTACGAAGCTGCTGAGTGTATTAAACTAAACAAGTGGGCGTTTTATTGCTTTTGAATGTGATAGTTAGCCTTTAATTAAATATTTTATCAGATATCAATAACAGTGTACAATGCTACAATGCTTTGAAATCAGCTACATGTAAATGATCTCACCTCAGCAGGACTGGTCGTCTAATGCTCCCCAAAGCAGAATGGAGTGCACCAGTTTATTCTCTGCTGCAGCTCGGTCAAAGGCTTCCGAGAAAGGCAGGTAGGACACCTGGGAAGAAGTATGATAAGAACAATGAAATAGTTGTGAAACTCGCAGCATGTAAGCCAACAGTGTGTTGAATAAATGCTTTTCGGGTGGTTACCTTCTTAAAGGGGTAGAAAGTGACCTCCAGGCGTCTGGTGGCTTCTTGCCAACTCATCTCTGAGGTCCAGTGGATGTCCTCAAAGACAAACTGGATCGGCTCGCCGGCGCCATCTCGACTGTCGATGATGTTGCCCTCCTCATCCATGATGATGGAAGGAGTGGATGGGCCCGTGGACTGCAGCTCTAACTGTAAACACATTAATAAGTTTTTTATATAAAGGCGTCTTCTCATTAAAAAATAACTTTAAGATGTGATTTTTTTTTTTCTGAGGAAAATTATTTTGTGATCTTTGACATATTTCTGGGGAAATTAGTCATCAGTGAACTATGTCTGTACATACAGAAAAAGTGAAAATGGCTAAATGAGGCACAATGAAACATAATGCCTAAAAAAAATAAAATAAAATAAAATAAAAAAAAACTAGGAATATTTTAAATATGTAGAACACTAATTGGAGTTAAAAGGGAAAATGGGTCCAAAGCTTAATGCCCCTAACTCGAGGAGTTGCACTCCAACATTAGGACATACTGTGATGAGAACAATAAGTCAAAACAGTGACAGGAAACATTTAACCTTGAAAAAAAGACACTCAACTGGAGAATAATTCTACTGAATGAGTTTAATTTGGCCTTAATGAACGGCCTTAATGACCTAGTGATGGAGTATTACATGAATAAAGAAATAGAGACTTTCTGAAGTGTCAACTCATCCCTGCAGCTTTACCTGTGGCAGGTATCCGATGTCCACCTCCATGTTGCTGCTCTCACTGGCCCCATACAGCCACTCCATGTCCACATTCAGAGACCTGACACACAGCAGGATACGTTATACTACAGCTACAACACACTGAGTGGGGACTGTGTGCACAAAGGTGACGGGGTGTTTAACAGATTTACCGGTCTGTGGGAACGTAGAGGTGAAAGTGGCGGACATGAGATGCATCTTTAGAGAGAACAATGTTGCCAGTGAACTTCCCCGGGGTGAACCAGAAGGGAAAGTCTGGAACATCATTGAGCTGGAATTCTGCGTGAATCCTGTTGAGGTGACCAGAATGAGGAGGTGAGTTTGTATCGCAAGACATGATCAGAATGTACTCTGTCAATAAGTAACAGGAAGACTTTGGTGTAACCTTTTAAAAGACCAAACCAGCAGGGTGTTTATATAATGTTAAACTTAACGCTACTGCTGACAATTTTCCAAAGCAAACCATCAGTCATTGATAGATCCCAAAGATTCTAGGCAGTTATATACTTTATAGACAGCTTTCTATTTGCTAATGTTACATTGATGTCACATGGAGATGCAGTTGCGAGTGAGGTTTTAAAACGGCTCTGACTCTGACATCTGGTATTGGAGGGTGCTCCTAAAAAGCAATGCAAGATTTGAGAAAGTCAAACCTGAGAAAATGCAGAATGTTGTATGAATTTGGGAGTTTTTTGCATTTAAAAGTTTCTCTCCAGCAGTGGACTCAAAAAAGGAAACTGCATTAATTTGCAATAATAATGTAACATTGACAACAAACTGAAGTGGACTCAGGCTCTGCTTCTGAACTGAAAACTGAAGCCAATGGCTGCCTGCCAGGGAGAACATTAAAATGTACAGTATGTGCTGGATATTAGACAGCACTAACGTAAAGTATACACAATGCTGTAGGTAATGAGCTAAAAGAAGAAAAAGCACCACTATGGTCTTTTATGTCTCCTCCTGAATTGCTCCTCACCTGAACACAATGTCATAATAAAAGTCGTTGCTGGCACGAATGCAGGCGACTGCGCCCTGAGGAGCAAAGCGTGATTTGATGAAGGGCCGCGGGTGGAACATACTCAACAAAGCGTGGATGAGAACCTGAAGCAGGATAAGAACAGCTATTAATATACAGCGTTATGATCACAACCCCTAACAATAAATATTGATGAGTTTTTAGAATACCTCTTTGCCCTTTGGTGAGGGTGGGTGATAACGATTGTTGGGCAGGTACCCGGTAAAGATGTTGAGCTCGCTAGGAATCATCCACCACGTGTCTCCCACTGCCATTTTGTTCTTTGGGGGCAAGAAGGCCCTGAACTGGCTGGCAGAGAAGGAAGAGGAAGGCACTGCTGGGCTCTTCCATGAGCGCAGCCCACTCAGAGAGCTGTGAGACACCTGCAAGAGCAGAAGGCAGATAACCAAAGAGGAAATCAATTTACTATTATTAGTATATTCTTCAAAACTAGAACATGTGCTTCTTAAAAAAAATGCATGTTACAATTTAGTCAGTCTAAGAAAATTACCAGTTAGTTTTTTTGCAATTTTATTGATTCAGTTCTTCATTGCTTACACATTTTCAATGAACTGCGTTGACAAAGAGCTGAGAGAGATTTGTATTGCAAAATGTATAAATTATAATTGCATTAATTCCAATGATCTCAAGTATCTTGCTGTGATGAATAAGTTTGTTCAACCTTTCAGAAATCACAGTGAATGTGTAACTATATTTAAAACCCTTGATTGTGGATTTTCTTTGTTTGCTATCCAGTAGTCGAGAGACAGAGAACAATAAACCTCCTACAGCGTGGTCTTTCCTTACCCCGAGGAAACCATCTTTGCTTTTTGTCATGGAGTCAAGCAGCAGAGGCTGCATTTTAGCCTCCAACGTTAAAGTTTCCCCGTTGGGGTCATGGATCACTTCCTCCTCGAAATCCACTGGGGGTGTAATTCCTGTGAGGAAGCCATAGGGATCGCAGTCAATATGGGGTTATACGTGACCAGTGAGACAGAGGTTTTACTGAGAGACGACAAGGTATTGAATAAATGGGACATTCCGCGAGAAAGATAATATGGATGTACCTGTGAGTTTCTCAGCAATAGGTTTGAACTCCTCCGGACTGAGATAAAGGTCATGGTCGGTATCTAAGGAGGAGAAGAGAAAAAGGCCCTCGGCACCCAGAGTTCGAACACTCTCTTCCTGTTGGAGGGGCACATGCGGTAGTTAGATGGATCCTTATTGTCATTTCACATCAGGAATTGTCAATGCAGCATCAAAACTAGGACAGTGAGCTGTCTGATCACACGAAACACAAAAAGTTGTTTTTTTAAATGACATACAACTCATATTCAATCAAATTCATGTTAATGTAGTATTTTGTCTTTGGTGCCATAGCATTTATTCAACCTCAGCCACCCTGTCTGGATAAAGATCAGCCCAGGGCCTCAGATTCTTAGCATGTGTTTGTCAGACTGATGCGTGCCTACAAGCGCCTGTACAATGGAGGCAGAAGGGGGAGGTTAGATACACCCTCTGTGGCCAAACAAAAGTGGATTTCCACAAGAGGCTTGGTTTTACCAGCTGTGACACAGATGCACCCCCCGCCCCCCAATAAAACACCATG
The DNA here is from genome assembly GCA_013375575.1 of Percina caprodes. Taxonomy (NCBI): domain Eukaryota; kingdom Metazoa; phylum Chordata; class Actinopteri; order Perciformes; family Percidae; genus Percina; species Percina caprodes. Next base: position 5,095,557 of record JABXJD010000013.1, read on the forward strand.
GGGTGGGAAAAACTGCAGATGTGGTGCTTTGTGGCGAATGATGTACAACAAAATGTGCTTACAGTTATGCTACAGTAAGTGACCATATGACCATACTTCTGTATTTCCTTAAATTATTTAAGATTAAATGACTAAGTTAAGATCACCGCTAAATTTTGAGACGTGTGTAACGTTATTATGTGGATCTCACATGACGCTTGAGGAGCTGGGCATCTTGGTAATACTTGATCCAAAAGGCGAGAAGAGGGACAGCACCGACTATAAGCAGAGTCCAGATCCCTCTGCAGATCCAGGATCCATAGCTCGGACTCTGATGCCCATTCTGCTGTGAACGTTTACCATCATCCTCTTTTTTATCCACGTCTGCGGCCATCCTCGACCTCCACCACAGCTATTTAGACGAGGACATAGTCGTCGAATAACGTCCCAAAAACGAAACCAACAGAAATTTCACTATAACACTTTCTTTTCTTTCTTTAAAGTGTTTCGAATATAGCGACAGTTCTGTTATCCTGTTGCCGGGGACCGCGCACAGACGTTACTGCCGTTGCGGGCGACCGCTGTGTGATGTAGCTAAACTAGCTCTCTAGATAGGCATTTATTCCTTTAACATCCGGTTATTACTTTCAAAATAAAGTCCTGAACGGTTAAATGGCAATGCCCTGCGCAGTTACTGATTCGGTATAAAGCCTTTCCCTGATGAAACCGGCTTAGGGGAATATTAAAACGTTTTTTTGCCGGTTATACATATTAGTCATATTAATTTATCTAGACAATGCACAAAATTGGATTATTGGTTAATCTCAGACAATCTAGTTAATGAGATAAGCAGATGTGAAATTTCAGCATCACCCCTGACTGATTGTTTAATATCCTTGACACTTTCTCCGGTTGGAAGAGAGAATAACATTAACTCCATATAAAAGTTTAACAATACCCTTTAGGAAAATACTGAGTTTTTGTAGTGTAGTTAGACAACTGGTTAGAGAAGTAGGTGAATTGGAAATGTCTTTTCTGAGTAAATGGGAATGGTTTGAATTAAAAGTTAAACAGATAGCTATTAGGACAAGTAAGCAATCATCAACACTTAAAAAGAAAAGACAAAAAAAAAAAAAAATCTAAATTATTTTTTATTATAACAGAGGTTTGTGTGTACAGGTTCCGGATATGGATGGATTGTCCATAAGAATAACACATTTTAACTTCATTAACTGGCCCATTTCCCCAAAAGAGACTCACTTTAAAATAATTTATAAAATATATCCGGTCGCTGGCTTTCTTAGATTTAAATTTGATGTAGACCCTTATGTATTTTGTGAGATGGCTTATGAGACTCTGGAACACGTTCTTCTTTTGTTATGTGTCCAACAGCTTCTGGTCCGAGATATATAATTGGCTGTCTCTTAGGATTAATAATATCCCTACTCTCACCTCGTCACACATCCTCTTTTATATGGATACTATAATTTGTTAGTATCATATTTAGTCAATATGATTATTCTTATGGGTAAATATCATATTCACTTCGGTAAGTGGAGATGAAGCCTTCCTTTGGTTTATAAATGATTTTATATGTTTTTTCCCTCACTGAAAAAGAGATCAGATCAAGTAAAATTGCAAGACCAATGTGTAGTAACATATCTCGCCTTTGTGCTGCTATTAATGTTAATTTTATTTTCTCTAGCCTTTCTGTATTTATAAATATCTCCCCCTTTTTGATTAGTTCTTTTTTGTTTCTTGTAATCAGATAATTATTTCTTACATTGACATTTGTATTGTATATGTATGCCTATCTTTTTAAAAACAACCGTATTTTATGTTGTTGCCTTTGTAAATATATATATTTTTTCTTTAAAAAAGTGTTGCCTTGTTCATCCCAGGAATATCTGCTAACAAGCCTTAATTATGTGGTTCTCTGCCAAGGCACATTGCTACATTTTTTGTAGGTTCATGTCTACTTGTGGAAGTTAAGGCTTTGCTTCTGGTGGACTACCCTTTTCAACATTTCAGCATGTCCACAATGAGGCCATGTTATGTTATAGTGACAATACAGTAATGTCAATTATATCTTTCTAGATGTTGACATTCTGTGTATAGAGGAAATATATGGGCAGAAACAAAGGGGGCTGGCTCCAGCTTGATTCAGACCTTCTGTGTTAGACCATTACAATGCCAGAGAAATTACTGAATCAATTATTTCCATAATTTAGATGTTGCCTATAATGGGACATGGACCAAAGGCCTCCAGCTAAAATTTGCTCTTTAAACCTTTCAGTCATGACCTTTATTTAAAAATCAAGTCAATGCGTGTGACCCTTTATTTCAGGGTATGACTACAGGACAGGAGTGGTGCAAAGTTCAACTAATGAGTGTTTCTTCTTTATAATTGTTTCATCTAAGACATTAGGCTGGTTACAAACCTCTCAATCAATATGTGCAGTGAGAAGGAAATTACAATTTAGCCTAATCATCGGGCTAGGTATAAGTGTTCAGTTTTGACAAGAACAAAAACTGAAGAGTCAGGGAAGAAGAAAGAAAGAAAAAAAAAAAAAAAAAATCAGGTGCCAGAATTGTATTCCCTTAAACATCTTGTATTATCTTGGGGTCTAGTCATGGGGTCCTAACCCTAGAAACTTAACCAGTGTCTAGTTCACTATGAATGCACTCTGCAATCTAAATCCACTCTATGTTACAGTTTATTAGCAGTACACACAGTTGTACACATACTCAATATTTACATCGGTACATATTGCATTACATTACCCAGTATAAAAGGTAAGGCTTTCCTGATTCTGGCGATAGCCAGAAATCTAAAATCTGTACCGAGTTGGACAAATTAGGTGTGTCACATAAACAGCATTTAACAATGCACTCAACATTTGTGACAGCAAAAAAAATAATAGAAGCATTATTCATTTTGTGAAGTAAAATTCTGTTGATCAGTCCATGTCCTCTTCCACTGTCTGTGTCTTCACTTCCACTGTTTTTGGAGCAATGTATGAGCCCATACCTGCTGCTCTCTCTGCCTCTGCCTGTGTGTAGGGTTCCTCTCTGAGCAGTTTCAACCTGGATGGAGAAAGAAGAAGAGGTAAGCTCTGATACTTGGCCACTATACAGTTATAGGGGACAAAAAGTGGGTAATTACTTATCAGCCAATGAATATGAGTCTATAATATATGAATACATGGTGCCTTACCGTTTCTTGTGCCCTTTAGTTTTGAAGTGCTCTTTTAAGGATCTCATATCCATGAAATATCTCCTGCAAGACATGACGTGCCAAAGTGTAAAGCATATCTGCAACATACTGTTTTATTATAACCTTTATTTAATGAAGTGATCTCAGTAAGACCAAGCTCTCTTTTGCAGAGAGAGAGACTTGAGTACAGCAGAAGAAATAAGATCGGTGATATGACACACAACAAAACACAGATACAATACATTGCTGCAAAGGTGCAAAATTAAAAGTTGCAATTCACCTAATGGGATGAGACTTTCAGGATTTGCATAACATTCTGTAAATTTCAGTGTACGATATATCTGCTGCTGTTATTACATTCTTGTTACTTTGCAGACTCAAATTATAAATACAAAATATAAAATCAAATAAATGATACTGTATCATTATGGATTAAGATCATAGACCGTTAAGTCTATGATTAAGATACACAACAGTATATAAAGTAGTTAAGTTTAGCACCACCTTTACCAGCTGCATTAGTAATGCTTACACATTTAATTAATCACTAATTGGAATCTAACAAATATTCTGAAATGTGCTATTCTGCATTATAAGTACTTTTACTTTGAGTATATTTTAATGCCAATACTTGTGTAGGCCTACTTATACTAAAGTAAGTTTTTGAAGCTGTGCTTTCTATTTGTTAGCAGTGTGAATTTACACTGTGATATTGCTACTTTGAAAGACCTGAGTAGTTCTTCCACCACTGGCCCGTTCAGCTCATCGATCAGCACTGCAATTTTAAATTCTTATTAAATATGCCCACTAGCAGGACTAACTCTGATCATTTGATTGAGGAAAGCTTAATTTCAGTTAGGAAGGCACCCTATTCAACCCCTCTTTTAAGGCAAACTTACGCGCAGTGTATGCAGTAGTGTTGTGCACATCCTGTCACATCGTAGTCCACCTCCTGGTTTAGCAGCTTGGTTGCTGTGTCAGGCTTCATGTCTGAGTGGATCTGGTCCAGGTCTTTAGTCCTGCGCTTTGTCTTCCATGTCTTTGAAATGTGCTTCTTCTTGTCACTTTTGTGGTTTCCTACTTGTTTGGATTTCCCCATGGTGGATCCTGCTACCGTTACGTAAAACACAGAAAACACATATCAGCTAACGTAGACGTTTTAAAACTGAAATTGCTATTTTGTGTCACCAAATCTTGTCTTGTGAAATAAAATGTGTGCCTATCTGAAATTCTCAACTCAATAAAAACAGTGATATAGCAGATTTCCTTCTAGAAACACTTATTTACCCGTATATCAAGTTAGCTTTGCCTACCTTTCACACGTGTGGCAGAGAGCGATGAATTGTATTTCCGGGTCAAGGAAAGATATCTACTCACCTGTAGAGGGCGTCAAACACCATTATTTTTGCAAGATTTGACAAGTCCAGGTATAAACAGTGGTCGTCATTACAACGCTGAAGTTGGCATCCGATTCACCGCTTTCGATTTGGCAGTTAAGGGGAAATTTAAGGGCAACGTAGATCACATTGGAACAGGTCCATATCACAAACCACTGTCTTGTCAAATCTGGACCAAATTATCCCAGAGAGGCTTTTAAACACAGTTCTATTTGTGAAAACTTTATTTTATTTGTAAAAATCCAATAAAGGAATAATTCACTTATTGTTATGTGTCGTATACATACGACACATATTTCTACATATGAAAAAGAACATGGCAATTCTACTTTTTTGCCTTTTCACAAATAATGCAGCTTTCACAAATCTGAAACTGTGTTTTTAAGAATCTTTAGCCTCTCTGGGATAATTTAGTCCAGATTTAACAAGTCTAGGCACAGTGGTTTTGGATCTGGACCTAGTCTACAAGTTTCCCTTACATTTCCTCTTAACTGCCAAATCGGAAGATATAAATCGGAAGCCAACTTCAGCGCTGCCTCGGACGAAAAATTTAAAAACATTACATTCTCAACAATAAAGAGTTTAATCGTTTTGCTCAAAATCATTTGCACAAGTTTGCTGAGTGGATTTTTTTTAAATGTCTTAATTCCATTTTAAGGGATTAATAAAGTGATTCTTGATTCTTTCCTTTCAAAGTGGAGCAGAATCTTTGTGGCTGAGCTATCAGGTAATTATTGTCAATTGCTGACATGTTACCTTCCCGTGGTCTTTGAACTGTCCAATGATTAGAAACAAAAGGCTGTATAAAATAAAAATAAAACCTTTAACACCTGTGTATTTATATAGTTATTTTACATGAATGAAAAAACATCAGGATAGGAAGAAGAAATCTAAAGAAAAAAACGCATATAATTCATTAACATTGCGGAGGCTAATTTAATTAATGTTCCCACTAACTTAGGAACCAAGGGTTGCATTAAGTAAAGAATTAGGTTACTAACAACAGTGACAACAACCTACAAATAATCATACCGATCACATTTCTACAAGTCGCAATTTTGACTTCTAAAAACATTCCGACAGCACTTGAAGGCGGCGTCAGGCTGCACTGCATACGCGCCGTGGCGGAGAGCGAAGATGGCGGAGAATAATGTCGAACCAGAGCAGTACTGGAGCGACCGGGCCCTGGACACGGCCGAAGACACTCTTGTTGCAATGGAAACCCTGTTGGCCACACTGAGAGCCTTTGAAGATGTACTCAGGCAACAAGAAATATCCATAGCATCTTCCACGGAGTACTGCGACAACTTCTGTCAGGTACTGTGTACATGCAATATCGAAAATACCGTTAGCCTAACGTGAGCTCACCGAGGGTTGTTTTTCCTCGTAGGCTGCAAGCTAGCTAACTAGCTAGCTAGCTAACCTGCGACGGCTGCTGGCCTGCTAGCTACCTGGTCAAGTTTAGGTTGTTTTTTAATAACCAGGGAGCTATTAAACATTGTGTATTGTTTTAAATTCATAAATAAACCCTAAACCATTTCACGCTAAAACAATTAAACTCAACGGTACTATAATGGGGCTAATGCTAACATACAGTGGCAGATGTATGTTCCTGTTTGCTGGTTCAAGTTGTTACAGTAAGATAATTCATATAGTTCGTTTAGCTCTGTCTTGTTTCAAAACAAACTGGCAAAACGGGAACCTAACAGATGTATGCACATGACATTACCACAGTTTACACATTATGCATAATTGCATGTGTGCTGGGCGGGGCAGCATCGCGGTATGTTTATCCGAATTTACTCATTTGTGGCTAGTGGCGACTGCGAAATGTCAGTTTCGAAAGTTATAACATTCAACTAATCAACATTTGGATTTCTAGCTACTGTATCTTAGGTTATAGTGTCGAATCCTGCGCAGCCAAGCGCTTTTTTACGTTAAACAGGAATGGCAATGTTGCGGATGTGCCGTGTTGTATTGTTTTCACTTATTAACTAACAAAAGGAGAGGCGCTCTTTTCTGATTATCCTCATTTCCAATACCAGATTACAGCAATAACTCGTTACATGTATTTAAACACTTACAGACTTTGGATACATGTGGTCATTTACTTTTAACTTCCACTCTGTTTAAATGTAATGCTTTTTTTAGTGTAGATATTAAACAAAAAAGTTTTCTGCTGAAGTCGAAAGTAGTCTGAATGTAGTTAGTACCTTTCTTTAATTGTCTATGGGTATGCGTCGTCAGGGTTGATACCCTATTCTTGGCTCTATTTGAGAGGGCACCATATATTTAGACTAAAGGGAATTAATTTAGTGCTTCTGTAGACACAAGCAGCAACCGGCAAGGGTCATGCTGTCTGGAAAACGGGACTCCTGGGATGTTGGTAGTAGTGATGATGATGTAATGTGTGGAGCAGCAGGCTACACACTGGTGACACGCCGATGTTGACTCCTCTATGCCAGGGGACAGTTGACCATAAAGACAATATTTACTACAAACAACACTGGAGTCAATAAGGGCACATTAACCGTTTTCTGTACTGTATTATTTCTTATGTGTAACTTTTTATGTTTCATAAATGCATTTTTATTTGTCAATATTGTTTAATGAAGAAATGAAGCTTGCATTCATTGCAAAAACACATTTGAGTAGTGTTTAAATATTTAGTCAATATCTTAAAAAGTAAAAACATGCAACAGTACACATGTATCTCCTTGAGTCAGTTCTTATTGTGCATGTTTGCTCAATATTGAAGGTTCTGGGTTATCATATGCTGTACAGTCAAGTCCCCTGAGGCCCAATCAGGAGTGTCTCACATCAGACGGTGTCAGCTGGGATCAGTCAGGTTTAGAGTGGGATCTCCCCCAGGGAGAAAGCCCCTGTTTTGCATCCACAACTGTATTTTTTATGTTTTTAAATTGTTTGCATTTTGTGATGTTTGTGTGTGTTTATAGGCGCTGATGCACTATGCTGGGAGCAGGAACTCCATGGAGCACGGTCTGCCTCTTCTGGAGGTCTACTGTCTGTCCATAAACTGTTTTGGTGCAGCCCGATCCCACCTCACTGCAGAGTCCGACAGAGTTGCCCTTGTTTTGAAGAGACTAGCTTTGTGAGTACTGAAAAAAGTGACTTTACTTCATGTTGACGTTAGAAGTATTTTCAAACAAAACGAGACTAGCTTGCCCCTCCCTCCTCCTCATCCCGTCCCATCCCCCTCCCTTCTGTGCTTCCGCGCACTAACTCCCCCACCCCCAAATCCTTCTTGTTCGTTATTGGCTGGAAAGCTGGAACACTCTGTGTATGCTTCGTGGTACAGGTGGGCACATTTTGTTTTTGTTGTCGTTTGTAGACCCTGGGTTGTCTACAAAGACCACCTTTTTTTTTTTTTTTTTTACAGCTCGCAGATAGCGAGGAGATGTTTGCTGTATGTGACAACAAATGTTGAAGCCTTAAACAGGCGTGACATTGCTTAGAGCACATTTTTAAGGTGGAAAGATCAGCTTATGTAATTATTGAATCTTTAATAGCCTGGCAACACATGCAATTATTAGTGTGCCTCATGTAGTCTTAATTCAGTCATTTTCTTCAAACGTTTAACTGAGGCTGTACAGTACATGATTCACTTAGACAGCAGTATTCATATACAGTACCTGGCTGGATGAATACACAGCTCTCTGGGTTGTCATTTGTCTTTTTTGCCCGATTTTTCAAATTTCCAAAAGTGTTCTGGAAATGTCGGGTTTCTCAAAAACTATACGCGAAAGCAAGTTTCTAAATTAATAATAGTCAAGTGTGTGTGATTTAGTTTTTTTAAACAAGTACTCATCATATATGAAATAGCTGTGTTATGACTAATGGAACAAGTTGCTTATGTTTCTTCTGAAAGCTGTAACCTTAACATTTTAATCAACAATAATGATTCCAACTCCACTAGCTCTGTTATAAATGAGTTGACAAGAAGGACACAAGCACTGACAGTGATGCGCTGTAATTTTGGGTTAGATGTGACTTTTTGTTCTATTTAAAGATGCATTAAAGGATTCACGCCGCTGATGACAGCTTGTCTAAAGGAATTTACTTAACATTTACTGACATGTAGGGCTGAAACGATCCCTCGAGTTATTCAAGTAATTCTATTACCAAAAATGATCAATGTGAATTGTTGTTGCATTAAGGCTTTGTGTAATCCATTTATTAATGTATGAATGTTAGGGCTGCACAATGTGAGGAAAATATCTAATTGCGATTATTTTGACTGATAATGCTATTGCGATATGATTGCCACCTAGAGATTGGCATGGGGTGCTTTCCATAAAATCATCTCTCAGTGCAAATCAAACCAGCTATTAGACTAACTGAAATAAAACCATGCTAATCTCTAGGTATGGTGAAGGGTATGTGACGATGAATTTTAATTCCAAAGGCCAAAGGAACTTTATCAGGATGCATACTATCCTAGATCCATGAACTAACTGTCCTTTAAAAATAAAAATCTGTCTGTTTCTATGGGAATTTAACATAGGTTTGAATTTACTTATGCCCCCTGTATTTTAAGGAAGAACATTTATTTATTTACAATGCAGTATTCATTCAAAGAAAATTGTTGTCCTTAAAGGTTGGATTTTTTCCCCTAATTTTTTAGTTAAGGCATGAAGATCAATTTCCAAAAGATTTTTTTAAAAATCAACTTAAGCAGGGGTTTGTGTGTCTGTGTGTCTGTCTTAAGGTAGTATCACAGACTGTAGTTGAGATTTATATGTCCAGACTTACTTGCAGTTTTACCTTCTTCCCGACCTCAACAGGGAGGCTGTTATCTGGGGGGGTTTGGATCTACAGTGATTCTCCTAGCTTTTTTTCTTGCAGTGCCTGGTGTAAATATCCTTTAGGCCGGGTAGGGCACCGCGTTTTGTTTAGCCAAACAAACCACTATTGACCTTTTAACAAAGCAAAAGTAACGCTATGTCTTATCTGATTAATCAATGGAATAATGTTACACTCAACTACTACTATAAGCAATAGCTGCAGCCTACTTGACTTAAATTAGGTCATTTAGAGATTCATAATGTATTTTGGTTAATTTCCAAGCCCACATTCTGGCTTCAATCACATTCCTTCCATCTGGAAATGGAGGTTGTTTCAGTGTTTTCAGCTGAATACAAAGTGTGATGGGAAATTACATTTAAGCATGATTTCATATATCCTTCTGTTGGATTCAATGATGATGATTATTATTATTATTATTATTATTATTATCATCATTCATTACTATGCTTTTGTGTTAAATTACTTCATTCAATTCATTTTCTTATGTGTCTTCCCTGAAGCAGAGTCGACAGCTGTCTGTTGACTCATCACCCATTGAGATGCCATAGTGCCCTGTAGTCTGAAAGATACGGATGTCCAGAGCTATGTTTGTCGATTGATCGAAAGAGTGCAGCGCTGGGACATTTTCTTACTGTACGTGACCAAATGACACCAGGTTGTCTTTTGCAGCTAAGATAACCAACCGCTAGAGACTCTGGGACATTGGGTACAGATGCAGAAAAGACGTAGAAACGGCTCTGAGTGTTATGATTAATTGTTTTGCTAAGATTAGGCATGTTCCCAAACAAGGTCTCCTCTTGTCTGGGAAAATGAATATAGGACCGTGTTGTTTCTGTTTAACTTAGCTAGACTCTGCACATCGTTACTGCTATAAACTTTGTGCATTAGTTCTCGCCAATTATACTTTGCAAAGTGTAATTAAAAATTCACAGAAGACCAAGTCATTACTTTAGCGCAGCTGTCTTTTTGTTTTGTTTTAACTAAGTCTCATTTTCTCAGTCTCTCCTGCTGTACAGAAAACTTCCACAACAAAAGTTTTACATAAATGATCTTTTAATAGTTACCTTGTAGAAGTTAATTTTAACTTCTGGCAGATGTACTTGTTATGTGATACAACCTCAAAAACATGTCTCCTCTGTTCCTTCCATTTTCAAACAAGCCTTTTTGACATGTTTAATGCATCAATATGTAAAGCTGACTCTTCAAAGACATTAATACAGAGAATACCTTATTGTTCAATCAGAAATTAAGGTAGTATCACAAACTGTAGTTGAGATTTATATGTCCAGACTTCATACTTGCAGTTTTTCTTTTTTGTTGAAAATATAACTGTCCAGAATGATCATAATCAACACAAATCATTGTAATCAGTTTTTATTTCTTGCAGGAGCTGTTTTGAACTGTTGCTGTCTGTGCCTGAGAATGAAATCCCATATGAAGCCTGGGTTCAATTCCACCACTCTGTTCAGGTAAAGAGACTTTATTTCAAGACAATTTTTGTTAATGGGTTGCAGTCTTAAATCCTAGAGAAAATAATCTTATTGACAAATCAAGCACAGTGTTGCACAATAGTTGCCTGGGTTAATCACAAGAATGGAGTTATTTTGTCATTTTAAAAAAGGTACATTTACCAGCAGAGTTGATGACAAAGTGTAAGTCATTTAAAAAAAAACTAGGCAGTTTAAACCAAGCTGTAATCAAGTTTCATTTCCAGACCTGGGGTCTTAAATATAAAACTGTGCGCAGGATCCTTGCTAAAAGTGTACGTACACCCAAAAGCAAAAAAATAGGAAATGAGGACATTAAGGTTAATGATTGCGCGAGAGCTTAATGGCTGTATTTTCAGACTTTGACATTTGATGATACATGCACTGTATTAAAGACTATTTTAGTTATTTAGGCTACACTGTGTTCTGCCGTTATCTAATAGTAGTGTATTTGATGCTATCCTGTATTCCATGCAGTCGGTCCATCTCCTCCTCCTGTACTCCGTAGCGTAAAATTTGTCAATGAGACCGCGCCGATTAAACATTAAGAACTAATTTTTAAGATTTGAGGTGTTTATGGAACAATTATCACTCGGTACAAGCGCAAATAACCCTGCTGGATGTAATCTTTATAACGTGGATGATATGGAGTAAAAATATCTGTGTGAGGCATCAGAGTTTGCGTGGAGGACCACGCATTTTCCCGTCAAGTTTGTTTTTTATAAATCACAACATTTGCGTGGCAAACACACATTTTCAGCCCTGTTTTGTGTATACGCAGCGTTTATAAATGAGACCCCAGAACACTGGTGTTCAAAAGACACTATTATCATGTGAAAATGTAATCACATAAGTTTTCTATCTCTATCTATATATATATATATATATATATATATATATATATATATATATATATATATATATATATATATATATATTTTCACATGATAATAGTAGAAGACAACCACTGTACAGGGAAATAGGGCATAGCGTATTAGATCTTTTTTAATTAATATTCTGATTTTCAAGAAGGAACCAAATTAATTGTTCTTTTAAAATTGTATTTAGATATACATTTTTTGTGTGTCTATTGCAGATTTCCCATGATACCTTGTTACAGTTTGGAAGCACAGACCTCCAAGCTTTACTCCAGATCACAGGAGAGGGCGGAGCATGGAGCAACCCTGTCCTTACGTCTCTCCTTACCGGCCAGCACACCAACACAGAAGAAGGTTGGAATATAGTTAAGCAGTTTACTCATTTAAGTTATTTCATTTGGACACGACGGCACAGGTTTTACCTTTCATTATCACGTTGGCCATGTCATGGTAGTTTGCTAATCAGATCTTCTTTGCATTCTGTTGCTAGTGCATGCATACATCAGCTTGGAGGGCGAGGGCTTCATGGAGATGCGGGTGAAGCACCTGGAGAAGATGGGCGAAGTGGCCAAGGCAGTGGTGCTGGCCAAGGCTTGCACTGAATGCAGCTTCATCTCCAACCAAGCTACCTTTCGTCAAACATATGTCTCCCTGCTTTGTCACCTGCTGCCTAATGAAGAGGCCATCACAGAGGTATTACAACACTTTGTGTTTGTGAACAGGGAAAGGAATACTTGCACTAGACTTTCAGGTGTTGGCATGATGTTTTCAGTACAGTCATACAACTGTTATGAAATGTTACATAACAGCGATGGTTCCTACAGGTACGATTTATCACGAACTATCAACAATGATTCAAAAGAAAACAAAAATTAAAACAATCAGAATTTACCAAAGACCACTTTGCACGTGACGTCACAACAACTAGCTGGTGGGCAAGAACATCAGTCTCATAGCAACAAAACCTAGTAAAATAATCATCAATCGTGTTTTAATGTGATAAGACCTGCCAAATTGCTGGATGTACTAACCGTAAAGGTAACTAACAGACTCAGACACGCACACATACTGTACAGACGCAAAGACACACACAGAAACACAAAGACATGCCGCAGACACACACACAGCAGGCCCAGTAGGAGGAGGACACAGTTAAGTTTCATAGCAGTGAGTTAGAAAGAAAGAATGAAATAAATAGCATCATTTTCTTTTAGCAAACATTGAAAACGGGTTCCACAGACCCGAACACCACACAAGAGTTAAGGTGGGAATGGTCATGCAGTTCCTCTCGTCAGTCCACAAACATGCAAAAGGCATACATAAAGACTTTACATGCTATTACTCAACAAACTCAAGCTAGTTACATTCAATAACTTCTTCTGTGTTTTTTGCCGTGCCCGCAGCAATAGCAGAGTTACCGGCAGAAACACTGGTACAAATACTGAGGACAAAAGTCAGAAGTGTGGACCGGCGCTGTGTCTCTGTTGCTGCATGGGGAGCCGTGTGTGAGTTAATGGGAGCGATGCTGCGCGTAGAGTAAGAGGAGAGGGAGTAGAGGAGAGATCCAAACACAGGCACGGCTTTACAGAAGAAATGGGTCATGTAACTCAACATTAAACCATATCAATATAAACGACATTTCTTACTTTGTGGAGAGGCAGCGGATGCGAGGAGCTAACAAACACTAACTAGCACTGGTCACTGCTGTTTGAAAAACAACACAGACGGGACAAAATGTTGCGTTTACTAGTAAACTGGTAAACCTTGTGACCGATGTATAACCGATTGCTATCTGTTGTGGAATTTTTCTCACGTTACTCTGTCCTCTGTGACTGTCTGCATCTAGAAACTAAGCTGCGTGGTGCAGGGAACAGCTCTGACTGGCACATGATCAGACGGAGCGGTAGATTGGCTTTGCAAAAAAACCCAGAGCTTTCTATGAACGGAATGACGCATTTAAAATATCACTCGATCACGCAAATTTGATTGTGGGAAGCCAAAATCGTGATCGTGATTAAAATTAAATTAATTGTGCAGCCCTACCCAGAGGTCTGTTTGAGTCCAGATGAAGCACCATCTATTGTCAGCAGATGCAGGCAGACAGAGGTCTGTCTGTATTTGATGGGAGCAATTCTCTCCCATCTTGTAATATAGAATTGAATTATGAAAATGTGGACATATTTGCAAGTCAAACTTTTTTATAATACATATGAAAGTGTCTATTTATAGACTTTATCTGCGCTGTCTCCAAAAAAAAGAGCCATCCATTAGTCTGAAAAGGCTTTATAGATCTTTAGATTGATGCACAGAATGATTGTGCCATCAGTAATGACTTTCCACATGTGGTATGTGCATTTTTTTTTTTTAAACACATACTTGCATAGAAGTAGTCCTCCTTATACTCACTGACATGTTTCCTTATTGTTCGGTCCTGCCTCTGTAGTACCGTCTCCATTCCCACACCTTTTCTTGGTATGCTGTCAGTTAAAAACCTTGTATGTCCAGTTTTAAAATCTCACGCTTTCAGAGCTGTTAAAGCATAACATCCCACTTTGCTTTACTTGTGATACAAATAATGAACTAATATATTGAATTATAAAGAGTTAAATATTTGATCTTACATATTTAATTTATGTATTGATCTTAATACTTCACCACATTGTTTTTTTTTTTTTTTTTTTTTTTTTACTAAGGTCCTTTTCACACCTGGAGGTCAGAATTTCATGTATTTGTTACAATGTATATATATACATCTACGTCTTGTCACTATCCCATGTGAGCCGTGTCACTCGATACTTATATTGAAGATGGGCTTACCCTTATTTGTGAGTTTTTTCCAGCAAACTCCTGCTCTCCCCAAGCTACTGCTACTTTTTTTTTTACCGCTTTTTTTTTTATACGTTGTTGAGAAGCAAAACACAGGTACTTGACTTGATTTTTAAGAAGCTACAGCATGTATTCAGAGACAAACTGAAACCTACACTATACATGTGCTACTACTTAACAAGTAAACTGCTAGTTTCTTCTCTGCTCTGATTGCTGACAACTGTCTGCTCTGAGCACATCCTCCCTCACTCAATCTGTTAAACTGTTCCCTTATTGACTCACTTACTATTCTCTGTATAGTGTTTATTAAATAGTGAACTATATAGGGAATGGCCAAACAAGATTTCAGACACTACAATGACAATATCTAAACATTGTTGCGTCAGTAGATGCGCCTGTTTGTGTGACGTTAGTGGGCACGCTGAGCGTGTAAACAAACCAAAACAAAAATACTTCTTATGTCCCTAAAGCAAACTGAGCACTTAGGTGAATAGTAAAAGGTTGTGTATATGTTGTATGTTACTTTTCCACTGTTTAGAAATGAAAGGCTGCTCCATTTTTCCATTCTTTTCAGTTTTCTTTGGGAAGACACGACCGCGTTGCACTGTGGTATGCTGGGGAGTAAAATGTAGGGTACATCGTTTGTACAGTCAATTTAGCAGTGCATTGTGGGTATTTCATAGTGGTGAATATAGTGAATGAAATTAACCATAGAGAATTTGAATACCACTTCAAAACACACTATATATATATAGTGAATTATTTTTTGAAAGAGAAGACAGTGTACACTCTAAGCACTGAGCTATTTCTTAAAGGAACTTCTCCTATAGCACGATGATAGCCTGCCAGAACTTTCTGTATTTGTTCCGAAAGTCCAAACCATTTAAAAAATGCATTCACTCTAGAACCGGACCATGGTTCAGTTTGATCTGGACTAAAGTTTGTCTGTTTGGTCCGGAGCGTGCTCTTGGGGAGGTTTCACACCTGTAATTTGGTTCGGATCAAACTGAAAAGTCCGGACTAAAGGTAAGTGTGAATACCACCTTACTTAAGTTAAACTCTACCTCGCTCTGCGGTGCAGTGCCCTGCTATGCCATGAACTACTACAAACTACTATTTTTAGTAACTGTTCCATTATCTTTTACTGTGACTATTATTGCCACTATTCATTTCAACCTCAACCGGCCCGTTAAACACCGCCTACCAAGAGCCTGGGTCTGTCCAAGGTTTCTTCCTAAAAGGGACTTTTTCCTCAACACTGTCGCACTGTTGCTTGCTCGGGAGGGAACTACTAGAACTGTTGGGTCCTTCTAAATTATAGAGTGTGGTCTAGACCTAATCTATCTGTAAAGTGTCTTGAGATAACTCTTGTTATGAATTGACACTATAAATAAAATTGAATAGAACCCAAAAAATCCCAAATGATCCGTGTTATGGATAAACTCTGGATACATCAAGAAGGTTCTGGAGACTTTGACCTACACAGAAGCATTTAACAAAGTCTTGATTGTGTAGAATTAGTATTAAGCAGGACAATTTAACCACAGTGTAGTGCCATCCTAACTCTGAAATTCCTCTCTTTCTTAAGGTTTATTTAACCTCTAGTGGACATACAAGATTTAGAGATTATCAAATTGATCCTTTTTCACTCCTCTATGCATGTGTGAAGATGCTATTGGATTATTACTATTTTTACTTATGTAACAAGTCACGTTGTATGTACCCCCAGATCATATTCATCTGTGACCGTTTTGGTCAGACCTCTTATCCAGTATTTCTGGGTGTGTGTGTTACTACTGCAGTTTTTGTGTGTATGAATGTTAGATGTGTGTGTCACAGTGTGTGCAAGTGTTAGGTGTTACCGTCCTCCCCTGACCTTGGCAGGATGGGAGCGCTTGAGGCAGCACTGTCTTATCATAGAGCGTATCATACGTCTCCAGTTATCTAGGGAGACCTAGAGTTGAACTACTACTCTGCCTGAACCAGGTTATGACCTATTGCTGTAATGTTGGACCCTGACCTGAATGAGACCTAAGGTACCACTGTCTCAAGTTATACAGCATGAGTTCTTAAACTGGAAAGCTTTCTTAATTTATGTATTTCTTTTTAATAATTTTGGGACTCATTTACATGTACAAAATATAAGACCTTGATTATTGTTTAAATATTGTCCTTTTTTTAACATTATTAAGAATCCTGAATAAACTGGTCAGTCCGTCGCCTGTACTGTATTTTGACACATCACCCTGACATTGGTGTCCAATAATCAAAATGTCTAGATATGCTAAATGTCTTTGATTTGTGTTTCATAGATTCATACAAATTATATCAGACAACGTTGGATTGTTTGTTTTTAAGACGTATCAACTGATGCTTTGAATCCATGAAAGACAGTGAGAGTGACGTGTGATAAAAGGTTTCTGGCTTTTATCAAACTGTTGACATCCCAGTTGTCATAGCATGCTGGGTCTTTTTTTTATTTTATTTTTTTTTGTAATAGTACAGATAGTCAGGAAAGTGAGAGAAAAGAGGGGATGACTCAGACCCAGGGCCACTGCCAAGGACTCAACTTACATGAGGCTTTCACTCTACTGGGTGAGCCAGAGGTCAGCAGAACATGCTGCGTCACTGGTGTGTCATGGGTCTGTGTTGATAACATTTTCTGATCATTTCAACTTTGTCTCTCACAATATGATCCGATACCAGTGCCCTCTTTTTCCCATGTTTAAAATCTGTATACTTCACTGTGAAACTAGAATCATGTTAATATAAGATTTGATGAGGCCAGGCATTGCTGTGGTACTAAAAACTGTGCCTAAATGAATAATTACAGATGGCAGAAACACAATTTTGAAATGACAAGGAAACTGCATTATATGAAGATCACATCATGATCAATGACCAATCCGCTTCATAAGGTCCGTATTTGCGCCGATCCGAATCCGGCAGATCATATTGGTGGTTCCCTAGTTAACGTGTTCTTCACAGTTGCTCACTTGGTATAGAGGAGTTAAATTTACCGGTATTTATTCAAATCAAACAATGCCTGGATGGTATGTTGTCTGTAATGATGTTTTCTAAGCGGTCAATGTTGTGTTTACTCCCTGAACAGATATCCAGACTTGACTGTAAGGATGTTCTGGAGATCACATGTAATTTGGAGACTGAGGGGGAGGAGAACACTGCCTTCATTTTGTGCACAACCTTCCTGACACAGCAGCTTCAGCAGCAGAGTCTTTACTGCTCCTGGTGAGTAGAATATTGTGAGGACTGGAATGTATTTAATTATAAGTTGTTATTAAGTTTATTATCTAAACTGGTAAAATGAGAAGATCAGACGTGGTAAAGATCACATTGTTGGTAACCTAACGGTTAAAAACAGTAGTTGGTAGTCAACGACCCAGTACCATACAACAGACCTGGTGTTTTTAGTTGAACTAAACATTAAAACAGATTGGTGAAGCTGTTTTGCCCTCGTGCTCCGTGAAGTTAGCTGGAACTGAATGTAGCCCCGATGTGTATTCTGTGTTGGACTCCGTTTTAAAAAATAAATAAAATAAATTGCCTTTGTCATGTCATATTGTAGCTTAGGAGGCAATTTGGTCTTGTGTCCTCTTATTCATTTGTCATGCAGTTAACACACCAGTCACACATTTGTTTTATTTGAAAACTCAACTCCTGGCATTTGCTCCTGGTGTTCTTCGCCACTGTTTTGAAAATAACAAGGGAACTAGCTTTAAAAGAGAGTAAGTGCTGTGCAGTGCAAGGGTCTTCACCGTTTTTTAAACCAAGGACCCCTTTACTGAAAAAGAGATGGAGCAGGGATCTACATACTACATTTTATATAATGAAAATACATACTAAACTAGGTCTACAATAATGTATAGGGTGGCCTAAAGCTTTTATACATACATACTTTTTTTGCATAGAATGCAGTGCTGTTAAAATAATTTTTGGCCTGATTTTATAGATCATCTTTTAAAGTTAAACATACATGTGTATCTGTGGATGGCTATTGTAGTAACTACTTTATAGGTCAGTAAGCCTATCATTGGTGGGGATTTATATTTGCTAATAATATGTTGGATTTAGTGACTGCAGTGACTCTGAGAACCCCCTAGGGGTCTCAAACCCCCGTTGAAGATCTGTAGTGGATAGAGAATTTAAAGTAGTAAGAAAGTTTAAAGTATTACATTTGAGAAGATACTCCTGACTTAGGGTTCCCCACCTGCCTGATCCCATATATAACCCCTGTTTATATCTACAGTCAAATAGAAAATTGAAATAAAACTCATTTGATCTTTATTTTTGTTGTGGTCATGAGTGCCAGTCAAGTGTGAGTATATTTTTGAGAAAGAGAAAATTATAATTAATTCATTTTCTTGTCTTTTTGATCCAAAGGGAGTTGACTCTCTTGTGGAGTAAGCTTCAAAGGAGGATTGACCCCTCGTTAATGTCTCTTCTGGAACGATGCCTTCAGTTAGGTGCCATTGCCAAAACGGTCCACCATTTGCTTTGCCTGGTCCGTGTCATTCAGACAGAGGTAAGCCCAACAGTCATACTGTCCATTTCTTTGCTGGATTTGAGATGGTACATTTCTTATATAAGGCTCCTTTCCAACCAGTTAATTCTAGTGCTAAGTAGCCTAAAATAAACCGAAGGAACTAATAGCTTTCTTAGCAAGCGTTATCACCAAATCGGAGAAATCAGATACATTTGGCAAATTAGTCTTATAACAGACAAAAACAAAGCAATTGTACGACAATCAATTTTCACACAAAGAAACAACAACATAGTTGTTGGGGTTTTTTTACCCTGTGAATGCTGGATGGCGAGTATTAGCCGTTTCAGGGCTCCTATCAGAAAGCACGAGTCACCAGAGGGAGTTCAACTATTTACTTTGTAGAGCATTACAGGCAGTCACAAGCTGTACAATGTTGCTTGTATGTATGTATGAATGAATGAATGAAGTTTCTGAAATAAATCCAAAAAAAAGGTACATTAACGTCACAACTGATATGCCTTATTATCTAATAGCGTAGTGTATTATTAATCTAATCAAACTGAAATAGTGAAAGAAAATGTACATATATCACTTTGCAAATAAAATGAATATCCTCTCCCGCACAGCACCTTAAAACGAGTCACACACTAGCTAGCAACATCTATGGTTGCAGAGGAAAATTTGCAAGCTAGCAAAACACTGATAAGCTAACTGCTTCACATCACAGGGTAAGACAGTTAATATTTGCATAACATTTAAGACCGGAACAACTTAGAGATAACTTAATCTGCTGTTACAATAGCTTGATATAAGCACCAATTTACATCGTCTCTGACTTCTGCATATGCGACAGCCGTAATAAAAAAATAACACAAAGCGTTGCGGTGATTTCTGACGTAACTTACGTAATTAACTACGTAATGAACGTAGCCGTAACTAACGTGACTGTAACTACACAGTCTCTGTAGCATGAGGAATGTTTTGGGGATGATGATGATAATAATAATGGAGACAACATGAGGTGGAAAATGGAGACCTATTTAGACTGGTGTAAACTTTACAAAAAATGGTCATCCCTGTTTTAATGTATTTCATTTTGAATTGCAATGATATTTTACCTACAGATTTTCAGAATGTGATGAATGTAAAATTTGTGATTTTTATAAACCAAACTAAAAAACCAAACCTATGATTATTTGATTGAAATTATGCTGATAATATATCACTTTATTTTCAGACAGAGGAAATGGGGGTACCTGCCTCAGTCGAACTTTGTGTCAAAGCCCTTCAACTTCCAAAGCTGGATGATGCAGAAACAAGGATCTCTGTCTGTAAGACAGTGTCCTGCCTTCTTCCAGGGGACCTAGAAGTGTTGCGTGCCTGTTTTCTCACGGAGTTCCTGCTTGGCCCCAGCCAGAGGTCTTTGGGTCCCTTAAGGAGCTTTACTTAGGCCCAGACCAAAAGTATGACCAGGAAAACGAGGTTATTCCCAACTCATTACGCTGCGAGTTGCTCCTAGCTCTGAAAGCATACTGGCCTTTTGACCCTGAATTCTGGGACTGGAAAACTCTCAAGTACCACTGCATCACCCTTCTAGGGCTGATACCGGAGTCTGAAGGAGAAGAGGAGGAGGCGGTAGACAAAAGAGAGAAGGGTAAACAACATGAGCCACAAGGAATCACAGTAAAAGTAGAATCTGAGCATCAAAAGATTAATGGACGTCTCGATGGTCATGAGCAGCTGGATAAAAAGCTGTCTTCCAATTTAGCAGAAATCCAAGGAGAGTCAGAGACAAAGAAACAGAAGTTCTGTTGTCAAATTTGTATGAGGTCGGTCACTGACACCCAAATTATTCACCACTCCAAAAGGCATGCAGAGGACAACATGCACCCCTGCCCTGTGTGCTTGAAAAAGTTTAAGAGCAGAAAGGAACTTGTTCCTCACCTGAAAGAACATGTGCCGAGTGAAATGCATCTGAACAAAAACAATATAAAGAAAGAGGAGGGGCAGAAACAGGTGGATGAGGATGATGATATTGAACCAGGTGAGATCACCATAGACCCTTCCTTAATGCAGTTTTACAAATCCACACATGATCCTGAAGTGCTGCAACACATTGTGCAACAAGCCAAAACTTTGAAAGAGAAGAATGTGGACGATGACGAGCATGTAACATTCGAATACATTGACCAACACTTTAGTGTGCAGAACCGGGATGAGTATCCGTGTCCAGGAACCGGGTGCACTCGGACTTTTAAACATTCCAAGTACCTGTATGTCCATCTAAAGTCAGAGCACAAAGGTGATGACAATGTGAAACATTTTCACCAGATGCGAGACAGGCGGGAGAAGTGTGTTTTTTGTAGACGGCATTTTGTCTCCGCACACCATCACCGCAAACATCGAAGACTTCACTATGGTAATCAGCCTTACATGTGTGTGGTTCTAGGTTGTGGCGATCAGTTTAGGACTTCCAATGAACTTGTCCTGCACAAACAGACCCATGGCTATCACCTAAACTACCAGTGTGAGCTGAAAGGCTGTTACGTCACTTGCTCTGACTTGGGACAAATCTATCACCATGAAGCACAGCATTTCAGAGATGCAGCATTTACCTGCTCTAGCTCTAAATGTAATAAATTCTATTTATCCAAAAAAGAATTCATGAAGCATTTATCCACACACAACATTACCTTCTCTGAAGAAGACTTTGAGGCTCAAAGAAAGGCAAAGCGGAAACTTCTTAAGACTGTTACTGAAGCGACAACCCGCCTTAATAAGTCAGTTGATGTAGAAGAGACTGTAGATGGAGATGTCCTAACATCTTCCTCAGTAAGTTGTGCCTCCACTTTGCAAGAATCAGACAGCAAGGATCCCAAAGCAACAATGACCTTGGTAGCTGTGTGTTTTGATGGAAGTAAGTTCACCTGTGGTTTTGAGAAGTGTGGCATGACTTTCTCCAGAGCCAGAGATGTCCAGAGGCATCTGAAATGTGCCCACCCAGAACACCTTAAACTGGAGAACAAAGCACACAAACATGACCAAGAGCGGGATTCAAAGTCCAAAGGGATAAAGACTGAAACTGAGCCAGAGAGTGTGGAAAAGGAAAAGATGAGCAATCAATTCCATTACAACCTGTGGAGGCTGGCAAGGAAAGAAAAGTTACCACTCATCCCAAAAACATTGAAACGCTTCAATGCTCCTCAAGCCTTCCAGCAGAAAATGATGCTTTGAGTGAAATTCTTATTGGGCTCAGTAAACTGGACCTGAATTCTTCTTCACCTCACAGGTTGCCAAGTGTGCCCCCTCAGCCCGACCCAGAGTCTAATGCATCACAAATGTCTCTTCATCAGGCAATAATGGCAAAGCCCCCTGTTGTGTTGCTTCAGAAGAGGCCCTCACATCGGCCTAAGGAAAAGGTTCAAGTCAAAACTAAAGCATCAGCAGCAGATGTAGAACACAGTGTTGAATCATTAGCCACTGCTAAGCCATATATCTGTGAGATGAAAAGTTGCAGCTTCAGGACTGCTCAGAGTTACAGCTTAATGCGACACTATAACATCAAACATGGCCGCACGCTTGAACAGGCCAAAAGGTTGACTTCACTGAAAAATACATCATTTAAGCCTTATGTGTGCCAACTTTGTTCCAAAAGTCACAGACAAAAACATGTGTTGCGGGCCCACTACATTCAGATACATAACCTGAGTGGGACTTTGGTTGACAAAATAAGCTGTGCATGTGTACAGTATGAGGGAAAAAAAGACCCTTCAAAGCATACATCTCAGTACCTGACGAAGCATGGTCTAAAAGTGAAGAAGGAGATCCCCATGTTGCAATGCCAACAGGAGAAAAAAAACTCAACCGTTGTAAGGGAAAATGAACAAAACTTTGACAATCATTCTCCATCTGAAAAGGAAGGAGAGGATGAGGCAGAGGAAAACAACAAACAGAAGGGAGAAAGCGAGGATAGGAGCACACAACAGGTCAGAACTACAAGACGTTTAGTAGCCAAAAGTAACCTCTGCTATATATTGGATAAATTCAGTAAACCCTTTCATTGTGTAGCAAAAAATTGTGATGCCGCTTTTTCCACCCAGGGAGGCCTTGTGCGCCACCTACAGTTGATACATCATTACAATCGCTCTCAGCTCTTGTTGGAAAAAGATTTTGATGCACATCACGGTCCAGAAGTCCGAAAAGAGACTGCCAAGAAAAGGCATCGGCCAAACTCGGATGAACCTCAACCGCAATACAAGTGTCACTTTGCCAACTGTAGCGCTTCCTACCACCTTAAAAGCAGCCTAGTTCGTCACACTCGTGATTATCACTCACAACAACCAGAGCTAATAAGGTGCAAGTTTGAAGGCTGTACAAAAGTGTTCAGCCATGATGATGCTCTTAAAAAACATATGATTTATAGTCACTGTGAGGACTACGATTCACTGGTTGTATGTCTGCAGAGCACTCACAAAAAGTCACTTACTGGATGCCAAAAGAAGCTTATTGTCACACCACCGAGTCCTCCAAAAGAAGAAGCTGTTTCAACCACCACGCAGGTTGAGGGATCTAGTACCAATCCTCAAATAACTGCAGAGTCAGAGGAAATGGGTGAGGAGGCGGCTGTGGAAAAGAAAGTGTTGGAAAAAAAGCGAGAGAGAAGATATTCTTACAACCGTTATGTCTTCAGATCTCATGAAGAAGCACTACAGATGTGCCAAGACCGCTGTATGCGTGTGGCCTACCCATGCATGGTTCAGGACTGTGATTCTGTCGTCACGTACATTGGGAGCTTGCACCGTCACTACGTGAGCGTTCACCGCATGCGTCGCAAATATCTTGTTAAGAATGAAGAAAAGCTGATTTTTAATGCTGAGCAGCTGGAGGAACTGATTCAAAGGGAGTCGGCCAGGCCAACAGGTACAGGAGCGTGTTCCCCAAATGGAGTTCGCAAAATGGAGTATCAGACAGAACCAGAAAACACTGAGGGACTGCCTGCACCCATGAGCTTACACTCCATCAAGGCAGACACACTGGAGGAGGATAGTCATGATCCACTGGAATTTCCAGAGGAGAAAGAGGAGGAGCCACCCCCTGCTGTGAGAAATGGAGTTCTTGTTGGTGCAGATGAGGTGCTTTATGGTGAGCCGAGCGCCGGTGGGCACACCGAAGACTCTGCTGCAGCAACACAGAACAGTCCGAAACAGGAGGAGAGATTAAGCTTGGATAAAATCAAACCTCTTCTTCGTCCCCTCACTGTTGACCTCTCGCCACCATGTTCCCTGCGCTTTACTGCTGATGAGGGCTTCCAAAATGTATCGGGCACTAAGGATGGTGGTAAAATGTACAGGTCAGCTCTGTTGCCCGCTCCTCCTGTTCGCCAGCCACTAAAACGGAAAAATGAATTGTCTGGATTGCCTTTAAATTTGAAAGACACTCAGCCTTGTAGCCCTTCTCAACGCACTTTCGACATTGCTGCTTATAAGCCTATGGGCTTTGAGTCCTCATTCCTGAGGTTCATACAAGAGACAACCCCAAAAGACAAAAATGCGTTGCTGGTGAAAAGGCGAGACTCTTTCAGACGCAGTTGTTCAGTTAAGGAGAACAACCAGCTGGGAATCTCTCACAGCCGCAGCAGACGCACTCATTCCCCACTGATGAAGCCCCATGCTATGACTGGAGACTTTACATCAGTCCAAAACTTAAAGTCCATCTTGGACAAAGCCCTGACTGGGTGTGGGGACCTGGCTATTAAGCAGCTTCAGTACCTCAGACCTGTGGTGGTCCTGGGGAGACCAGTGTGCACCACCCTGCCTGACCTCTTCCCATCAGACACCAACAACAGCAAACTGCTTCTTGGAAGTTCGTTTAACTGAACACTTTTTTAACATAGCTATGGCAAATTACTTTGTATTTTCACAAGCTGTACCAGTATTTTTTTTTTCTCTCAATTATTGTATTTTTTTTAAGTTGTCAAACTGAACAATTTATAGAAATGAAATGATACCAAGACTAAAACAGTGCACATCCAATTCAATTGATTATTAGATCTTGTAATGAAATAATTCAGATAACACTTATGTTAACTCATAACAATTGTATATACTATAGTTCTCCAATATAAATGTACAGATTTTCAAATTGTTAGAAATGGTCAGTAGCCTATAGCAAGGCCTTCTCAGTTGTGTGAAATGTGACTGAAAAAACATTTCCTTACTACAAAGTTCTTGAGGAATGTTTTTTTTTTTTTTTTTTTACCTCAGTTTATATTAAATCAGTGTTGGGATGCAGTGGACAGATGTTGGCAAACATGTATGTAACATTTTCTAAAGAAATAAATGTAAACCTGGGATACAAATATGAAGCCCTTTTACTTCTCTGATTTGTGTTAGTAGAGGAACCGATCCCTCAAACAGGTGTTACCCCCATCTGACTATGTTTTAAACATAACCATGTTTTTAACTTTAATAAATAACTTTAATATGTCTGTTTTTGAAATAAATGGTTGTAGTGAACTTGGAGAAAAGAACAGCATCTGCCTTATCACATGTATCTCTTGAAATAATAAATAGAATGTCACCAAATCTGTACACAGTAAATCAGAGATTTAATCAATAACTTTTTTCCCCCATCTTTGAAATGTAAACACTTAAACACATGAATTATAGTTGGAAATTAAACATCTAAAATGTATGATCACGCGTCCGTCATTAAAGGGGAACAATTACCACAAATGTAATTTATATGTCCCAAAGACTGTTATCCTAAAAGTAGGTTATTAAACTATTCACTTCACCCTCTGATGTCTCTATCCCCTAACCGCTAACTAATAGATATAAGATATAAACATAGTTGGCGTTTTAATGAGAGCCAATTTAAAAAAAATAGAGCAAGTATTTTATTTAATTTCTAGTCGTTTACTGTTCAATTTCTCATCTTCATTTGAAAAACAGAGTTTTATTGAAATAACTGATATGAAGATATCCTTTTTTAAATTATTCCTCCTTTTAAGATTTACCTAGTTTCTTCATAGGATAAATTAAAGTAACATTTTTCATACTAGCTTAGCTAGCTAGTTGGTACCCTGCTGACGTTATATCAAAAAGACATTCTAAATGTGCCTAATGATGTGCCATATGTTATGATATCAGGGAATCTGGAATTTAACACCCAAACCTGTGATGAAGTCACCCAGTAACCTATTTTGTTTTTATTAGTAGTATAGGTATACCCTCCCAGCGCTGGCGATTTCCTGCACAGCTCTAATCTACTGGTAGCTTTGCCAAATGCTAAAGTGAGGAGACTACTCATACACAATGTTAATAGGTTTTATATCTTATATGTAAACAATAGGTACACTGTTGCCAATGTGCACTCCCAAGACTGAAGAGTAATCTGCAAAAAAGTAAAATGCTATGCTTATTTCAATCTGTAGACTTTGACCTTCAATGGTGAAACAAGATGGAACCAACATCTGATAGTCTGATGTACTGAAGGGGACATTGGACTGAGGGGAAAGGGGTATACAACATCAACTAAATAAACTAATTCTGCAGTAAAATATTCTTCAACCATCAATATCAAAAAATAGACAAAGATTAAAAAACATGGTTGTGCTTCATTGTACAGTACCTCAGGTAGGGCTATCCACTTTTAGTGGCCTTAGTTCCTCTACTAAAGTAACTTTTTTTTTTTTATACAAGCCATAGTGAAATGGCATGTGACCATCACTTGAAAATGGGGTTTATAGATAAGGCTGGATTACCATCCATTCTTTTTTGTTTAGGAATAGGAATATCAACATGACATGGAGATCTGATGTGACTGAAGTGCACATTCTTTACAAATGTGTTAAAATTTAAGTAATATACAAAACCTGGATCCATGCAATATTGCAACATAAGAATACAGTTCACACTGCACAAAAAATGGGACGAGCCAGCAGCTATTTTTATGTCCTGCCCCCAACATCATGGCCATGATTGTGGCTAGATTGATTTTACGTCACTACTAATCTCAATGTCCATCACACACACACATATATATATATATATATATATATATATATATATATATATATATATATATATATATATATATATATATATATATATATATATATATATATATATACAAACCTGTAACAGGTATATATATTTTTAAATGAAGATGAGAAATTGAACCGTAAACGACTAGAAATTAAATAAAACACTTGCTCTTGTTTTTAATTGGCTCTCATCAAAACGCCAACCATGTGTTTGTTTGGTGGTTCAGTCGTGAGAGAAATATAGCGACTATTAGCGTAATTGTAAATACCGCTTTCGTTTAATTTAAGCTTTTTGACTAGACCACAGACTATGAAAAAAAGGCCCAGACTCTATTTAATTTTCGAGCATTTAGCGAAGAATAACTCATTCAAACGTAGGGGTTAAGACAAACGGAGAGTAAAAGTCTGCCATGTTTCAAACAAAAATGTATGGTGTATCTCACACAATACACATATGTTTGACCTCAAGAAATTCCTTGAATGAATCAGCTGCGGAACCAAAGTTATAGTAGTCGTTGTTTCTCCAGGGGTAGAATTTGGTGTCAGACCTCATCGTCAGATTCGCATCTCGCATGAATGGAAAGATATTAGCTGTAAAAGCCTTGATTTAGGAATGGAAACTAGATGCAAAGATTAACGAGTTAACATTTTTAGTCGGTATCTGTCGATTTAACGTGGGAACGGTGTTCCTTTTATTCAACTATAAAGTGCTGTCTGTTTGTTTGTGTGTAGAGTGGAAGCTAAGTAGCTGCTAGCCTAGCTAAAACTACCAGTCAGGCTAGGTAACGTTAACATTATCGTTAGCCTGTGAGCTAGTCAGTCCTGCTCCAAAAACATTGACCAAAAACAGAGCAGAGATGGTTGAAAGTATATTTGACCTCCCGGTGGAGAAGCAGATATTTTATGCTGTTTTGGGATTTTCGTGGACGGTGTATCTATGGGAGGCATACCTTTCTTACAGACAGGTAAGTTCATCATCTGTCAGCATCAGACTCATAGTTCCTGTTTATAGCAAAACGTGTTTTTCAAAGGGAAACGACCCGCAATCAAATTATAGTTATTAAAAATAGGCTAACGTTGAAATGTGTGGTGTCTGTGATTGTGTTCTTGCAAACTAAAGAGTAATATAAATTAATGTAATAGTGTTTTACACTTCTGTTATGACTTTTTAAGATTTTATATAACAGTTAGCCTATGTTACTCGTGATCCCTGCACAAATACATAGATACAAGATAAATGTGCTCGTTTCCTGGTTGGTATTGATGTGATGAAATACTCAGTAAGGTATTGCAAGTTCTTTTCACTTGGTAGACTATGACAACTAAATAACATGTCCTCTTTAAAAAGTTCTTGAGCATTATGTCTGTATATATTTCACCTCAGTTTATATTAAATCAGTGATTGGATGCAGTTGACAGATGTTGGCAGACATGTATGTTTCTAATACAATAAACAAAACCGAAGTGTCATTGACCTCTTCCCCGTCACAATGAAATAGCATCTTTAGAGCGGTTTGCGGAGTTGAATGTATTTTCTGTAGAAACAGGATGACCATTACATCACAATGCATGCTGAATCAAAAGTGTTAATGAGTTGGGTAGCAATGTAGTTTTATGTGACAGCATAAACAGAGGGGCAAGATTAGTACAGTTTGGTGAAGTTGAAATAAAAAGGTATTACTATTTATTTGCATTTGGCTAAATTAGGTGTATTTCCAAAGTTGCTACTTTGTTGATAAGTAATTTTAGATAGAAATAAACCCTAAAACAGATGTGCCCATTAAAGAAGCTAGTCAACTCAAAACATGTCATTGTATGTTTTGTAAATTAGAATTAAGAGTTAGCTCTAGGAAAAGGATACACATGTGCTTTCTGGAGCATACATCTGGAAAAAAAAAACTATACAAGAAGAATTAATAATAAAATCTGATCTTTTTTGTAAGATAGTGTTACCATTTTTTCCCCCACAGTTGTCTGATATTTGTCTGAAGTCTGTAGCACAGGCTAACAGTATTACATTGACTGATATATAACATTGGTGCTGATTTTGTTTCCCACCACAGAGGAGGATTTATAGTTCAACAACACATGTGCCACAAGAACTTGGGAAGATCATGGATTCTGAAACATTTGAGAAGTCACGTCTTTATCAGCTGGATAAAAGCAACTTCAGCTTTTGGTCTGGACTCTATTCTGAGACTGAAGGGACGGTAAGACAACCAGCCAATTAAAAGCCATAGATTGCTTGACTTGGATGTGTTGATATAAGTGGACTATGAGTGTCAAAACATCTGTACTTAATGTATGTCACAAATGGACTTAGCACGTGACTGATAACTCTGGGATTGTTATTGTGAAAAGGGTGTTGTTTATGGTACCATCAATATTTAGTTAGTCATTTTCATCATTTATGTTTATGGCACATGTTTAACTTGATATGTAAAAAGCTTATGTTATTCTCAAAACTTTTTAGCTGATCCTGCTCATGGGTGGAATTCCATTTCTGTGGGGTGTCGCTGGTTCTGTGACAACTCGAATAGGATTTGGTTCAGAGTACGAGATAACCCAGTCACTCGTGTTTCTGACGCTTGCCACCCTGTTCAGTGCCTTTACTGGACTTCCCTGGAGTGTGTACAACACATTCGTCATTGAGGAAAGGCATGGCTTTAATCAGCAGGTACACTGACTGAGCGGCACTCACACTCTGCAGGTCTGAAATGTGGCTGTTAAATGTTTGTGGTTTCTTTCTTCAGGAAGAACGGCAGCGGTGATCAGTTTGATTTCATGATAGTTACACTGTGCTACGCAATCACCCTCTAACAGGCTCATAAGCGGCTATGGAAGTGGTTAGCTGTATTTTAGCAAAACGATTATTAGAAACATAAAAAGCATGCAGATGGACAGCAAATATTAAATAACGCTAATAGGAGGACTTTTTTCGAGCATGTCGCCATTTGAATCTGTTGTGATGGATGTGATTTCAATCAGACCACAGAAGCTTTCTCTGTAAACTACAAACTTTTTACAGCCACCTCCAAAGTCTAATTGGATTATTTAGACCCAGGCCACTGTTAGTCACACACAACTTTTTCTATTATCCATCATTGTCTTTTTATATTAATGGCTTGTCTTCCTCTCAGACGTTGGGGTTCTTCCTCAAGGATGCTGTGAAGAAGTTTATTGTGACCCAGTGTATCCTGCTCCCTGTCACCTCGCTTCTCCTGTACATCATCAAGATTGGTGGAGACTACTTCTTCATCTATGCCTGGCTCTTCACCCTGGCGGTTTCTCTGGTTAGTGTTGACTTCACCCTGTCCGCTGTTAAACAATGAGTGAACTTGTAGAAAAGGCATCTTTGCGTAATAAAGGACTGTGGAGTTTGTTTGGTAATTAGGGAGTAAATCAACAGCAACACATAGTTACTCTGTAGTTATACTTTGGATAACAATTTCTCATAATGCATCTTCTCTTCTCTGTTACCAGGTACTTGTAACAATCTATGCTGACTACATTGCTCCGCTGTTTGACAAGTTTACTCCTTTGCCAGAAGGAGAGCTGAAAACAGACATTGAGACTATGGCCAGGAGCATCAGCTTCCCTCTCACGAAGGTTTATGTAGTTGAAGGTAAAATAATACTACTTAATTCACAGTGCTTGCATCTGGAGCCAGTTTCATGTTTTTGTTTGACATCTTATCATTATGACATTATGAATATAAGGTGGTTGTGGATACACCACTCTTAAATCATCTTGGAATATTTTCTTTAATTCCAGGTTCTAAGCGTTCGTCACATAGCAATGCTTACTTCTATGGGTTCTTCAAGAATAAACGTATTGTGCTGTTTGACACTCTGCTGGAAGACTACTCGCCTCTCAACAAGTCTGGGGAGCCACAGCCAGAGCAGCCAGAGACTGGTGATACATCCAGCGAATCAAAAGCCAAGCCCAAGGTTATAAATAATAAACTTTA
Source organism: Percina caprodes (assembly GCA_013375575.1). Lineage (NCBI taxonomy): Eukaryota > Metazoa > Chordata > Actinopteri > Perciformes > Percidae > Percina > Percina caprodes. The sequence continues at coordinate 5,126,689 of JABXJD010000013.1, forward strand.
TACAGGAAAAATCTTATCGCACTCATATGAACCAGAGAAAAAGCAATAGGATTATATGAAAGGCGTGATTAGAAATTGAATTGTCTTCCTGTGTAATTCAGCAGGGTTGTTTGCTTACAAATACTTTAACAGAACAAGAAACAAGGATGCAACAACCCAGAGATCCTTGCAGTCCTTGGTCATGAGCTTGGCCACTGGAAGCTTGGCCACACTGTTAAGAATATCGTCATCAGTCAGGTGATGAGGATGATGATTTTTCTCAATGTCTGCACCTTAACAAATAAACAATTAGCCTGATTACAAGTCATCAAATGCAGACATTCCGATGTAAGTTGATATGCAAATAACATCTGCTGACTGTTCTTTTTGCAGATGAATTCCTTCTTGTGCTTCTCCCTGTTTGCTGTTCTGATTGGGCGTAAGGAACTGTTTGTAGCTTTTGGCTTCAATGACAGCCAACCCACATTAATAGGCTTGATGATTATCTTCCAGTTCATCTTCTCCCCGTACAATGAGGTGAGTGTGGGATTGATAAATATTGTTTCCATCACTTTTTGAGTTGTTATTTGGGTTATTTCACTACAAACGTCATTGCAAATTACGGTATTTATATGTCTTTGCTTTGCAGCTCTTGTCCTTCTGTCTGACAGTCCTGAGTCGCAGGTTTGAGTTCCAGGCAGATGCTTTTGCACGCGGCATGGGCAAAGCCTCCGAGCTCTACTCTGCCCTCATCAAGCTCAACAAGGATAACCTGGGCTTCCCCGTGGCTGACTGGTTGTTCTCCATGTGGCACTATTCCCACCCTCCCCTGCTGGAGCGCCTCAGAGCGCTGGGCAGCGTCAAGCAGGACTGACGGGGCTGGAAGGGGGAGGGGCGACCGCCGCCTCCTCCAAAGGGTCTCCGCAGACCGCTCCTGGCCCTGTGATGCACCATGGTCTTTTTCTACCTGTCTGCCCCCTGCCCCCCACATCTTGTTTTAGTCATTTCTCTACTTGCCATACTTTCCATTTTGTTCCCTTTGAAACTTTGTTTTAAACAAAACCAAAACATATCAGCACAAGCCAGTCTAAAAGAAATCTTAAGCCTGAAGTGAAGTCTCCGCTCTTTCTCCAGAGACACCTAATATGCACTTGCTGAGAGCAATACATCTGGGCAATGTGTTTAGCAAAAGCTATTTTCAGAGCACAGGTCACATTTTGCAGATCGACCTGAAGGTTTAGTTTTTGAAAATAGTTTATTTCTGTACAATTTGATTAGAATTGAATTGATTGAATTTTTTATTTCTTTTTAGAAGATAGTTATAAAGACTGACTAATTTCAAAACCTGAAATTTGCTTACATGATGAAGTGTTTTTGTTGTGATGTGTACATGCCATCCAACTGTTAGTCTTGAGGGTATTTTGTAAGCTTATAAAGTGGTTAATCCTACAAGTATACTGAGTTTTATATTGTGGATTAAAAAAAAAAAACTAAAAGACATAGACAACTTCATACATACTCATGACAATGCTTTTTGCAGATACACAGGCCAGAATTGGATTTGCAACTGTTGCTACTTTAGAAATATCTCCAGGCAAGCTCAAGAGCAAAGATGTTAATCTAGTCATCAACTCAAATTCTCAGTTTTGCAAGAAAAACTATTTAAATGCTTTGTCACATTAACAGTAAAAAAAAAGGGCCCTCTAGTTATCTGTGTTTGTTCAGATGCATTGGATACATTATAAACAGAGCAGTGCAGACCATTTTATTTGAAATTAGTTTAGACTTTTCATTTTTTTTACATTACCTAGGAGGATCTTGTTTTATTTTATTTTTTTAAAGCACTTGCTTGCCGACAAGTTTCCAGCCATGACTGTACATATGTAACTTTAATGAGTAGAGTAATGTTGTATGATGTGAATTGTGAAAAATGTTGAATGCGGTTTGAAATTTTAAGTTGATGCAGTGTTTTTTTAGTTTCTTCTCTTGGTTATGGGCTGGAGGGAGCCCAGAATTGCCTGGCAAGCAACGTATTTATATGTGACTTGGGCAAGGGGGTCTGCGAGGTTCCTGTCACCACAAAGCCAGGGTTTGGTTTGTTCAGCGAGGGGACTCTGTACTTTCTTTGCTGCATTGAATAAACTTCCTTCAAAGCATTCCTTATGGTTGGTTTTCATTTTTAAATATAGTTATACAAATAAAAAGTTTGCGTTTTTAAGCTTGACAGAGCATGGCTACATCCTTTACCGAGACAACTTTCAGTAATACTTTGAGTATTAGTTTAATGCCAGCATTTATTCTGTAATATAACAAACTTTTTAAAAAAAATGTTATTAATGGATAACTCTTGCCATTTGTGTACGTACATGTTGTATGGTTTTTTTTCGAACGCATTCTCAACTATGGACTAAAATTATCTTTCATAAATTCATTGTAGCTTTCTAATATTACTTTAGTTGAAACATATGCTTTAGATTTATTTTTTATTTTTTTTAATCGCCAAGGTTTTTCTTTTTCCCCCGCATTTATTTCAAAATTCAGCTTTGAGTACAAAAAAATGCATACGAAAATAAATAAATTTGGGAATAGAAACGGTAATAAAGACAAAGAGAAGAAGCAGCCATGGGTATTGTTGACATAGATAAATTAAAGGATAAAACTATATATAAATTACCGACATTTTTTTACAAGCAAGTAATTCAATAGTTTGAATATACAGTTTAAATTCCATTTAAGAAAACAGAACAATTGAATATTGTATTATATCGTAATGTCTTCATGGGAATAAAAAAAAAATTGAACGTGCTTTCAGCAGCTACGCAAAGAACGTGTGGCATCACGCTGTCTCTTTTGAGACCATACCATTTCGAAAAAGGGACACGGCGTTTTTCCTTACACTATATCTAATTATTTGTTATGTATATCATAAACACACTTGGTAGTGTACTGTATAACAATATATGAATTGTTATTTCCCTCAGTTCCTATTAGACCAGCGTGGTATTCATGTTGTCACCATAGACAGTTAAAGAAATGGACCAACAGATCCCGTTGTTCTGGACAGAGACCAGTGAAGAGAAGCACTTCCGGTGATGGCTGAGCGTTACTGCGCAGCCTCCATATGAGCTTGACAACGTAGATGTGACGTAGGCAACGTGTCTGAAAGTTGTAAGTCTTTTGATAGCTGCTCCAAGAGAAATCTCAATCATTCCCAATCAGCAGATACGGAGAGCATATGTATATATTAGGAGATAACATGGACACAGGCTAATTACTGCTAACTAACATGTTAGTTAACGTTATTAATTAAACCTAAACAGCTGATGTAAGTCGAAACTGTCTGCGGGCTTCTCCAGACAGTACGGTAATTTGTCGACCATGCGACAGCAAGTCGCGTGGTAATGACACAATCGTTAGCCTATTTTTACAAAAACGTTTGCTACGGAGCCATAACGTGAAGTACAAGATAATGGAGCCTTTTATACATTGCCGTGTTTCTTTAGAAATTAACAATGCACAAATAGAGTCACGCTTGTAATGTTTTTCACTGTCAAAGTAGCGCCAAAATGAATAGCAGTCAATGGGATGCTAACTGCAGGTGATGGCTTCGTAGCATTAAAATGGCGCCATGGTAACTACGCTTAGAGAGGAGAGGCCTGGTCGTCACCCCTGTCTGGCTATAATGGCGCCGTCCTGTGGCGTATTTTGAGGTATGAGTTTTGAGGACAAGGGCAAGCTTCCCTGTCAGCAGTGTTGTTTTCACATGTGAGAATCAAACATGGCGAGGATTTTAAGGCCTAACATCAGGAGTTTTGTCACTGCACAGCTGAGAATGTCATCCGACCAGGTAAAATACGTTTTAAGTAAATTAGCCTAATAAGTGTGGCTAACTGTAACTAAAGTTGCCTGATGTAGCTAAGCAACTGTTGTGACATGATTTTAGATCAGAATAATTTTGTAGTAATACAATTTTAGGGACATATTTACTAGTGTTCCTTTTTTTGATAAAGGATTTGTTTTAATCGTATCAAGTTTTGTCTAAATAAAACAGCAGTAGTTTCCTGTTAAACCAGCTCATTTAGTTCTGTGAATCAGTTTTGGTTGCATTGTTGTTAGATTCTAGTCTGTTCCAAGCACCTCCATTATCACCTTGCTAACAAAGAATCCTGTTCCTCTCCTTTGTAAAATAAACGTAATATTGACCTTCATAATAGAGTAATTTTCATAGAGTCAAAGTGATTCTACTTTAATAGTATATAGACAAGTCTTGATAACAAAACCCAAGTGAAAAATTACTCCCTTTGAACCTTTGAACTTGTGTAATTTGAAGCCGCAGTCTCATGTCTACAATAGCAAAGCCCTAACAAGTGTTATATTTGTCTGTGGATGTATTTTCTAATCATTTCTCTGCCCTGCTTCAGCTGGGTGAACTGGGTAAAGGTGCAGGAAAAGGTGGTGGCGGGGGAGGGTCCATCAGAGAGGCAGGTGGAGCCATGGGGAAGAAGCAGGCCGCTGAGGAGGAGATGTACTTCAAGTATGCATTTTTTTCTTACACCATATGTGAAATAAGAGTGTTAGCCCTACTATCTCTTTACTCATGGATCACAACCATACAAGTATTTTTTTCCCATTATGATCTTGTACTGTACTAATGTCTATCTGTGTTTCTTTGTCCATTCCCTGTTGCCCCCTTATCTGTCCATAAGGCGTAAGGAGCAGGAGCAACTGGCTGCATTGAAGCAGCATCACCAGGAGGAAATTGAACACCACAAAAAAGAGATTGAACGTCTGCAGCGCGATATCGACCGCCACAAGGGAAAGATCCGGAAGCTGAAGCATGACGACTGAGTGAAACTTTACCAGAAAAAAGTTGCCGTTTTCTCACTGACCCAGCCAGACACCTTTATTCAGATTGCTGCATGCACTGTGTCACTGGGCCAGTCATGAATATGTGTGTGATTGTTCTGTAAATGCATCAGTTATTAAAAACATTCATAAAATGATGATTGTTTCCATGGCATGCTATGACACAAGTTGTACAACTTTTTCAACCCATAGCCATCGTTTTGAAGTCAGTGGTTAGTGTGCTGTATATTTCAGGCAAAATGCCAAAGCAGAGACATGTAATTATCTTTAATGCTTCACATGGCAACATCAACTTATCTTCTTGTGATGTTAAAATAAATGTGTAATGTAAATGGCATTGGTGGCTTTTTTGAGTGCAGGAATGATTAGTTAAGCAACAAGAAAATGTAATGATTTTGATAATCAATCAATCATTCTCAATCAGCAAAGACTGAGAGCATAGGTATACTGTATGTTAGGAGATAACATAGACACAGGCTAATTACTGCTAACTAACATGCTAGTTAACGTTACTAATTAAACCTAAACAACTGATGTAAGTCGAAACGGCCTGTGAGCTTCTGACTATGCGATAGCAAGTCGTGTAGTTATGACACAATCGTTAGCCTATTTAACTGTCTATGATTTTTACAAAAACGTTTGCTACGGCGCCATAACATGAGGTACAAGGTAATGGAGCCTTTTATACATTGTCGTATTTCTTTAGAAATAAAAAATGCACAAATAGAGTCTTGAAACGCTTGAGATGTAAAGTTGTTCACTTTCAAAGTGGTGCCAAAATGAATGGCAGTCAATGGGGTGCTAACTGCAGGTGATGGCTTCGTAGCATTGGTGCCATGGGAACCCCTTGGATTTCCAAGCTAAATAAATCTGACTAAATTGCAACTGTGTGCATTATCCTGAAATGCATGAGCCCACATAAGCACAGAATGATGTTTAAGTATGCATAGTACACAATAACATAGTTTTCCTCAATTCAACATAAACCCATCATATGTAAAAATTAAAAGCAGCATACAGGATGGTGCTTTTAATTGGGCATTATGAATATGAGTATTGGTATTGGCTGTTAACTGCTTATGGTATTGGCCCACTGTTGCCCAGCAACAGAAGACTGCTTTCACTAAAGGTCCACGTTTAAATCTTACAACACTAACTGACGAATCAAGAAAGCATCAATTTATTGGAAACAAAAAAAATCTGGAATAAAGTTTATCTAAACTTCTCCCTCCATACAACGGTGGCAATGGAACATTTGTAGATTTGTACATACACATTTCCCACGAGAAAGAAAAAAATGTCGTCACTTCCGCCTACCCCTGTCTTTTAGTACGGGCAACCCCGTGCGTCTTTCTTTTCGCTCATCATGGCGGACCGGTTCAATAAGGTGGGCAGCTGCTGCGGAATCATAATGTCTTTTTTTGCTATTTAGTGTAAGTCAAAGCTGGTATTTTGTTAGTTAACATGTGAGATAGAACTGTGACATTCCTTTGTGTAATCGTTGTTTTGTTTAGTGTTACCCTTAGGACTTTATTTTAGGCCTTTTGAGACAACTAGCCGTAGCTGAGTGGACATGCCTTCATCATGGCGGCTTCCCTAACAACTTAATGCCGTTAGCTTGCTATCTATCTATAGGTCTTGGTAAAATACGCAATTGGTCATTTGATAGATCATGTACTTAAATTAATGTCACGGTGTTATACTTGATAGTTCACCTGTGTTATTTAAATCTAAGTTAATGTTATCATGCTTTAAGGATAATGCTAAGCTAACGTTATGTCTTAATCCATGTGGCAAATACCACAAGGCTCATTGAGAAACAGTTTCAGTTATTCATAATCATTTTAGTTAGCAATTGATTGCAGTGTCTGTCTAAGCGTTAATATAGTAACGTTATATAAAACGTGACCAGGATCTGTCCGTATGATTTTAGGTCAGTTATCTTTTTCTCTTTAAACTTGCAGGTTCTGCTGCTTGATGGCAGGGGCCATCTACTTGGCCGGCTTGCCGCCCTTGTGGCTAAACAAGTTTTGCTGGGTAAGATTTTTTTTTTACATTTTGACGTTACATTGAAAAATTGAATCGCGCATGAGTCAGGAGCCCCTGTCTGTCAATGATGATGACTGTTACCTCATTGCTTGAGTTTAACGACCATGAGAAAACTCACATGCACTACCATCTGAGACGGGACACAGATCATTAACAGGACCAGGTTCTGTTAGTCCAAAACGCTAAACTATTGTTCTTTTAGGACACAAAGTGGTGGTGGTGAGATGCGAAGGCATCAATATCTCCGGCAACTTCTACCGCAACAAGCGTAAGTAAACTGCATGCATGTACAATTAAGAATTTATTAAATGCTTGTCAGTGATGATTTACCATTTTATTATTCGAGTTTCAATGACCATGAGACTACCTTACATGCACTACCATCTGAGACATCAGCATTGAATACTGAAGTTATGACTGCTACGGTTTGGTACCTTGATGTATTTGTAACTGTTTAAGGGATGTCTGTATAATCTACCCCTCTACAGTGAAGTACCTGGCTTTCCTGCGTAAGAGGATGAACACCAACCCCTCTCGTGGACCATACCACTTCAGAGCTCCCAGCAGGATTTTCTGGAGGACTGTCAGAGGTGAGAATGTGACACTACTGTGGACATGGGAACTTCCTCACCATAACAAATAATTTAAATACTGGTCAAAGATTCACACTTGTTTCCTAACTGAAAAATAATATACAATATATGCATTTGGGAAAAATCTGGAATAATTTTAGTAGATTTCAATTTAATCAGAGTAGGTTTAGACATGCTCCATATGCAGCCTACACACAAGTATGACCTACTTAAATTTTACGTGAGGCATGCAATATTCAAGTGGTTTGTATGTAGCGGAGATGCCCTATTGGTCTAGCCCTTAACTACAAGTCATAAGAACCCAACAAAGATCCAGTGTTGGATCAAACTTAAAAATTTAAATCTGTTGGGTGTGATCTTTGCCTTTATTTGACCCTCCACAAGTTGGTCCTTGCTTGACAGTGATGAGCTCTTAATCCCAAACTGATCATCCATTGATGAGACAACTTTTCGGATCTGATTGCTGAGTTGAGTGGGGACGTATTTGTGCGAGGACAAACATTGTGTTTTTTTAATTAAACTTTGAACATTAAAATTCTCAACAGGCATGTTGCCCCACAAAACCAAGAGAGGACAGGCTGCTCTGGATAGGCTGAAGGTGTTTGACGGTATCCCCCCGCCCTATGACAAGGTGATGAATCTTAAACAAAGGGCCACATCTTGTCTGGCCTAACATGTAGAACTCTGTCTGTGATGTCACATTACCTTAAACTACCTTGTTTGAGTACAACTTTGAAAAGAAATAACGTCTGAGACATGATATTCTATCAGTGTTTAGGTGTGCTGTTTTCTTCTTTATCTTATTTATTTATTGGCTTGTTTCAGAGGAAGCGCATGGTTGTTCCAGCTGCTCTTAAGGTTGTGCGTCTGAAGCCCACTCGCAAGGTGAGCACCGCCTGTTCAAGAGCTGACAGAATATTTAAGATCACTTTTTTAAATTGTAGAGCTTACTTGGCTGTATAATTTGCAACTATGGACAAACTGAAAATGCTTAATTTTATTAGGACTGCAACTTCTGTCGATTTGTCTTTAGTATTTTGGTCTATAAAATATTCAGATTACTCAAACGGTTAATTGAATATCAAAACAGTTGGTGATTTTTTGCAACTCTTCAATTTACCTGCCACAAATGTTCTAACTTGACAATGCTGAGAATTTTTTCCCGAAGCTGATCATCTATTGATGAGACAAACTTTTCGGATCTAATTACTGAGTCAAGTCTGGGACAAGATGTGTCTCAAATTGAAGCTTTAAACATGCCCAAAATGTATTTTTTGTAAATTACTATTCTCAATAAGGATTATCTCTTAGTAAATGTAAACTTGCAAGTATGCACCATGAACTGACTGACTTTTGACTTTCCCACTCAGTTCGCTCTGCTTGGGCGTCTGGCACATGAGGTTGGCTGGAAGTACCAGGCCATCACCGCTACCCTGGAGGAGAAGAGAAAGGAGAAGGCTAAGCTTCGCTACGGCAAGAAAAAGACACTGATCAAGCTGACCAAGCAGGCAGAAAAGAACGTTGAGGGCAAGATTGCAAAGTACACAGATGTTCTTAAACAGTTTGGAGTCCTTGTCTGAGCTGTTTGTCTCTGGCCAATAAAGATAAATAATGTGTATACTAGTGTTTTGACTTTTTCATTCATCGTGGCTAAAAATTGCATTAAAGTTGAAATAAAGTGATTATGCATGCAATAGTAATGTGGTGATTCAGATCTTGCAGTATGAGTGGGGACACTACAGTATAAGTAGCTGCAAATCACATGACACCTGGGCCTAACTTCAATTTAGGTGTGTGTAAAATATATGGTAACCCTTGCATTGGCTGGGAATCTAAGAAATATGTACATATGACCACTTAATCACAACTTTTTAAGTCTAATGCACCAATGAAAAACTTGGCACTTTGCTAATGCGTCTGTACTTAAAATTTCTGCTCATGGCAAACTAAAGACTTAAAATGTATAAGCTAGATGCATTTCTTCAGTCAGAAGCCTGGCTGAAACAATTAGTGTGGAAGAGGTGTGAATAACATTGTTTCAGGCTTTTGGTCTGAAGACTGCAAGTTGCTATATTCTACAGAACTGGGAAAATTCCAAGTTGCCATTTAAGAAATCGATACCCGTTCAAGTAATTCTGACCTGAGTGAATCTAAATATTCTCAAAGTAACAATATGGGATGTAACCAGTAATGGAACATGTGAAGTTACATTTATTTTCCCAAGTAGTGTATTGAAATAAATGACAACTATAGCTAACTATAACATTACCTAATTTATCTGGAGCTTTAAGTCAGTCAGCCACTTTATATCTTGTCTGGCCCAAACGTGTTTAACTCTGCTGTCTGTGATGTCACATTACCTTGGACTACCTTGTTTGAGTAAAACTGAAAAGAAATAACGTCTGAGACATGTTCTATCAATAATTAGATGTGCGGTTTTCTTTATCTGATTTTCGCTTGTTTCCCAGAGGAAGCGCGTGGTTGTTCCAGCTGCTCTAAGGCTGTGCGTCTAAAGCACACCCGCAAGGTGAGCCCCACCTATTTGATCAAGAGCTGACTCAATGATATTTGATGATCACACTTTTTAAATTGTAGAGTTTACTTGGCTGTATAATTTGCAGCTATGGACAAACTGAAAATGCTTCAATTTACTAGGGCTGCAACTCGATCAGTCGATTTATCTGTCAGTTATTTTCTCGATTAGTAGTTTGGTCTATAAACTATTCTGATTACTGTCGTAGAGGATTTAAGAAACCTAAGTAAGTAACCTAATCAGGTGCACTCATAGGGTGCAGTGTTGAATGCTGAACGTTCCCACTGCAATTGAACCTTACTACCAGCAGGGGGCAGTGTTGTGCTTACCTTCAGTGGGATCAATTGTAGGGGACCTGCTTACTCTGCAGTAGGATGTACAATAGATGCCGTTTTTCATGAATTGTGTGTTGGGTACAGATTCCAAACCTTTCTTCTTTGTAATTTTGCTTTCTCACTTTGTTTATTTAAAAGATTTTTTAGATCTTAAGTGTTAAAATATTCCAGTATTTTAACAAGAAATATAGAAAATTCTTAAAGAGTCAAAGTGGAACGGGATTTTTTTTTTAACCTTTTAATCATCGTGTGATTGATCTTTGGACCCCTTGAAAGGTCCAATAGGACTGTTGCCTGGTGTTTTTCGGATGCAGTCCAAGTGTCTTTGACCATTGTTTCCCAACCTAAGGGTCGAGACCTCTCCAGTAGCCCTGGATAACTTGATTCCTATTAAGGATTAGGATTATTCTGAGGCACTCACTAAACTGAACCGGGTTGTGCGAGTCACTTGAATCACTTGAGTCAGTATTGCTAGGAATAAGAAACCTTTTTTTTTTATTTAATCGACTGTGTGCTCAGCCTAATTGCATTTTAACGTATCACATTTGTACACCAAACCTACAGTAGGCCTAGCTAGGCTATAGGGCTGCACGATTATGGCCAAAATGATAATCACGATTATTTTGATCAATATTGTGATCACGATTAATTATCTCGATTATCTTTAACCAAGATGATTTTAACCAAGACATATTTTATTGTCACATAGGCTATTTATAACTGCTTTCACATCCATATTATGCTACATTCTTCTTAAGTTGAAGTTGTATGTTGTATAGACATACAGCTGCAACACATGTAAATGAAAATTAGCTATCTGAAATAAATAGCGTAGGTTTTTTTTTTTTATGTATCTCTGAGAAAGCTTCTTCACTTGTTTGTAACAATAACTAACTAAAAGAGCTAGGGAGAGAGAGGGAGTGTGATGGATGCTACTCATTATGAATGGGTCCAGCACGGGTTGAATGGCGGGTCAGTAGAGTTACACACGTTGTGTGTATGAAATGTCTGTATCGTCACCGCGCTGCATTTTTATGAACTATGATATTCTGGCCATGGGTCACATCTCTTGCAGGTCCAGCAGGCTCCGTCTCACGTGCTATTACTCTACCAACTGAAGTTATTTGCATTCAATAACTTCTTCTGTGTTTTCGCCGTGGCACCGCGATAGAAGAGTTACCGGCAGAAACACTGGTACAAATACAGGTTTGCCTCTCCTGCTTAACAATATACAGCTGTGTTAATAACAATTAAAACTGGACAAATGTCAGAAGTGTGGACCGGCGCCGCTGTGTGGCGGGGCTGCGTGGAGAATAAGAGGAGAGAGAGTAGAGTAGAGGTCCAACACAGACATGCTTTACATAAAAAATGGGTCATGTAACGCAAAATTAGACCATATTGATACAACATTGCTGCGGATGCCAGGACATTAGGTGCACCCGTGCAAATGGCACATGATCAGTGGTTTACGGAGCGGTAGATTGGGTTTGCAAAAAAAATGACGCATTTAAATGTATCGCTCGATCACAAAAATTTGATCGTGGGAAGTCAAAATCGTGATCGTGATTAAAATTTGATTAATTGTTCAGACCTACTAGGCTACTTGCAGAACACTATGTTATTTCAGAAGTGAAAGACTGGCTTATGTTGTTGATTTGCTCTACTCGGAGCTTGCTCACTCGCTCGTCTGCTACAGATCCACTCAAAGCCGGCTGATTTGCGCGATTGATTGACTCATGCGAGAGCACACAAGTAATCAAGGACTCGCGATTTGTCTGCGAATCCGAGCCCGAGCTGCGAGCCAAGGCAGGCTCAAGCCACGAACCGAGGCAAGCTGCAGCGGAGTCAAGCTTGCAATGTTTCAGACTCTGATCAACCTAATTGCATTTTAACATACCACATACATCAAAACCTACAGTAGGCCTAGCTAGGCTAGGTGCAGAACATTGTATTTTATTTCACAAGTGAAATAATGGCTTGTTGAAGGAGACTTCACTCGAATCAGATCCACTCATGACAATGTTGCGGGCTGATTCGCGGGATTGACTGACTCGCGCGAGCAAGTCAACGCAACTCACAAGTCAACGCAACTCACAAGTCAACGCAACTCACAAGTCAACGCAACTCACAAGTCAACGCAACTCACAAGTCAACGCAACTCACAAGTCAACTCAACTCACAAGTCAACTCAACTCACAAGTCAACTCAACTCACAAGTCAACAAGTTGATTTGTGGAGTTGTTGTTGCCTACAAAATTGTAAGTCATAAAGCTTTTTGAAGCTAAGATGGCTAGGAATAGTAGTAGCTAATGTTGCAAGAGGTTTGGGTGTGGCACTCGTATCATTTTAGATTGAATTGTAATAGGACTCAACTGATCCGGGTTTAAACTAGAGACCCGATTTGCGATTTAAAGACTTGGGTTAAAGAACCGAGTGAATCACAAGTCAGATAGCTTTACTCTCCAGTAGCACAGAATAAAACTATAATTAAAATGTAATCTACTTTTTAAGTGTAAAAAAAAACCTTGTTGAAATCATTTTACTGTTAAGCTCCATATCTGCTGAGTCTCACAGTCACTTAACTCTGACCTCTGTTTAAATTGATAATCTGTATTCTGAGGTTACCTCCTCACCTTCACTCTTTCCTCATAATATTATTTTAGCAGAAAGCAACATGTGTGGTGAAGGTTTCTTTATAATATACAAGAACATGACAGCTTCAGAACCACCATTTAGATTCTATTTGCTGAAGTTGGATTCTCAAACTGAGATGAATGCTTAAAGAATAACCCCTCATGTGCCTTGGCATTTCCTCCGAGCATCTTGCAATGTCTTAAAGTGATTAGTTGCGTATGTGTGGCCATTGTATTTATGTCATATAGCATTTGTCATTCTGAGTAACTCCAACTGAGGCGAAACATTGGTTACCCGTCTGATTAAAGCGTATGTTGTGTGCAGGGTTTCTTTAATTACCGAAAGCTGGCAAGACATCCTGCACTTACTATGTTTGTCTTCTCTCTCTCTGTCTCATTGATGTACATATACTATAAACATACATGCCCTTCCTAAAAGCAGGCCCAATGTGCATCAGACGGGAGGCCAATCTGACGCCTGTCTACCTGCGTTAAGGAGGGAGGTTGTGTCTCCAGCAAACAGATAGAGAAATTACTGTGACAGCTGCACAAATTAGATTTTTGGATGATGCTGCCTGCGGTAGATTGCTCGCTAATCACACAATCTGAGACAGATTGAAAAGACAGTGATTGTCTAAAACTGCTCCTGCAGGCCCAGTCTATTATGGGTTCCAACGCTGAGACATCCTTCTCCATTGCCTGGCTGGTGTTTGGTGTTCATGTGGGACCCATGACATGGAGTCTTTTAAATAGATGAGATTTGAAGCCAAACTTGAAATTTGAAGGATATATCAAATATGGTACTGCAGCTCTGAGCACATTTTACATATTAGTACATATTAGTAGAAACAGCATATTGTGGCTTCTGGTCGGGTGTATGAAAGCCATTATTTCATTTTTAAGCATTTATTCTGAGTCTGTCTCAAGCTTATGCTGTTGAGTCATTATTGAACCAAAGATAGCTTGAAAATCTGATTAACAAAGTACATCAGGCTGCACAATTTTACTCATTTATTCCTGATAAAAAAAGTTGCTAAATGTTGGTGTGTGTGCATAAGTGCATGTATCTATGAATCAACAAAACAAAAACTATTGAATTTAAGTCCTATTATTTGTCCACAGATAGACCAGCCGCTATACTTAGATTAGGCCTTTGTCATTTTCCCATGTTTAGCCTTAATGTGATGGTGGTTATGAAACTGGAGGTCTATTGTGTAAGTGTCCATTGTATTTCCTTTGTTCCATGACTTTAAACTCTTCACACACAAAAAAATACAACACATTAAAGAAATAATTTGCCTTCCATTTAGACATTTGAATTGTTTTTAAAGTGGATGTTATTTATTAGTACTGATTATATAGAAGTGCATAGTGTTATACACGATTTAGGTTGGTTTGGTCAAGTTTATTTTTACTATTATTATTATTATTATTATTATTATTATTATTAGTAGTAGTTGTTGTTGTAGTAGTAGTAGTGTTGCTTAGAGCAGCTGCTGTAAGCACATGACCAGATGATCCATACAACAGTAACCCTGGTAAAGGGGGAGATTTCATTAATGACAATGTTAATGCTTACTGGGCCAAAGTGGGCCAGGAGACTTGTCCATGTTGGAGCGCCAATAGAAACACCAAAGAAACCAGAGATTGAGCCTGACGCTAATGTCCACTGAGAGTAGGGCTGGGCGATATAGAGATAATCAAATATCACAATATTCTTGTCTAAATACCTAAATGTCGATTTTACAACAATATTGTATGGTTGGCTATTGGTGCTTTAACAAAATGTTATTTACACAATCAGATATTCTCCAGAAAAGATTTAATGACTTAGTGAGTAAAGGTAAATAATTGAACAGCTAGAACAGTCTGGTAAGTTCAGGAAATGACATCACTTTATTGTAATGCAGCCTGTAAAACCTTGAAAAGACAACACTTACCATGTTACGATATTACAATATATCCAATATCGATATATTGCCCAGCCCTAATCGAGAGTAGCATAAACAGAAACAAATAACAGAAAACCAAGCGTAGGCATTCCTAATCAGTGTTTGATATTCATTAATGTGTTATTATGGCATTGATATGCTAGACAGTATCTGTGTGGTCTGTTGTATTGTTGGTAGTGTTTGCAGTGGTGCAGAAATGTATTGCTGATAGTGTTAGTAGTTGGGTGGAAAAATTTGAAGTATGTTGAAGAGAGATGTGTGTGAGCTGAAAGATGTGAGGATGTATAACTTTTGTACAAATTTGTGACAGTACGTTTGCTGTGGGGCCCCGGTTGAGAATCACTGTAAGATAATAAGTATACACACAAACATATGGACATACATATGAGAAAAATGTAAGTGAAAACAGAGCTTGCTTATCACTGCAAAATAGACAAACACATTTTTCAGCCCACACAGAGCCATTGATGGCAGGTACCTTTTAAAATTTTGTTTTGCATGATGTATACACTCGGTGTGCAGCACTATGATACATTTTTATAAACATGAGATGGAGTAGGGCATGGCCGTGCCTCTTCTATATTCACTGACCTCTGAGTGTAATTGAAATGATTTAGTACTGCAACTCAATTCATTCAGTCATGCTGAAGTCATTATTTCCATTTACAGACAAGACGAGCTGTAAAATTCAGATGAGAGAGACTGCGGCAGTAAGAGATTGCTATTGGACTTTCAGAGTCACACACACATTCAGAAATTGAGGTCCGGGAAAAGAGACCAACCAATCACAGAAATCACCATCAAGTTTATTGTAATGAAGCACCTTGGACAAAAGCACACACACAAACAATCCAAATGTTCGCATGAGCTCATAAAACAAAGTCAAGGGAGGCTTTGTGAAAGGTGGCATTTCTATTCTCTGTGACAGCCGATGTGTGTACACACCAAAGTGTCCTTACAAATAAACAAAAAGCAACCCTTCAGTAGCTGCAGATGGTCGAAAACAAATGCCTAATTATACGGTGTGTAAGACACAATCACTTTCTCTCTGCAGCATGTGAACATGAAGCTGCATTATGAGCATGAAGTAGTGAGTCTTTAAAGTGATGATTAGATGTAGCAGTGTCAACAGCCTGACATTGTCTGGGGCATGTGACTTCATAGCCTACTGCTTTCAATGTGCTTAAATTATATAAACATTCAGTGAATGCTGCCATGGACTGTAAAAATAATGGCCATAGCAGCAGTAATGTCACCCACTGGTTTGTGGACTACTTTGAAGCCTGGAGTTTTGCAATTTTTTTATAACATAAAAGAGACAGTTTATGTTATTTTAGCAAGCAAACTTTAGCACAAACTGCCCACAAAGTACTGCTGGCTGGCGAAGTGCCAGTCCTTGCGCTCTGCGTCGCCTCAACGCAAAGTTAAAAATTTTTGGAGGTGCGCGTCGAGCTACGGCAAAGGGATCGGAGAGGGGTTCACGTCGATGCATAGGGGTCTGCGGGCGTACACCCTCGATTCGATGCAAAAGCATAAAACAGCCTTAAGCCAGTGTTGTGTATGGTTGCAATGGCGCTGCGCCAAGCTACACACTTAAGGGTTAAAGTTGACGATTTTCAACAAGCTTAACGAGTCACCCAGCTTTTTCTGAGTTTTACTGGTGCTATAAATGCGGACCTGCACCATGGAACAATATATTAGCATTTAATGATTAAACTAAACATATTTGACCTTTGAGGAACATGATCAATAATGCACATCCTCATGAATAGACCCCCAAGTTTCAGCCAACATCATTTAAATCAGGAGAGACTTTGTTGCAGATTTATTGTACATAAGCATAATATGGAATGTACAGAGTCTTTCGGGATTAGACTCCGTCATTAAAAAAATATATATTTAAGATGAATCTTGGATCATGAATTACGTGGCCAATTTTGGTTGGTTTACTGAAAAGTGAACGCCTCTTAACAGCTGAATAGTTTTATGAAGAGATAGTGGTGGTTGAAGTTATTTACAAGTCTTCCTGAAAGAATTTGCGCTGAGCTCCATATCAAGTTATATACAGAGGAAAGAACAAAGACAAGAGTCTCTGCAATACAGCTCCATTTTTGGATTGTGAAAGTGAGGACAGGACAGAAGAAGAGAAGAGAGACAAGACAAAATCATTAACAAGAGGCCACTTAATGAGGACTGCCTTTGTCAGTTTAGCAATATCATTACAAACAAAAAAGGAGAAAGAGGCCAGAATTGTTTCTGATTTATTTTCTCATCATTCGGCATCATTGATTTTTTGCGCTCACGTTGTTTTGCAGTTCCATTGATTATGCAACCTGATTTTCCACAGAAGGGTCAAGAGCAGTTACTGTGCAGGATTATTAAAGTTGACAGGTAGAAGCTATTTTAAAATGGTCTCTGTGGAACTATAAACAATTGCTTGGTATTGATATGTGGTTGTTCATTTATAGGGTACTGCTATATAACTGCAAACACAGAATAACAACATACAGTTGTGGTCAAAAGTGTACATACACTTGTAGAAAATCACAATGTTATGGCTGTCTTGAGTCTTCAATAAGTTCTACAACTCTTATTTTTCTGTGATAGAGTGATCGGAACACATACATGTTTGTCACAAAAAACAGTCATAAAGTTTGGTTCTTTCATAAATTTATTATGGGTCTGCTGAAAATGTCACCAAATCTGCTGGGTCAAAAATATACATACAGCAACATTAGTATTTGGTTACATGTCCCTTGGCCATTTTCACGGCAACTAGGCGCTTTTGGTAGCCATCCACAAGGTCCTGGCAAGCTTCAGGTCGAATGTTTGACCACTCTTCTTGACAGAATTGGTGCAGTTCAGCTAAATTTGATGGTTTTCTTGCATGAACCTGTTTCTTTAGCACTGTCCACATGTTCTCAATGGGGTTTAAGTCAGGACTTTGGGAAGGCCATTCTAAAACCTTAATTCTAGCCTGGTTTAGCCATTCCTTTACCACTTTTGATGTGTGTTTTGGGTCATTGTCTTGTTGGAACACCCAACTGCGCCCAAGACCCAACCTTCGGGCTGATGGTTTTAAGTTTTCCTGCAGAATTTGGAGGTAATCCTCCTTCTTCATTATCCCATTTACTTTCTGCAAAGAACCAGTTCCACTGGCAGCAAAACATCCCCAGAGCATAATACTACCACCACCATGCTTGACAGTAGGCATGGTGTTCCTGGGATTAAAGGCCTCACCTTTTCTCCTCCAAACATATTGCTGGGTGCTGTGGCCAAACAGCTCAATTTTTGTTTCGTCTGACCAGAGAACTTTCCTCCAGAAGGTTTTATCTTTGTCCATGTGATCAGCAGCAAACTTCAGCCGAGTCTTAAGGTGCCTTTTCTGGAGCAAGGGCTTCTTTCTTGCACGGCAGCCTCTCAGTCCATGGCGATGTAAAACACGCTTGACTGTGGAGACTGACACCTGTGTTCCATCAGCTTCCAAATCCTTGCAGACCTGCTTCTTGGTGATTCTTGGTTGACTCTTGACCATCCTGACCAATCTCCTCTCGGCAGCATGTGATAGCTTGCGTTTTCTTCCTGATCGTGGCAGTGACACAACTGTTCCATGCACTTTATACTTGCGTATAAGTGTCTGCACAGTTGCTCTTGGGACCTGTAGCTGCTTTGAAATGGCTCCAAGTGACTTCCTGACTTGTTCAAGTCAATAATTTGCTTTTTCAGATCCACACTGAGTTCCTTTGACTTTCCCATTGTAGCTTTTGTAGCTGAGTCTAATCACTGGGTCAAATGAGCCCTATTTAAATGGGCTCATGAGAAGTCAACAGCTGTAGTCAATCAGAATCACTTAGAAGAAGTGAAGAGGCCATGACATGAAGCTAATTTGATTGACACAACTCGCTACATCACCAAAATTGACATATTTTGTTGCTGTATGTATATTTTTGACCCAGCAGATTTGGTGACATTTTCAGCAGACCCATAATAAATTTATGAAAGAACCAAACTTTATGACTGTTTTTTGTGACAAACATGTATGTGTTCCGATCACTCTATCACAGAAAAATAAGAGTTGTAGAACTTATTGAAGACTCAAGACAGCCATAACATTGTGATTTTCTACAAGTGTATGTACACTTTTGACCACAACTGTAGGTGATCTTACAACTAAAAGAACTGGCACATTCAGTGGCCTTCGTCAAATAAAATCCTATATGCTGTAAAATAGCGCCGTTGATCTTCCAATAAGAAGGCATTCACTGGAGCTACATGAATCAAATGTATTTCACATGGAGTTAATGCTTTTTTCCAGAGGCATCTGGAAGGCTTTCCTGCTGTCTGTTTCAGCCTCTAACATCATGAACAAGTCTTTTTAAACTGGCAATTGAACAACTACTTCTGTGCTTGTCCTAACGCAGCAGACCTCTCAGCAGCACACCACAGCACGTAAACCATTAAGGCTTCAGATGCAGCCATCCACCTGCACACACACACATACATTATATACACATAAACCATAGAGCTCATCCAGAAAACAATTAATTCTCTAATAAATCAATTTGAACCCTGCAACGTGAACTGTAAAAATATAAATTATTTTTCTGTTGTTGCAGCTTTGAGGAGGCTGTTTTGCTTGTGTGAAATTACCTATCATCAGCCTCATATTGAGTGAAGCTGTTGATGTCAGGGGACAAATTTCACAGCAATATGTTCTTAGTCACTAAAAAACACCATTGTTTAGATAACATTTGGTGCAGAGAAGTCAAAACTAAGGCTGCACGATGTAAGGAAAATATCTAATTGTGATCATTTTGGCTGATAAAGTGATTGCGATATGATGCACGATATTGGAGGGAATGATCATTTTGGTGATATTTGCAACAATCTGTACCAAAGGAGATCATTTTAATTTTTTCTTTAGTCTGTACGATGCAATTTCTAGGCCGGGACGTCTCTTCAGCTCCACAATACTTAATTAGGAATGGTTTGACATATATATTGCCTTTAACAAATGTTGAGCCCTCGTGCAATTTGGATATTATACTAGTTCATATTGCGATTTTTTTATGAAATTGCGATTAATTGTGCAGCCCTAGTCAAAACACAAGTAAACATTCTGCACATACAGTAGCCTATTTTCAGGTCATACATACTGTTTGTACACCACATATAAACAGTCTTGGGGAATTTGTTGGATAAATAACAAGCACAAATATGCATTCATCCCTTCCTACTCCCCAACTACTCACATGCATGTGTAAGGTTTAGAAGTGGAGTTAATTTATATTTGAAAGTTGTAAGGCTCAGAATTTAATGTAATTTATGTTTGAGTTTATTTACTAGAAATGTACAATAGTCAGTTAATCATTTACATATTTATGTTACACAATTGTTAGTTACATATTTACATGTTTATATATTTAACAGTCAGAACATTCTGTTGAATCTGCCTCTCTGATTCCCTCACGTTTACCTCAGTTTAAGTTCTCGCTTCTGATTCGTTAGTTCAGTCACGTGGAAGATGGGGAACGAGGAAGTGTTGTTGTTATGATGTGTGTTCAGTAAAAGTACGGTACTGAGAAAGTTATCCGTCTCCATCTCGCTGTTTACTCCCATAAAGAGTGATCCATCACCACATATCGAACCCTCACGTTACACATGCACACACTTGGGAATATGAACACAGGATTATGGAATTGCTCTAAATCCATTAATGCAAGAACCCCCCTGAGTGTGCTGGTCATACACCACTGCGAGATCACGCTGGAGTGCAGACACTTTTTGTACACTCTTTGTTCACTCAGATCATGATAAGCCACAGCAAATATAATGATCTTCTTTATTCTTCACTTCCAGTCATCTGTTTTACGCTCAAGCAGCCCATATATATCCACTGGCTGGATGGGTGCTTGACATCAATCTATACTGTCTTTATGTGGAATATTGAGTTTAGAGTTAGACTCATTTTGAAAGCTGGAGTTGAAAGAAGTTTAATCACTAAAAGCTCAACACCACTTGCACCAGCATGTCGTTTGCCTAACTTTCCAAGTGTGTGATGGATTCTGGCAGCCGAGTGATGCTAAATTATTTGTGTGTAGGAGTTGGTGTTGAATAAACCTTATGTGGCTTATATATTATACAAAACATTACAGTATGAGTGATTTTTTTAAGGATCCCTTAAACCGACACAGTGAACCCTAACCTTTACATCAGTTGTCCCCTTGTGCCCGTGCCCTCTTGGCGCCTATACCGCAGCGTTTAACCCTAACACTACGTTAAATTATTTCTTGTTACATGCTATATATATGTAAAAGTCCAGCATTGTAAAGTGTTTTTATAAAATCACGATTTAGTCGTTTAATCCTTATCCTACTCTTCCTGCTCTAACAGTGTGCTGCATAGCTGTATATGAGAGCCAAAGTTTGTTACAGAAGTAAACTTCATTTTAAAATCCCAATCGCATTTGTAATAACTCGATTCAAAAGCGCTTTTGCACACCTCTTTTCTGGGGCAAGTGGTTCGGAAAGACAAAGGTTACAAGCAACTTTTGTTAAAGAAGTCCCGCAGACTGTCCATTACGCCTTGACAATACTCTATTTCACAATGTTTCGGTCACGCAGACCTTCCTCAGGTGAATTTCACCAGATGCAGATGCTGCTTTAACCACTCATGATCCGTGACAGGGTATACACAGTGAAAAGTGAAGTTCTTTCAAAATGGGATATTGTTTTAAATAAAACAAACAAGCAACCCAACATAGTCTTAGTTTTTTTTCTCACTTATTTTTCTTTGTCCTTTATTTTTTTGATGATGTCTTAGTTCTACTGGTTGCTTCAAACCTCATTAAAAACAGCATTAGTTCAGTTGAGTTCTGTTCAAGCTGATAAAACAAAGTATGAATCTAGGCTGTAATGGTTGACCGTTTGTGTTTTTATTAGCTGGACCATTTAATAAACAAATATATGCTGTTCATTTTCCATTTCCTAAGTTGCTTTACATTTTGAGCAGCAATTCAAGAAACAGGGCAATTTGTAAGTATATTACAAAAAGAAAAAAATGTGCATCTTACCCAAAAAAACAGTGTGTGGTCATGGAAGGCTTGTATCATGTTGACGCGCCAACAGTTTTGTTGTCATTGTGAGGGCGGCAGAAACCACATGCTATAGCTTTAAGTTTCTGTATAGCAGGGGCGGAGTCATATGAACTGTTCTGTGCTGAAGCGATGCAAATTGCACGATTACATTCGGTCTCGTTCATGGCCTGGTGCGCGGTCTCCTCGTGACAGCCTACTTACCATGCAGCCTGCAACATTCACTTCTCTAACATTTAACTTAACATAACTACCAAGATAACATCACGTGTGATGTACTTCCCCATCGATATTGTGTGAATTGCCATAAACACAATCACCTAAGATCCATTAGAAACAAGGCTTGCTTAATAACTCAAACATGCCGAGAACTAAGACACCACTTGATTACGTTAGACTCAAACAGTTGCACGGTTACATTCGGTCTTGTTCAGTAGCCTGGTGCCCTGTCTCCAATCTACAACTCTTCAACAACTTTTTTGGTCCAATTGTGCTGCTCGAGGTAGCGGTTCTACCACCATTCCAGTGGAGGCACTAATGAGGTAAAAAAAACATGAGTGAGTCAGTTCATTGACTTACGGCAGCCGAACCCGGGCCCTTTGCACCTAGGAGCAAACCTCAACACATGGGCGGGTGTTTGCCGTCCAGGAGAGGTCAGCAGAGATCGTGGTGCCCAGAAAGGTGAAGGTGTGGACCTTTTCTACGCAGTCTCCGTTGATGTAGAGGGGGCGCAAATATGCTCTGTGCTTTCTGAAGACCAAAATGATCTCCTTGGTCTTTGCTATGTTGAGAGCCAGTGGGCACAGCACACACCCTTGTTGCTCAATGATCAGGTGGAGTAGAGGTTGGGTCCAAGTTTTACTGTCTGGAGTCTGTTAGTGAGAAAGTCCTTGATCCAGGAACAAGAGAGTGGGTGGAGTGCCAGATCAGACCGACAAATTGGTGGGTGTTGAAGGAGGGAGAAAGGCAGTCTTTGACGTGACCCAAGATCAGCCATTCCAAGCACTTGGTGATGAAGGGTGTTGGGCGTTTAGTCATTAAGGCTTCCCGTATTTGACTTTTTGGGTACAAGGATGATGGTGGGCGACTTCAGACAGGCTAAAATGGTAGCCTGCAGGGAAAGGTTGAAGATGTTGGTGAAGACCTGTGAAAGCTGGTCAGCACAGGCCCTGAGTACTTTCCTAAGACTAATTTAGGATAACAGTGTAACACTAAATACTAACTACTTAATACTTTTAGCATAACACACATTTGCACCGACCGCCAACATCCTTACTTCCTGTTTAAAACTCTATTACTGAAGTAGCTTAGGCCCAAATCATTTCTTGCATGAACATGTGAAAAGGGCCTTCTCCAAATAGGGAAATACCTGGATTTGAAGATTGTTACCATATCTTCATTTTCTATTTTTTATTATATTTTGTCAACCTAGCCACCCAAAATATGCCACCTTCAGAATTTTCTTGCAGGAGATTGTCACATTAAGTATCTTGGCATAGAGGTCCCTTGATCCTTTGACCTCTCTTTGGTAAATTTAATCTTACCTCTTTGATACATGAAGGACAGATTTGGAACAATGGTGCAACAATGATGCAAACTCCACTGCATCGCCCTATTTAAATAATAAAAAATAAAACAGTAGTGACCAGTATACAATTTTGTGGCAGATATACTGTACAATAATAACACATTCTCACTCCCATCTCATAAAATACGGACACTTGGTCAGGTGCCTTTGTTGTATTTATTGACGCTAAAAGTCTCCTTTAGCGTCATATAACACGGTTTACCTAAACGTGCTTGGTCGGGACTATTGGCGTCCCTTTTGACGCTGTTAGATTAAGGAAAAGGTTGTGGGTGGGCTTACGGTTTGGTGACCCGTGGGAATGACTAGTTAAAGAGAAAGCAGCTTCTGTGAAATGCGGTAATAACAGGTGTGAAAGTCCTGTATTTCACCCATCCACCACCCTGACCAACTTCCCTCCACGGAATTTCCCCCTTACATACTGCTCACTAAACCCCGTCTACAAGCTGCTCTCCCCAGTACGTTCTACACACACGCTTAAGGGTGCTTTTTTTGTTGCATCAATCGCTGACGGCCAATGTCCAAACGTCCGTATTTTACGCATTTGGAGTGAGAACGGGTTGTCAATACAAGTTGGATTATCTCCCTGAGAAGCTCCAAGAATAAAACATCCACATACTGTGAACAGTGACACCCTTCTCACCTTTTTATTATGGTGACAAGATAAAACAATTGGAGAGACGTGTATGAATGCACCTACTCTGAATTTATTCATGATGTTCCCCTGGAAATGCCTGGGAATAAATTACGTCTTTCCCAGAAACCTTTCTCCTCTGGCCCCTGTCCCTCTTCATTTATCTGGAGTTTTCCCTCAAAGCAGTATAGGAGCTCACAGAGAAAGAGAGAGAAAGTGCAAAGGAGAGGAAACTCATTAGGTGGAATTAGTTATCAAACTCACAAGTACTCTGCCTTTACTCAGTGATGCATTAGCAGGTAGATGCTGGGTAATTTCCCTTTTAGTTATGGACATATATTATAATAGAGGCTGGTAAAAGGACAAACAGCTTTGGACAAAAGGCACAGGCTGTTTTATTTTGACTATCATATGTAAAGGGACAATAAAGAAGAAAATATCTGTGACTTAATCAAAATTACCACACTGTAAAGATACTCCAAAACAGGATCATGACAAAAAGTCCTACAATGAAATGATTACTTCAAGAAATAGATTGACATTTTGCAAATTGCAGGTATTCGTTTTTCTTTGCCGAAAGTTAGATGAGAAATTGATAACAATCTATTGTCTGAATGTTAAACATGTAACTAGAGCCTGCAGCTGCTACCTTTGTTTAGCACAAAGACTGAAAACAGCAGGGAAACAGCTAGCATGGCTCTGTCCCATGGTAACTAAATCCACTTAACACCACCTTTAATGCTCAACAATTAACAGATCATATTTTGTTTGTTTAATTGTTTAATAATTTAATAATTTGTTTGTTTGTTTGTTTAACAAGCATTTGTTGTTAGGGGTTAAGACCCCTCTCCCTGACCCGGTAGTGTCCTACCATGTATACCTCCAGTAGCCAATTAGGAGGAATCAGTACTGCATCATTAAGTCATTAAAGCCATCTGTGTGGCCGCCTTTTCTGTCCTGGCCGTTGTTAGATCCAATTACCACAAGGGGATGTGGAATTGGCAGTTCTTCAAACACAGATTGTAGGTGGCAGATGAACAGAAATAAAAACATAGTGTATGTGTATGTTTTCAAAGTAATGGTAGCAGCATATAATAAGATGTGTGTCAATGTGTGACTTGTTACCTGTATGATACTTAAATTCCCAGTGTCTTCTCCATTTCCTCTGTGTCTGCAACCCTCTTCTCTGTCATCTGTGAGTGAATCTAATGCCCTGCAACTTAATAAAACATGTAATTAGACAAAACACAAGCAAATTAAAGGTGCTCTAAGCGATGTCAAGCGTGTTTTAGGCTACATTTGTTGTCACATACAGCAAACATCTCCTCACTATCCACGAGCTGCCTGTCCCCAGAACACACTGTAAAAAAACCCTCTGCAGACAGACCAGGCTCTACAAACGGCAACAAAAATAATCTGTGCCAACCTGCAACACGAAACATACACAGTGTTCCAGCATTCCAGCCAATAACCGACAAGAAGGATTTGGGCGGGGTTAGTGCACGGAAACACTGATCTGATTGGAGCTCCAGCCGGACACAGAGAGCTCCAGACCGGGTAGCAGCAGCACAATCCTCCTGGAGATCACCGCCAGCGTTGGTGGAATAGCAAGCTAGCGTTAGTGAACTAACCAACCAGCAACAAATAACATATAAACAAATAAATACATTTTAGTTATCCTAACACTTTTTAAACTGAAACACTGACGGTGAGCTCCAGGCTCTGCAGCCGCAGACGGACCGCCATCCGTGGGTATAACTAAAGACTGTATATATATTGATTAACGGTTTATGGGTGGAACAGAAAAACGCTGCATCCAGTTTACACAACAAAAGGCAAGGTTATGTCAGAGGGAGTGGATCATTTGAATTTTTTTTTTTAAATTTTTAATAAATATTCCAAAACAACATCTTTTCTCCAAATCTCACTATTTAGATATTCATGCTTTGTCCATCCCACTTTTCTCATGCATCATGTCATTATTTCTGTGCTGCCTGTCTTATATGGATTTCCTCCAAGACTCTGATACTTGACTCTAACAAGCACAAAGGCAGGAACAGTATGCCAGCCTGAAGCTCCCTGTAGATCAATGGCAGCTGAGGTCAGAAACAAGAAAAACTTCACGGTTTGTGATTAGCCACACAATACAAGCAAATCCGAATGAGAATGGATGCTCATGTTGGCAAACAAACTTTAACACACTTGTTAGATTTGTTTTCCAACATTACGATGCCATTTGTTGTTGTCGTTTTGTTGTTGTTGTTATATGTTGGTTTAATCCTGCAATGAAGCAACTGCAACTGAAGCAGTGTACATGGTGCTGTAGTAAGACAGATAACTTCAAATAGTTTGGAGGGTGGGGCCTTTTTTTAATGTCTTTTTTTAAAACCAAAAATAAAACAATAACAATATAAGGAATGGGATAAACAGTGTGTTTATCTGCTCTTAACATTGCATGCTTGGCTAACAGAGCCAATTTTATTATTTTGTGGGGTTACAGGTTATGTATGAAAAAGCCGGACGCGGGGCCATCCCTGTCGTCAAAAACCGGCTATATGGACACAAACTAACTGACTACCCTTCAATAGAAGAACAATGCTGCTCCTTTATTTCCATGTCTTCTACTTAAATCATCAACTGGTGAAGATGCTGACTTTTGTCTTAGTCTTTTATTTTGATATCATGTGTGTAGCCATCAATTGCATATTTATTACTTTTACATGGACTTAGGGAGTTGGTGTTGATTAGCTAGCTAGCTTTAGCTGATATAAAATCTGCTATATAATTGTAATTTCAGCCAGCAAAATCAACATATACTGGCTTGAAATGAGAAGCCTACTGTTTCCAGATCTGCCTAATACAAGGACCTATTAAAAAGTACATCCGCCAGTTATCAGTGCAAACTGCATATGTACTGTGCTACATTCTGTAGCCTACGGAGATGGAAAACTTTACAGGTGGCACCAGGATTTGACAGGGTGAGTGTGGTGGAGAAGGAACCTGTTTAGGCTGTATGGATACTATATTCTTTTATTTTTGCTATTTACAGTCACTTCCCAAGGAGCCCTTGCTCTGCACGGTGGAAAATGCTGACTAGTATGAGCTACACACTGAGAACTAGACAGAACCGCTGGGAGTTTCTTGGAAGTCAACAACTCAACCTGAGAAAAACTTTTTACAGAAAACCAGCAGTAGTCTTGAAATGAATGAATCTCATCTTAAAACTTCTCAGAGGGTTAGGTTATTTTGGAGGCACGACATCGAATCGCCTCCTTTGCATTAACTATACCTTAACCTAAACTTCAGGTGTTTTGTTTCCTTGCTTCATCCACAGGAACTATTGATGTTTATCTTTCCTTTATCTTGGGTTCAGGGTTGAGTTCACATGCTCAAGTTAAAGAAGAAGAAGAAAAGGAATCAGAAGATAAATCTTAGGTGATATTGTGAGTGTGTGTGTGGTAAAAGGAGAGAGCAGGGTAGTCTGGGCATCAGAAGAGACTTTAATCATCAGCTGCACGCTGAGGATTTCAGGGTGAGCCTTGAATAGATCCATTGTTCATCTCTGGTGGGTCCAAGCATACACAGATAAGTATGACGATGACCTGATGACAGGTGCAGATAATCACACTGTCTTTTAAGGTTTTCTTTCACTCTATCTGCCCTCTGAAAATAACTGACTGTACATGCATAGGAGCACTGATGCCTGACTGCTCCAAACCAAAGTAAGTTAACTGTTACAGAAAATGATATATTGTTTGTTCCCACACAGCGCAGAAAAAGTTCAACCTTTAAATGACTTCTTAAAGCAAATTCCCCCTGATGTCTTTATCATTGTTTTTTAGTAAACCCTGCATGCCATAAACATACAGTTTGGCCAGTTTGAGTGTAGTTCCTCTCCTTCTGCTCTGTTACTTGACAGTATTTGAAGGAGGTGAGCCCCATTTGAAGCTGTTGTCAATTTGAAGAGGAAAAATCTATAAGGTAAATATATTGCAAAGTGTGAGAACTTGTAGAATAAAAATCAATTTGAAAAGACATTCAAAGCAAAACGATTGTGTAGTTGTTATTTTGCCCATATTTAAGAATGTACAGACAAATATGTTTACAAAATTTCAGAACAGTTCATAACTTTTTGAAAGGGTTGATTCACCCATATGGCAAAAACCTTTTCAAGTTCCTTTTTTTATCTAGCCATGCAGATAGTTTTGGTTTTATTTGGACATACTCGAAGTGCAAATATTAGTCAGCATGTGATACGTGGAGAATGGGTTGTGTATAAATTCAACAAGAACCTTTAAAGTTGAATTAGTTTTAAAATACCGTAATATTAATAATATCTTTATTGGAATAAGAAGACACTCAAACAACTAACAACAACAAAAATCCTGTATGGAAACATTATATAAATGTGAGATGTGGTTTCTTCTTTTGCTGCTGCAGTGGGTGTTTTGATTGGGTGGACAAGCTAATATGTTAGAGTGTTCTTGTGATGAAACTTATTTAGTCAAGCTGTTGACAAGACAAGAGAGGAGTTAAGAGACAAGCGAGATGAGGTGAGAGAAAAACATTCGGACCATTAATCACAACAGCTTTGTGCCACCACTGTGAACATCTTCTATTGCTTTCCTGTTTCTGACATTCTCATTAGCACTGCTCTCTCTTGTCTGTCTTCCTCACTGTGTCTCTCACCATCTTCCACTTTACCTCTTGTTTCTCTGTATGTGACTTGATTTGGAAAGCAGTAACGACAGCGGGCTTGATTATCTCTTTCTTCCAGTAGAAAAAACTGCTTTCCCCACAATGCAATAAATCACTGTCAATAACTCAGTTGTTCAAAAAGTAATTGCACTCACTTTGCAAGATTTTTGATCCTATCTACATTGACGTAAATGAGGGAGACTCAAGTAATCAAAATACAGTTTGTGTTCACAAGAAAAAGCTTTGATAGTTTTGAAGCACGCACAGCATACCAGCATACAGCAATTTACAAGACATGCTAAAAGCAAGACTTGAGTACATGTAATGAAAATAAAATGTCACTTTTGTTAAAACTTCAGTGAAAGATCTGATAAATTTTTATGAAAAAAAAAGTTTGTAGGCAGACTACCTAAACTGGATGCAAGCACAATTGCCAGTGAAGCATTAAATTGAGTGCATGTAAGAGTGTCCGACCAACACATTTTTGGTGACCATAGGCGCAAGTGCAATCTGGATGCAGCGCAGCGCAAAATGAAAAAGAGGCTGAAGCAGGGTAAATACATTGTTGGAGGAATGGAGTATCAACATGAGGGTGACTTAGAACAATGACCGTAACTTGCTTGTGCATGCTCTGCACAAATTGCAGATAGATTCACGAGGCCTCCAGGTCCAAATTGCAGCCTCAAAGTTGCAAATTTGGTTGCAGGGTAGCAGACCACAAATAGTATTAAAAATGTGAATAATAGTATATGAGTAATCAGCGTGATTTTGTGCCAAGAAGCACTTTTGGCTCATGATACATCTGCCTAATCACGTACTAATCACTCATGACAGGACATATTATTTTAATTATATAAAAGGAAATGTGTTGGTCACTACTAGATAAGCAAATAGTTAAGAGTTGCTAAACTTGAATGTGTCTTTAAATGAGAAACAGAGAGATGCACTAACTGCGACTGTACCATAATGTATTTCACAGATTACATTATATACATTGTCAAATGATATACAGGAAGGCTTGTACTGTGGAGCAAGCCTGAAATACATGGACTCCAACTATGAATCACTTTATACTGTACTTTTACATTTACCTTCCTACACAGCAGCTTGTCTTACAAGGAACACATTTCCACATTCCCTTCTTATAATTCAAATGATAGAATCAGTAACAGAGGGAGAACTAAAAAGTAATTCAGCTTATATTACTGCTGTACGTTTCCAGCAATATTACCCAAAAGGTTTTTGTTGGCGTCGTAGTGACAACAGTAGCAGACCATGAGGAGCAGAGGTGAAGAATTCTTTTTTTTTAAAACGGCACCAGCGCTCAGGAAAGTTATGATGTATTTTTGGATTAACAGTTCCAAAAAAGTGTCAACTTCTGGGCCTGAAGTAAAGCCAATCCAGTAGTGCCTTATACCTGCATTCTATTTAATTTCTATTTTCTAGTCTTCTTCAATGCAGCATGATGTTCATTTTGTAAATTATAGTCCCTTTTATTTTAAAATAGACAATAAAGGAGGGGGTGCTTTAGGGGCGGGGCTACATGCCGACCTGCCAATCATGACAGATGCTTAGCAATGCTTATCCATGGCCCTGTGTACCTTAAAATAGCCGTGAACTTTTGGGGTGTTTTTGGGTACCCCTTTTTTTTATTTTATTTTTTTTTTTATTTACTTTTTTTTACTGCCACACAGTACATGCTGACAAACGGCACCAGTTCCCAGAGGTCTGCGTTTACCTGCAAGTAAATCTCAACCGATGACTCTGCAAGATGACTCAACAGATACACAACAGTGACACAGACACGTCATCCAGCTCCGCCCTTTTCCAAATATTGCCACTTTTGTCTCCAAAATACCAAGATGGCGACAGCCAAAATGCAAACTCCTGTCCACAGACCAATGGGCCGATGCTACGTCCATTATATTTACAGTCTATGGTTCCAAACCCTTTTCTAGTATGGCCTATATAGCTCTATTGACCATAGACCAGTCATCACATTTTCTTCACTAGAAGGGCAGCCTAGAGGGAAAAAAAGTTGATTACTATCCGGTTCATTAGTTAGCATGCCAAAAACCTGTTGTTGTTGCAACAAAAGAAAATGTAAGAGCTTGATGGGAACTCTCAAATGCCTCTTTGCCAAATTGGCTTGCATGGCTGAAAGTGTTCCTCTTCTGGACAGACTCTGCTTAAAATGCAAATCATATTCCCTGCATATGAACCATGAAAGAGGCGACATGACTGGAAACAGACATGGACATACATTGGAATAGAGTGGGAGGATGTGTTTACATATGACCAAGAGTATTTCCCCAACTGTGAGTGCAATACTTAATTTTCCAGTGAATACATTTAATAATCATTGTGTATGGATACCTCAATCAACAGTCATCCAGCTTGCGCCTTCAGGTATTTTCACACCTTCAGTGCAAATGAGTCTCACTGGAGCTGTGTAATTGTGAAAGCAATTAAGCGTGAGGGTGCCAATCCCTCCCAACCTGCAGTGTGAAACTGGCTTAGAATGTTTCATAACCTCATACGTGATTCAGTGGAGCATAAACTGAACACACAGGAAGAGAAGAAGAAGACACAATATAAACATAATTAGCATATGTATGCTGATTATGTTTGTGACTGTTACCGTGGCTGTAACATAAATACTGTTGCTGTTGTGTGAAAACCTTGTCTTTAGTTTTATTCCAAATTAAATCTGGAAACTATAGTCCTCATATTTTGGTGCTGCTCCATATTTCACGATTGACTTTGCAAAGCCATAACTTTTTTATCAACTCAAACACACAAAAATCATTTTGCATTCCAGTGCTGTTAATGTTTCTGAATTAAGTTAAAGTCATTGGCCTGCAATTGGGCCAAACAAATCCTCATCCTCTCTACTGAGATAGACCAGTTTGAAACCAGATGACTGAGCTGCTATGACAGACATTTTTTTTAACTCTGTGATAATCCAGGTGGTGGTTGCCACCACATTCCTCTTCCGGGATTGATCCTTTGCCTCCGGAAATTACTGGATATCCCTCACCTTCTGCTTTCTTTTTGTTGGCATTTTAAACTCTGGTGGATTTATGAAGGCTATGGTTAACTGTTCCTAAGATCTCTGCAGGGTAAATCCAGCTAGCTAGACTATCTGTCCAATTTGAGTTTTTTGTTGCACGACTAAAACAGCTTTTAAACGTACACGTTCCACGAAAACAAGTTTCTTCCTGAGGATATTCTTCAGAGGCACTGTGGCTCTGTGTGGCGCTTGCCCAAGACAATTGTGATTGGTTTAAAGAAATACCAATAACCCTGAGCATATTTTTATCCCATCCCGGAATGCTGTGTGGTCTCGATAGACCTTCCTCCACAGTGCTGTGGAGTACAATACTAGACTAATGAAATAACAACTGATTGAACAGTACATTAAAATGGCATTGAGGTTTCCTGCACTTTCCGTTACAAATCAAAAGAATAAAAAATGAAAAAGCTAAATTGATTTTGCACTCACTGAATACTGCCATTTTGCTATTTTACTTTTGAATTGAATATCAATTCATTTCATAACCTAACATGCGTTTTACCAACACAGTCTCACTTCCTACTCATCAAATGTCTGATGCATGGTCAAGCACCCCTGGCGTCAAGTTCCAATGAAAGAGGTGTACCTTATGCGTTGTTTTGAGACGTGGGGGTCCGTCAGATAGACATTCATGTTAATCCCTCACCGTTGGATAGAACACAGTCCCTTAAAAATCTGTGTCAGTTTTTATTATTTTTAGCCCTATAACCGCTGTTTTAATCCACATTTGTTCACAAGATCTTATCATGGTTCATATGTTATTATTTCGGTCTATTTCGGCCAGGGAAGCTGGATTACTTTGTTGTTTATTGATATTATTAAAACTATAACGCTACATCTATCAACATGTATTTAGATATTATCATGGTATTACTTTCTTTATTTAAATCATATTATTTTGGTCTTATTACTGGTATAACATTACAGTAGCCTATGCTGTAAATACTATGATATGAGCCGAGCTGGGCGCATGCAAAGCAAATAATAATAAAATACAGTTTCATGTATTTGTCTCATGTACTGTTTGCTCGGTTGGCCGATGGGCGGCGGCAATCTGAAGTAGAATGAAGCCCATTTACGGCAGACAACAGAAACACAGGAGCCGAACGAGCCATCCACCCACCCACCCCGAAAGAAATACAAGTGCACATGCTTTGCAGATTCTGGGGCACGTCTTTAGTGGAAGTTGTAGTTTTAAAATATATAAGTATAATTCTCATTAGTAGAAGTTGGCAGTGTAGAAGTTTGAATACACCCTGTGTTTTTTTTGGGATGAGGAACACAGTGGTTAAAAATTGAATAACTAAATAGGTCAAAATAGCTTATTACCATATATGACAGTGCTTACAGTGGGTATAGTTTGGCGACCATATCTACATGACAGCAGAGGTCCAGAGCTTTCTATAACAGCTGGTCCTGTGTGTGTAGCACCTTCTGTTGCTAAATGAAAAGCCTTCAAAGATGTACTGGGTTCAAGGTTTGGAGTTCAATATTTCAAAGCAGGAGTAATATATCCTCTTCAGACTCACATATGTTACTGTCAAGGTTGACACCTTTCCAACGATGTGTTTGCTATAGTCCCAACGTTTTAATCTCCACGATATGGATATAGCACATCCACAGCATATAGTCTATCAACACCTCTCATTAATCAATTTTGATATCTTGTTTGCTTAATCTGTCCACAAACACAAATGTAAAACGTTTTTTTATTTAATGGAGACTTACTGGCAATACTTTATTTTATTTTATTTTATTTTTCTGCTTTGAGCTCAAATGCTTCACACATAACACTTGACATATTGTTTGATCATACAGTTGACATATGCAGTACTTACAATAAAAAAACCTCATGAACAAAGTGATATGTTAGACTTATTTCTCTTTATTAATC
Source organism: Percina caprodes (assembly GCA_013375575.1). Lineage (NCBI taxonomy): Eukaryota > Metazoa > Chordata > Actinopteri > Perciformes > Percidae > Percina > Percina caprodes. The sequence goes on from JABXJD010000013.1 coordinate 5,160,609, forward strand.
CTTTTGGGAGGACTCCCGCAACCAAATTGAAATTTCCAGCTGCAGTTTTTAGCATAAAGAATACAGTATACAGAGAAAAAAAGAGGAAAACAGTATAAATATAACAGTAATAACAGTAGTAATAATAACAATAAAAACGAGTCAAGTGTTAAAGTGTCTAGGTATTTATGTGAGTCCAGGTGTGTATGTACTGTCCTCTTTGCCCCATTTCCTCCTCCCCCTGAGTGAGGAGTTGTATAGCCTGATGGCATGAGGGACAAAGGAGTCCTTGAGTCTGTTGGTCCGACACTTGGAAAGGAGCAGCCTTCCACTGAACAGGCTCCTCTGGGTGCTGATAACGGCTGGCATTCTCAGTAAAGTCCATCAGTTTGTCCAGCTTCCTCCTCTCTGCCACCGTCACCAGAGAGTCCAGCTTCATGCTGACCACAAAGCCGGCCCGTCTGATCAGTTTATCCAGCCTGGAGGTGTCCTTTTGGATATGCTGCCCCCCCAGCACACCACAGTGTAGAAAATCCACAGCAGTTTGCTGCAGATGTTGAAAGACCACAGTCTCCTCAGGAAGTACAGCCTGTTCTGTGTCTTCCTGTACAGGTGGCTGGTGTGTGTTGTCTAGTCCAGTTTGTTATCCAGCCACAGTCTGAGGTATTTGTATGTTTGAACTGCCTCCACCTCAACTCCCTCCAGCAGGACTGGTCGTGGTCTTGGTCTGGACCTCCCAAACTTAATGACCAGCTCCTTCTTCTTAGAGGTGTTATGCTGTGGGACAAAGGAGCTTGTCATTGACCTTGGGAGGTCCATGTAGCCAGACTGAAACACATCACACAGTCAAAATCTATTGCTCATCTTTCACAAACAGTCAAGAGCAACACATAGAGCAAGCTATTGCAAGCCCCTGTAGCCTCAAGCAACACTATTTAATTGTAGTCCTATAGTTTAGAAATATTTAGTTTACATTGGGGTACCCTACATCTTCTGCCAGAGGATAAGAGCTCATTGGCATGGAGAATAAGATAGATCAGACCATATTTCCTGTGCTTGCCTGGAGAGACTGGTTTCTATTCCTCTGCACAACCTTCATGACAGTCACCTGATAAGCAAGCTTTAAATGAGATGTTTTTAGATAATGCCATGCTTTCTGACATATGAATATGCTCTGTAATGCAGCCTTGCATAACATAAACTCTCTGATTCACAGTAAGTGTCTGCTCTAAATGATAACACACTTTCAGCACGGGCCTTTCAGCCAAAGGTGTTGTCCATATGAACACCAAGGTGCCTATAGGAGCAGATCCCATTGATTGGTTCATCATTTATGACTTCTGATGCCCTCTGACCTATGGCACAACCCTTTCCTCAGTTTTTGAATTTGGTTGGATGAAGAGTGTTGGCATGGCATCACTGCAGACAGGTCTCTATTTCAGCAAAATAAGCAAAAGTAAGTGTCTGTGTGCAATAAGCTGAGGTAGAAATGTGCCAAAAGCCAAAACACATATATTATATGTACACGCTATATACATCTTACTATGTGAACAAAAATCTGCTTATCCTTTCAATTTCCTTAAAATGCTTCCTAAAACTAGTCCCTTCTTAATTTTGAAAAAATAGTCTCAGTAAAGGCTACAAAGGTTAGGATGGCTACAAGCTGTAACCACAGTGATTGATATGAGGATCATCTTCTGAATATAATAAATAATTTGTAGGCCTACCATAAATTGATATTTCAAAAGATCCATTAATTTAAAACAACTAAAAATGCAATGTTAAATTAAAGTCCGACACATAGAAATGCTCATCTTTTTTCCCCTTTAGTCTTTGCTATTAACATTCATCAACTGCAGAATTAGAAAATTGTGTTTTTCAAATAACGATGCATGGAATATAAGATAAAAAAATGCTTCTCTTTGTAAATAGTTTATTTTTTAACAGTACAAGTCAAAACAAATGCACATTAGTCAAACAAGCCATTAGGCTGTATTTCTAAATTCTCAACTGTAGGTTTTTCATATAGTATATATAAGGCAAATCAAAGTGCTTAGCAGCATAAAACACAGTTTTTTCATTATTGGTATTTTTATTGTATAAATTGCACAAAGTGCAGCAATCTTTGTTTTAATTTTCTCTTTTTTATAACATGCAGCATTCTTTCACAGACGAGGAGCGGTAATTATGCTACTACGTCACTTCTGGAGTTTTCGACGGATTTTTAAAACATTAGCTGAACATCTTGTTGCTAGTGACAAAACCACTGATTAAATATATGTACATTGAAGGTATATTGGCATTAAAGACCCGCTGTACAGTTTACAGTTTTAAAAATATCAATAACCTCCAAAGCAATCCAGCTTCCCTGGCCGAAATAAACCAAAATAACAACATTAAAAGAAATACACATAAACCATGATAAGATCTCGTTAATAAATGTGGATTAAAACAGCGGTTATAGGGCTAAAAATACCAAAACTGACACAGATTTTTGAGGGGCCATGTTCTTCCTTTGGTCTATATTCGACGGTGAGGGATTAATATGAATGTCTATGACCCACACGTCAAAAAACAATGCAAAAGGTACATCTCTTTTGTTGGAACTTGACGCCAGGGGTGCTTGATCACGAGTAGGAAGTGAGACTGTGTTGGTTTTTCTGCCTTGATTAGATAATTGAATCACTTTTCCATGTTATTACTTAGATTCGGTGTTAAAATGTTTTAAAATGAACATCCAATACATTTATTAACCTAACCTTAGATTTGCTATCCTTATCCTATCCACTATTTTTACTCTTGTGTATAAATGATTATTATGTTGTGATCCAGTTTCCTCACATAATCCTTAAACTATCATAAAAACTGAATGTCTGGTAAAGGTTAACCTTGCCTTGTAGCACTGAACTTCAGCTGCATGTTCTGTATAAACAATTTAGAGTGGGCTGGTAGGGTTGGGTATGCATTGCTTTTTGATTGTTTACAGGAGAGTGCAGAAGTCTACATAGTTTCATGTTGGAATTAATCACTCCTTATTATTAGTATTCTGATTTTTATCAATATTTAGTGTGCTAAAGCAAAAAAAAAAAGACAAAGCAAAGAAAAGTCCTGGTTCAGCATACAAAATACCTGATACACTTGATAATATTTAATCTTTCCAACACCCTGAGGATATTTCCCATGTCTGCAAGTACAAGCAGTAATATAGCAAATGCCATCAGTGTTCCTATTATGTTTGTCTAAACCCAATTTTAAACTGTTTTTGGAGCCTTTATTCGTTTTTGATCCCTGTGGTAATTATGACAGCAGAGTCATTGATTTTCCATGGTGTATTTTCTTTGTTTGCAATTCCCATTTTTGGCTTTGCGAGAAAAATCAATCCATGATTTTGTTTCTTTTTATGTCAGCATACACAACTTTTAATAGACTATGCCTTTGCCAGCCCTGTAAAAGAAAAACTGTCATCATTTGGATGTAAAATACGTTTGAAGTGGCATCCATGTACCACACAGGCATCTATGTCTGTATTGCTATTTTTGTGTTTTGATGCACATTACCAGATGATCACCATATGTACACAAAGTTTGACTGATAAAAACTCTTTGCGCACTTAATCTGTGCTGGGAGGATTTATTTATCTTCTCCGGTGTTCTGACCAGCAAAGAGCTAAAGGGGAATTACCAGAATAAGAGCATTAGTATCAACTGCAAATAGACAGGATCCATCATTAATAACAAACAGGACAGAACATGATGTGCAGGAAAGACACCACAAGTAAACACAAATGTACAAGAATTTGGCCCCCATTTGTTATTGATTTACAGGAATCAAACCTTATAAAGTGCATCTATTAGAAGCCATAGACAGAGTGCTGACACTGATGGCGCTGCCATGGTGGAGAGACGAGTGGCGTATGAGAGCAGAAAGAGACAAAACAAGTAAAGTAGTGAGGACACTGAGGTCATGTCCTTAATGTGGTTTCCAGAAATTTGGGTATTTTAGCAACCTGAGGAAGAGTTAACGTTCTACAATTTCAGAAAAATTGCATCTACTGGAAGCTTTTACAAGTTAGTATTTTTTTTTGTCAAGTGACAGATTGTAAGACAACTTGAATTAAACTACAATCATTCTCCACCACCATTATATTCCTGGCAGTGTGGAGAATTATTTGTTTCTAAGTGTTTTGGTGTGTAGTCAAACATTTGTTAAGGTAGGATGGAGAAAATGGGGAGTTTTGCATCCATGATGTCCTATGTCTTAGACCACCATTAGAAAAATAATGCATTGTTCCTGTACAAGCTGCAAAAAAACTTTATTTTGTTCTCATAATCACAAAATGAAACCAGAAACACCACCAATATTTACTTGGGATTGAGATCAATCTTTTCAAAGTGATTGCTAAAAAAAGAGCAAATGGAGCAAGTGTATTCTTTACTCTTATTGCATCAAATATAGATAGCCTATTGAGAAACACAAATGGTCACATAGAAGAAAGAGAATGTCTTTCTTATGTCAAGAGGTCATGAGATAAAATACCTCCTGGTCTACAAAGACAGGGAAGTTCCATTGCTGGGTTTGATCTTCTGCCTGATTATTCTGATTGATCAATGTAAAAGGTATAGAGTGTAATTTCCTTTCCTTAATCCCTGAGCCTAGAGTGATAGAGAAATACACTGTAAATACACTCACACTCTCTCTCTCTATGGCTCTGCCTGAGCCTTAAGGGAGTTAAGTGTGCCATCATTCTATTAAAAGCAAACCGGCCATTCATTGTGCAAACTTACTCTTTCTAACATTTTATTGAGGTGTTTTAATAAGGAGCCTTGATGGTTTGTGCAAAGGGAGCAGAGTAGTGAATGACTGTTTCACAGATTGCATCAAGTTAGACTTCAAAGTCTCGAGCTCTGGCTTCAAAAATGCTAATCACTATTGTAGGCAGTCTGAAGGAAAAAAAGGTGGATTTTTAATTTTTGTAAATTCCCTCAGAAGTTTACAGTTTGATAATAGAAGAGAACGCTTTCATCTGGTAGCAGTGTGGGTGTGACAGTGTGCCAAGATGCCATACAACAAGCTTTGAGTCATCGTGATGGCCGAATGATCAGGTGAATAAGAAGCGTGGGAAGCAGCCTACATTCCTCTTTGTGGTGACCACAACCAGCTGTTACATAACCGTCTTCTTCACCCTCTGACGCGTTGTGCGTTTCCAGAGTAGGAAATGATTGGCAGGACTGTAAGGTTACCAACAACCCGATGGATAAAGAGGGCAGTTTTCATGAAGTTTCTTTAAGTTTAAAATGATCACGTAGGAAATGCACTTTGTGATTTGTAGGTATGTGATTTATAGTTTACACACAGTTTGAGTAATTGTCTCAAAATTCCTCTGGGCATTTGCTTATTCAGAAGCTACTCCTCTGGCTTGTTTATTAAGTAATTAATTAGAGCACTGCAGAAACTGTGACTGAGGTTATCATTGTTTTTCTTGTTTGAAGCATCACATCCTCACACAACTAAATAAATAATGTGCCGTGGAGAATCGTCTGCTTTGAAAGGCCAGCGATAAAAGAAAACAAGAGTCATTCTTCCCATTTATATACTCCTAAATCTAACGTTTTAAATAATCTTCATATTTCAGTTTTTAAGGGATAGGATTTTGGGCAATAAGAGTTACTTTTCCATACCAGGCAATGGGGCGAACATTAAAACCCTCAAATATTTCTGTTCTTTCTCAGTGCACAAGTTTTTTTTGTTTGTTTTTTAACTCTTTTTATTAGCGTTTTTTTCAAAAACAATTTTCAGTGCAATTGTGATCTGTTTATAGGACAAAAGTAAGGTTAAAATATTTACATATATACACACATATATACATACATATATATAGGTAGTAAATTAGAATATTTTGAAATATTTATTTCAGTAATTGCATTCAAATGTAACTATACATTATATTTATTCATTGCACACAGACTGATGCATTCAAATGTTTATTTCATTTAATTTTGATGATTTGAAGTGGCAACAAATGAAAATTTGAAATTCTGTGTCAGTAAATTAGAATATTGTGTAAGGGTTTAATTTTGAAGACACCTGGTGCCACAAAGTAATCAGCTGATTAACTCAAAACACCTGCAAAGGGCTTTAAATGGTCTCTCAGTCCAGTTCTGAAGCCTACACAAACATGGGGAAGACTTCAGATTTGACAGCTGTCCTTTCCGACATCGACACATTGCACAAGGAAAAGACACTTGGTTATTGCTGAAGAGGCTGGCTGTTCTCAGAGCTCTGTGTCCAAACACATTAATAGAGAGGCAAAGGGAAGGAAAAACTGTGGTCAGAAAAAGTTTGTCGGATCAACACGATAGTCAAGATTGTGAGCCATCACCAGTTTATCAGTCTGGATCTTGAAGTCCCACAGGATCTTAGCTGCTGGAGTCAGTGCTTCAAGATCCACCACCAAGAGACGCTTCCAAGACATGGGTTTCAACTGCCGCATACCTCGTGTCAAGCCACTGTTGACCTGAACACATGACAGCTCACCTGGGCTAAGGCGTTCCAGCTGGACTGCTGCTGAGTGGTCCAAAGTCATGTTTTCACCCTGCAAATTTTGCATTTCCTTTAAATCGAGGTCCCAGAGTCTGGAGGAAGACAGGAGAGGCACAGGATCCACGTTGCCTGAAGTCTAGTGTAGAGTTTCCACCATCAGTGATGGTTTGAGTGCCATGTCATGTGCTGGTGTCGGTGCCTCTGTTTCCTGAGATCCAGGGTCAACAGCCTTCTACCAGCAAGTTTTAGAGCACTTCATGCTTCCTGCTGCTGACTATTGGAGATGGAGATTTCAGGTTCCAACAGGACTTGTCGCCTGCACACAGCGCAAAATCTACCTTGGTTTACGGACCATGGTATTTCTGTTCTAAATTGGCCAGCCAACTCCTGACCTTAGCCCCATAGAAAATCTGTGGGGTGAAAAGGAAGATGCAGAATGCCAGACCCAACGCAGAAGAGTTGAAGGCCACTATCAGAGCAACCTGGGCTCTCATAACACCTGAGCAGTGCCAGAAACTCATCGACTCCATGCCACATTAATGCTGTAATTGAGGCAAAAGCTCCAACCAAGTATTGAGATTGTAGCTCATATCATTTTCTTATTTTCAGTTGGCCAACATTTCTCCTCCTTTTTGGCCAAGTTTTCTAATTACACACGGAATTTTGGTTTTCATTTGTTGACTTCAAATCATCAAAATTTGAAATAAACATTTGAATGCATCAGTCTGTGTGCAATGAATAAATATAATGTACAAGTTACACCTTTTGAATGCAATTACTGAAATAAATCAAGTTTTTCAAAATATTCTAATTTACTATTTTATATATATATATATATATATATATACATACACACACATACAGCACACACATACATACACTGCACATACTGTATACATTCATACACACACACATACATACATATGCATACACCGCACATATATACACACACATATAAAAAATATATATATATAGTGCAAAAGTTTAACTAGTATTATCCAACTATCAAAGACTCAGGCCAGGGGCAGCTTTGAGGCTTGGGAAGGGGAAAGAGGAGAAGTGCAGACACATAAATATTCTATTGCTATAATCGCTGAGCACTGAGGGGTGTTTTAGAGGTTTTCACCAGGTCTTTCTCTGCAGTTGTGTTATAAAATAGTCTACTTTTATCTTTTCACTTTACAAAGACAGGCAGCAAAACTGGGAAGGTGAGAAAGAATGAGGGTTGAAGTTTTAAGGATACTTAAGTCTATCACTAAGTTTATGGGCAAAAAAGTAATTGTCAGATAAAACTAGACAGAGTAGACTCTGTGCTTGGACAATCATAGGCTAGTTAGCATTAAGCAGATTTAGGTATTTCTTTATTGAAACAAACTCTAAGATGTTGGAATATCAATATTGAGCTTTCAATTACAGAAAACAAGTTGGAAAAGTCTGTAAATTACCCTTATCTAACTGCAGTTACTGTCATTTTTTTTGGCATTTCCTGCATAATGTTTCCGTTTTTGATAAAAACAGAACAGTTGGATTCTGGTTTGAACTAACCTGTTTTGGCTTTGCAGTCATCTCTTAAAGTGTGTCAAAGTTTAGTGTTTAATGTTTACTTTTGTGATTTCTTCAAAGAAAAAACAAATTATGACAGGACAATAGAGTTAGCTCTTGTTTCTGTGCTAGTTAACCAATCCATAAAGATATTAGTTTTATCAGTGGTTCATATGAAAATGTAAACAACATACCATGCTTTACAAATAGTTTCTGTAACTATACATTGTCAATTTATTTTCTGCCATGTCACCAGGTAAATCTGATGTCCTTCACTCCAGTCATGTCCCCCAGCTCCTCCTGGGAGGAGCCTGAAGCATTCCTAAATAGATGGGATATGTAATCCATCCATTGTGTGCTGGGTCATTGGGTTATGAATTATGTTGCTTTTGACACCCACTACAGCTCCAGTTCTTACCAGGCATCATTTATTTTTCTCCCTTTCCTACCTTCTACCATAATGGCTCAACACACCATAATGAGAGGACGAGAAGACGCCGCAACAAAACATACACAAAGGTGAGAATAATGTTTTCAAAAAACATGTTTCACTTCAGGAGAAAAGACGGTGAGGATGAAGAGTGGGCAAGGCAAATTCATTTATATAGTACATTTAATACCCAAAGGCAACCCAGTGTTTTTTACAGATTAAAAAAACAGAAAAGTAAATCCATTTGAACAATAGAACAAAACATAAAAAGCACATTGAATAAAAACAATAGGACAAACTTACAAATACATTTCATTTAAAAATAAATTAATAATAAACAAGCAGTGAAAATAGTCATCATTGCCTCAGGTCTTAACTCTTCTGGCAGTTTATACCACCTTTGAGCAGAAGGTAAAAGCAGCTTCATGTTTAGTTTTAATTTCAGGAACAGCCAATATTTTAGAACCAGCTGACCTGAGGGGTCTGCAAACTTTGTACTGGGTACTGGGACTTTACAATAGTATGTCTGGTTTTCCTACCCACCTACATTAAAGGGCAGAGTGCAGCTGCTTCCCTAAGTAGTTTGACAACATGTAATGTAAAATGAATCAATTCTCTTTAATAGATGGAAGAATTTTAGGAGAAAATTGAATTGAAGTACCCTAATATTGCTTTGGTGGAACTGTAGGTGCAGAAAAGCTGCTTTAATTAATCTTAAAAGAAATAGAGGTTGCATTGACATCTGCTGAGAAAGTAATTTTTCTATTTGACAACAGAAGCCAACTGTCCTTTTCGAGCAGTGAAGTGAGGCTGCAGAGCTCATTTCTCTCTGTATAGCTGACATCATTCCTGCTCTGGTATGTAATTAGATTACAGAAGATCACATTACTTTGAAACACAAACATGTGCACATTCAAAAAGGGAAAACAGGTGTCTATTATTTCAAATGTTGAAACCAAAAAGTGATGACAGCACATAAACTGCGTTGTTGGTGCAGTCTGGCATGTTTCCGAATCCACCAGCTGCAGCATCTGACACATTTTTAATAAGACAGTCATCTCTTCCTTATTGGATGTCCGCTGATCAGTTAATTTCCTGTTGGGTGTGGAGTAAACAGAGTGTGTATGCGCACACACACACACACACACACACACACACACACACACACACTGGAAATGAGTCTAAAAAAAGCTTTCAACAACAACATGAAAACATAGTGATTAAAGTCATAGATGACACAAAATTTGAATGTGCAGGGCTGAATTCTGTTGCATATCTACTAAAATACATGCAGACTGTCAAGTTAAGGTGAAACACCATGCTGAATATATTTATCATTTATAGATTGAAGGATTACTGAAGTCGCCCGCTAATACAGTATGTATGTGTGCTTAAATATTCCACTGCATCTTTCCATTCCTAGACAACCTCACATTCTGCCTGTAGGTTTACACAGCTGACTTCACATACAGCTCCAGAAATGCACTTCAGCACACGGCCACTTCAGTTCAATCAAGCAAATCTTTTCACCTTACTGTAGTTTCAAGATGTGGTAGACGTGTTACAAGATTAGAATCACTGGTAAACAGACCACACTGCATTTTTATTTACCCAATAGTTACAGAGTTACAGTGCACTAGAAGGATATACGCATATAGGTATTTGACAAAATATTGGTGAAAGTCAAAATGAAACCCAAATGTTTATATTGACCTGATGTACTACAAACAGTACTAAAATGCTTACTGGGGACCAACATTAGCATTAACAACATTAACTTTCTTTCCTAACCTTTGTTTAGTATGTTGCTTAGTCCAATCTGTGATTTCATCACTCCCTATTCATTGTATTTTATCAACGGGTTCTAATTATATGTTTCGAAATTACAGTGACTGGTCACCGTAAATCTTTACTGGTTTTATAAGTGGATTTGGTTAAAACATCGGTCTGCTTAAGTCAGGAGCGGGATGACAGTCTTTATACCATGAATTACTGTAACATCCATTGAGTCAGACTAATTGGTCCGTGACCTGCTGTGTGTCAAAAAGCCACAGTGGCACATGCCAGCCATGCAACTATGGAGAAGGTGTCAATTTTTTTATTTTAATTTTTTTATATATATAATAATATTAACATTGACAGGATAAATATTTGCCCTTCCCCTTCTGCTATTAAATCCCTTAAGTAGCTAGCTTGGATTCAAAGAGTGTGGAATGTAGGAAAACTTGGTAGTAAGCTACACACTGATAATGGCAAGTTTTGACCAAACTTTGGATTGTGCAACAAGGGAAGCTTGCTTTAATTTGGTGAATGAGTGTAAAGATTTACAAAGAATATGTTCATGGGATTTACTATCTAACACGAATGTGCTAGCATTTCTGCCCACCGGTTATGGTAAAAGCTTTTTTTTTTTCCCAAGCATGGCTTACTGTCTGCAAGCTAGTGAGGTAAAGACAAGGATGAAAGACAGGGTGAGCATTTAGTAGCTTATTTTAAAAAAAGAAAAGAAAATCCTTGGTCTGTGTTTTCTCCTCCTCCCTCAACTTCCCCCTAACCTGTTTGCATGCCTATGCGGCTTGTTGACAAAGGGTAAAAACCTGTGCAAACATTCATAGGCTCCATTTGAATCTCCTTGCAAAACCGTCCCTCAGATGTCAGTCACTGACACTCACCCCAAGGCTTGAAGCTTGTTTCTAATGATGTCCAACAACAATATCCTTTTCTGATTAACGTAAAATATGCACAATATCTGCAGTATCACCATAGTTACAGACTAAGTGAAGAGCGTTCACATTTCAGTTTGACTTGAAATGTCAAAATTCAAGTATATAGTTGAGCACGTGTGACAGCCAGCTATAATCTATTCATGAATCAATGAGGAGACTATTGTTGGTACTCAGCCATAAATATTTAGCATCTAGCTGGATCTCTCATCCACAGCAATAAACAAGTGGATGGGGCTGTAGTGGTCAGGACACATGGCTGTTGGTGGGTCGATATACTGTTCATAGCCATGTGTTTCAAACTATCTTAGAGCATCCCTGTCTCTTAGAAATGATGTTAATTTACTACTACAAATTGCAATTTTTACTATCAAAATGAGGAAACAACGGTCTGCATTTCTTATACATAGGGTTAAGGAAAGATTTGACTTGTTGTTAAATAATGAAAAAGTCCATTGTACATGAAGCAGCATAATTTGACAATTTAACTAACATTTAACTGAAACACACAATCTTTCCCTCACCTTAACCAAACTGAACAGCAGGACCCAGAGCATGCTGGGAAACGCCAGTCACTCAGCTGATTTAACAGCTGATTGGTTCACAATCGACTCAACATGATGACGTTTTATATAAACTTTTTTTCAGATTTAAAGTCATATTCGGTACAGAACATATGTGTGGCTGATAGTGACGTTTAGAAGTCAGAGAGACTAAATCCGTTCAGATCACGGATCATTACAGTCTGTTGTTAATTAAAATCAGCAACAGATCGCATGTAGAACATTTTGAGTGCTAATTTAAACAACTAGAGAGTGTCTACCAGCTGATACGTGGGCCTGATTATATTTTATTAAATCGGAATTGCACCAGTGTTTTTGTCACTTCCTGTTCAGCCTGAAGGCCGCTGGAATTGGCTGGAAACTGTCTGACTTTACCGCAACATTTTGTCTGCTGCCGCCTGCTCTCGTCCACTTTACAGGCGAGGCGCAGTTCATCTCGAACGAGCCTACACTGATGATCGCTCTGTTTCTCTGCCACATAATCAATGTCATTGCAGATCCAGCCACTGCCTCATGCCCTGCAGTAACCCCTTTCCCACACCTGAACTTCCCATCCCAATCACTCATCTGCTCCTCATATCCCCCAATTAGTCCAGCAGCTTATATACCAGCCAAGAGGTGAACATCAGAGCCAGCAAGGCCTTCTCTGTTGTCTAAGAGAGTGTTAAAATCAGAACATTTTAATGGCTGTGTCAGCAAATAGGGACAATGTTGTCAACTACTTTTCTTTACCCAATTACATTTTGAGTTTATAGCTGGCCTAGCCACCTATGTCAGTATTATTTTGGACCATTTAGCCAACAGAAGCAACACTAGCTAGCTAGCATTAAAACTGTAGCGGTAATGTTAGTAAATTTGTTTTGAATTTAAGATTTAAAGTTAATCAAAGAAGGTGGATGTCCTTTTTCTTCAAATGATGAGATGCCTTTGGTAAGTTTGATGGATTTTTCTGCATTTTAGTACAAGTATTTACTAGCCTATTACTGCTTGCTTTATATTGTTTCTGCTGGTGTTGAAGGCTTGAGCTGTGTCAGTGGCCCCTATGATGTATGAGTAAATGTCACCGGTTGTTGGTCTGTTTTTGTTTCTTTGTTAATTACTTACTAATTGGGACTATACTGTACGTGATGATGCAGCATCATGTCATACTGCGTAAAAGTGATGGCTTCACTCACTGTGCATTGAAATGTGTTGAGCTTTGTGTTAAATCTCTTTATTCCACACAGCGTCCTAGTGTCATGGTGAGGTTATTCAAAGGTGGTTTAATTGCTGTAGGATAGCTAGTACTGAAGGCCTAGGTGTAATATTCATGGCCTCACTCTTTGTTGCTTTATTCACTCTCTGCAGTTTGCATTTGCCCTTGCTTTCCAGCATTGCTTTTTTGTCTGTTTTGGGATTCATGAAGACAAAGATTAAAGACAGATTAAACTAGACATTTTACTGACTGCCTGTGTGTCATGCCTTTGGGTTTGTGATTGTGCCACAATTATTACATTAGAAGTTCAGTATAATGGTGTGCAATGCAATATTTGGTATTGACCCAATACCAAGTATATACAGGGAAAGTATCGCCGATACGATAATTCAGGAGGATGCATCATCAAATTCCTAAATCTGAATGAATTGTTTATGACCTTTTTAGTTTTTGTTTTAATTTTTTTTACTTTTTGATCATTAATAACCTTGCTTGGGAAAACCCTGACAAACTTGCAGCAAATTTGAGATTTGTTCTGCAAGTCAGTCTGGCTAAGAGCCCATTTGCAATTTTCCAATTTGAGCCACTAATCACAACTGTTAAGGTGGGCTTTACACAATGACGATAGCGCCGCGACAGCAAGCAGCTTTTTGTTGTCATTCAACATGAGAACATGAATGAACCATCCCCCCACCCACTGAATTACAACTGAGAAGGGTTTAGTGTCAACCAGGCTAATAATACCTAAAACCCTGGACAGATGTTGTATACTTGTTTACCTTTGTATTACCACCACACCTTACAGCCTTTTTTACAAATTGTACAGCTTGCCTTTGTTTCATTTTTGGCCTGAAAATGTAGCAGGAGCTGGCACCGCAGCAGTACATCCTGAGAGAAACTGAAACTAAAGCATCAAACTCATCACACTTGTATTGATCAATATCAATGCAAACATTGTGATCAATATTTGGATCGATCTGCCCACCCCATCCACTAGTATAGTAAATAAATGTGCCCAGAAAGCACTACTGCTTTTGCCTGAGGGTAAATGAAATATATATATTATGGTTTGATCAGAACAAATATACCAACATATTTGTGTTTAAGAGGAATATAAACTCACATAGTATATGAAACTGTTGTAGGAAAAAAAGCTAAAAGTGACACATTAATGGTTGAAACATCCTGTTTTTGCCACTGCAAGTGATAATAGTATGTACGCAAACTTGACAGAACTCAAATGCCTATACAGCAACAATTGTTATACTGTCTTGTATGAAAAGATTATTGTAACATGGCCAGGTTCATATGAATGAGGATCTTGAGTTTTTAATGGATAGTGATTAAAATCCTTGCATTAAAATAGAATTAAAGCCACGGATGTTTCTTACTATGCTGTACTTGATAGCGCTGTGTGCCTCTATTGGAATCTTCCCTCATTGCCATGGAAACACATTGCTCTCATTTCTGAATTGTTTACTCCGGGGGAGGAGCGAAACAAGCCATCAGCTGGCCAGCCTTTGCTCTTCACCTCTGGCACATCAAAAGTGCAACATCTAAGCTGTCTTATGGGTCTGCAAAACCATCTGGGGTCTCAAGGGGCAACCCTTTTAAACTTGGCAGTCATCAACAACCACTGTCATTGTAAACTGCCTACACAGAGACTTTTGCTTATATTGCTATTCATTTCTGGGAATGTCCACCCAAATCCAGGCCCAGAGCAAAATATGTCATATGACACCCCTAAAAGGTTTAAATGCAGAAAGAGCCTGGGATTTTGTCATTTGAATGTTCGTAGTCTGGTTGGCAAAATAGATATGGTTCGTATCTGGGTACGGTCAACCAATGTTTTTGTTTTAAGTGAAACTTGGCTCAACAAATCTATTTCTACTAAGGATGTGTCTGTAGGTGGGTACAACTTATTCAGAACAGACAGACCTAAGAAGGGTGGAGGTGTTGCAATATATGTCAGTCATTTCTTGTGAATGTAATAGTCTCAAAGTCAATAAGCAGACAATTTGAATTGTTGGCCCTTGACTTAGAAGTTTCTATGAGTCTTCACATCACAATTCTTGGTTGTTATAGACCCCCCTCAGCTAATAGTAGCACTCTTTCTTCTCTGAGGGAGTTTTTAACAAGTCTTAATTATAATGAAATTGGTTTTTCAGGAGATTTTAATTGGAACTGGCTTTTGCCAATATCTGATCATTTTGTGATTCTTTTAATCTCTTTTTAGATTGTGAATATCCCCACCAGACCAAACCTAAATCATCCTTAATTGAGCTTATTCTTACTAATGTCCCTCACAAATACTCCTGTGCCTCTGTTTTTGCAAATGATAGAAGCGATTATTGCCTTATAGCATCTGTAAGGAACACGAAAATTCCTAAAAGAGGGCAATGAAGCAGTTCTCAGTGCAATGCATTTTACATGATCTGTATGATTTTGATTGGGGAAGAATTCATCTTATTGAAGATGTTGAAAATGCTTGGACGTGGTTTTTTTTTTTTTTTTTTTTTTTTTTAAATTGTTTCACAGGCCTGGTAAGTGAGTATCCCCCCCCTCAAAAGACAGAGTGAAAGGGCGAAATAATGTTAATGTAAGCAATGAATTGTCTGACCTTCTGGAGCGAAATCAAGCCTGGGCTCAAGCTAGAAAGTCAAAGCTCGAGTCTGACTGGTTGAAATTTTGGCGTTTACGTAATTTATGTACTGTAAAAATTCATAATGCCAAATCCAAATTTCCTTTCTGAAAAATCAAATTTAAATAACCCTCTGAAGTTCTGGAAAAAATCTAATTAACTGAAACAGATACAGAAGTACCATCTTATATTGTTGTTGATGACAAAAAGTCATTGACAAAGACAAAATTCGCAATAGTTTCAATCATTTCATTGCTGCTAGCTCCCTTTATGAAACACTACATAATCCAATCTCCAGTTCTCCCATGGTATGTCCTGTTGATCAGTTACTGTCAGCTCAACCATTTCATTTCAAGACTGTAACCATACCAGACGTAAGGAAGGCCTTGAAGGATCTAGATCCAAAAAATCATCAGATTCAGACAAATTGGAACCATATGTTCTAAAAATTGCTTCAGATCTGATAGCCAATCCAGTTACATATTTAATTAACCTTTCTTTAGCCACGAATCAAGTACCAGCCATCTGGAAATCTGCCAATGTTCTCCCCCTTCAGAGGTGGTGATCCTGCAAACAATTAAAAAAAAAAACCTAACTATAGGCCTATTTCTAAATTGTCAGTATTAGCTAAATTAATGGAATCACTCATCAGCATGCAATTAAAAGACTAATAATATTCTGATTGAATTTCAATCCGGTTTCAGGAAACAACATAACAGCACAATAACAGCTGTTTCAAAAGTTGTTAAAGACCTGGGGCCTGTTGCACGAAACCAGGATAAGGGATTAAGCCGGGATATTCAAGTTATCCTGGATGAATTTAGCTTTGACTCGGTTGCACAAAACCAGGTTGAATTAAACCCAGCCAAGTAACCATGGAGACTTATTCTTTGCAGGCTAACAGCCAGGCTAAGATATATCCTGGAGTCTCATGTGTTAAATCAGCTGCCGCTCTGAACCGAAATAAACGTGTTTAACAGTTATTCCGTTGTGTTCTGCTTTATTTTTATTAACATGCATTATTTGTCACTATTGTCATGAGTTTGATTTAAACTCTACTATTGTTTAGATGGTTAGAAATGGTTGCACTGGCACCCAGATGCGGAGTGGCAATCAGGAGAGTCAAGACTTTTCCCGGCAGGACGTTGGTGTGTCGAGGCTGCCTGGCGTGCAGCCGCTGCCCAGTGATCGCTGCTTGCCGGCAGACCTGTGCATCACGTTAGTGTCCACTCTCTCTGTAAAAGTAAAGATGAGCTGCAGCTTCAGGTTTGTACAGGACGCGCTCCGGTGATTAAGTGGGACAATGGTGCTATATTCCCAGATATATTAATGGCAGACTGGTCAGAAACCAATACATTCATGATTTCATTTTCTTGTTGCTTGTCTTTCTCTAAAAGACAGTTTGTTACTCCGTAATATGTAGGCTGATGTTTTTTTTTTTTATTTTTATTATAACTTTGGTTTCACAACCTTCTCATACGTCTTACATCACTGGACCAATAACGTGGCCTATAGACGTGTATATATAGTGTAGTTTACATTCAGCACACAGGGAACACCACAATGCTTAATATATTTATTTTGATGCTGTTACTTGTCAGAAGAATAAAAAAAACACAAATATTGGTGTACACATATGCTCAGTGTGTATTGAAGTCACTTTTTCTAGTTGTCTCTTTCTGATCTGTATGAACATTAATTG
This sequence comes from Percina caprodes, assembly GCA_013375575.1. Classification (NCBI taxonomy): domain Eukaryota; kingdom Metazoa; phylum Chordata; class Actinopteri; order Perciformes; family Percidae; genus Percina; species Percina caprodes. Next base: position 5,177,924 of record JABXJD010000013.1, read on the forward strand.
TACAAAGATATTTAGAATTAGACATAGCTTATAGATTTGTGCATATGGATGTAAAACATGTTCTCGAGTTGTGAATAAGGGTTTGAAATTAAGCCTAGAGTCCATAGGGTACATCTCCCGAGGAACATTAATTCCCTCTGCTCACTTTTAAGGCAAAGTAGGCTAAATAATAGATTTTATTCATATTGTGCTTTACAAGGTAGGCTACTCAAACACTTTATGGTAAAACCAGCACATTTATCACATAAAACAAAACATGAAACTAGCATATTTAAAGCAATTAAAACACAGTGTAGCCTACAACTTTGTAAAATAGAAAAGTGGAGTGATAAGCAAAGTAGATATTTTTACATCCTTACGCATTCAGTCTGTTGGGCTTTTTGTCTCCGTTTTATAACAGCGGTATTTCCCTTTCTGCACATTATATTCTTAACCTCCTCGTTACTTTCCATTAGAAGCTGCTGCTCATTGGGTGAAACATATGCCCCATGCGTCTTCATTTCTGCATCAGTAAATCTGTGATCGATACCGTGGTCTATTCAAGAAAGCCGTGAACGTGCACTTTCCCAGCTATCTACACCTGGCTTGACATAGCTTCACCTGTTCATCCTGGCTCGGCAAACGTGCAACCGATTAAGCCGCGATGAGCAGATCACACTAAGTCAAGCTGCGCTTTTTCACTTATCCTGGATATCTTTATTCTACTTTTGTGCAACAGGCCCCTGGTCAAGTCCTTGGACAATAAACAGCACTGTGCAGCAATGTTTATTGATTTGTCAAAAGCTTTTGACACAGTGGACCATAAAATACTCCTTCAAAGACTCACCTCTATTGGACTGTCAGAACAAGCAGTGGGATGGTTCAACAGTTACCTATCAGGGAGAACACAGTGTGCAAGTAGATGGCTTCACTTTTGCCTCCTTAAATATTTCAAAAGGGGTCCCTCAAGGCTCAATCCTTGGGCCTTTTTTTATCATTTATACAAACAACCTCTGCAATAATATAAAAAATGCAAACTATCATTACTATGCTGATGACACTGTTCTCTATTGTTTTGGGTCCACATTAGGTCAAGCTATCACAAATTTACAGTCCGCTTTTAACATCTTGCAACATAATCTGGCTACTTTAAAATTGGTTCTAAACTCTAAAAAAACTAAAGTCATAACTTTCACTCTGGGAAAATCAACTAAAAACAATGTCCCAACCATTTGTACACTTTCTGGTACATAAATTGAACAAGTGTCACATTACAAATACCACTGACCAATCATTGTCTTTTGCATTGCATGTCCAAGATTTGGTTAAACTGAAATTGAAGTTAGGTTTTTTTCTTTAGAATCAAGTCCTGTTTATCATTTGAAGCAAAAAACAACTTGTAAATGCAACATTCTTACATGCATTCAACCTCCCAGTGTCTTCATGCTTTGGACACTGTTTCATGGAGCCTTGAGATTCATTAAAAACTTAAAATCTCTCACTCATCACTGTTTGCTGTATTCTCGGGTCGGGTGGTTTTCCCTCTCCATTCGGCGTTGGATGCACTGGATGCATTTACAGTCCCTAAAGCCCGCACTGACTTTGGCAAAAAGGCTTTTAATTTTGCAGCCCCATCTGCATGGAGTCAGCTTCAGAATGAACTCCAGTTGGAATTGGTCTCACTTTATTCTTTTAAAGGACCTTGCAGAAAGGCGGTCTGTATGTCACTGTTTTTAAATTGATTTAGGACCCAGGTTTTTTATGATGATATTGTTGTTTGAATATGAGTGAAAGAGAAGAAAAATTATATTTACCTGTAAGGGTCTCTGTCTATTTGAAACCGTGCTGCTGCCACTTGCCAGGACACTCTTGTAAAAGAGATTTTTAATCTCAAGGAGTTTTTTTTTATCCTGGTTAAATAAAGGTTTGAATGAATAAAATTAACATTGGGTACGCCATATAAAAAAAGGTTGGAGACCACACATTATTTATACTCTATGGTATCATTCTGTCCACATGGGTGGAAATGCATACTGCAGACCAGGAATCCCTCAGAAAAACTAAACTGGTTAGATTTTGAAACCAACAAAATATTGCTTTTGAATTGACCCTGATTCTAGTTGAGGTTTTTGGTTGCTTGAGGGCACATATGTTTTCATCTACACAGTAGGGGCCTTACTTTATGGTCTTGGTTGTTAAATAAAATATTGCTCAGACAGGAAATGGACTAGCAAGGGTTGCAGACTGCATGCAACATTTGCCACTGTTTAGAAGCCTTAAAGTAAATAAAAATCTACATTGTACAGTATATACAGTACACAGCACTCAAGCTCATCTCTTGACTTTGCCATTTGGAATGTGCTTGTATCACGTTTTCTTGTTTCACAGATAATAAATGTTTAATAAGGTGAAGTGGGGAGGGGGGGGCATGAAGTGCAGAAAATATGAAAGAATACCTTTTGGAGCACAGCTTTTACTGTAGCTGCAACCTATCATTACTTTTTTTGTTTTACCATTCCAGTCTACAGAGTATCCACAAGTTTGGAGTTATGTATGTCACTGTATTGATGCTTCATCTGCTTTTGTCTTTAGCCAGCCAGTAGTCAGAAGTATAAAATCCTTATCAGTAAAAAGCTGTGATAAACCCACTGCACTTGCTCAGCACCAAACAGCAGACCAGTTGGCAACTGGTGAACATCGTGGAAAGGGTCAGATATTTCCCTCGGAGGAGGTGGAGACTAAAAGCAGCTGAAAAAAGGTAAATATTACATTGATAAGTTTGCTTGAAAAGTGACTTGAATTAATGTTTCCACTTGTGATCAGATCACTCAGGATGGATGTTAAAACCAGGTCCTCTGTATGCTTTTATACTTAAACAAGTATCATCAGCAAAATGTACTTGAAGTATAAATTGTTTTGTTAAACGTATACTTTATGCAGAATTATAAGTTTATTTTTAAATGTTATTGAAAAGACTATCCCTACTGTGAACACTTATGTACTGTTGGTAGTTTATGCATCATGTGTTATATTTAAACTATCTTCTGCAAAGTAACTAACCACAGATGTCAGATAGAAAATGTTATATTTCTTTCCAATTGAAGTACAAATAATATTGTTGTAAATAAACTGTAAACGTACTCGGTAAAATCCGTCACTGTATAGTCAGCACATTACTTACAAATCATTTGGTAGCACATTGAGTTTGTGGGACCAGTACAAAATAACAGAAGGCTAGGTATTTCCAATTTATAGTTTGTGATCTTGTTTCTGTCATGATTTGTCATTGAACATGAGAAATCTAAGAATTTATTTGTGTAGTCAGCTAGTAGGGAATGGTGCAGACCTTTAGTTTCTTCTTCTCTCAAGTCTCATAAATTTCAAGCCACTGCTGATTGCTCTGCTGACGGCCTACAAAACTTGGTGACACATCGAGACGTTCTTATTCAGTGAATCAGTCACTGTCTTACCAGCAGTTAGGATCTACCGTCTTGCGTGACAAACAGAAAATAACTAATGCCTACCGGAAGCCTGGACTTTATAGCTTCAGACGGCTCCTCTGGCTAGCTTGGATTTTCTCACACTTAAAGTGGGTGTAATATTTTTTTGAGGTCAAAAGATTTCAGAATTTATGGTATGGTATCTTAAAGCGTTAAATAGAAACCTATATACCAAAATTTCACCATGAATTTGCAGGATTAGGCATCACTACTACAATCTTATGCCTATTGACCCTTTAAAATGGATCGAACTGGCTGATGGAGGATTAAACCAGGAATCTTCCACTTTTTGGAGGTTTATGCGACACTGCTAACATTTCACGTCATGAATATAAAAGATTCTACAAACAGATTATATGCTAAATATCCCAAGACTCTATCTACATATCTGAATATTCATAAGTACAAGCTGTGTTAAACTGTGGTTAACACCATTTCCCTAATTTGAATTACACGATTTATCAGATTTAGAAGAAATGAGAATGTGAAAAATACTTTTAAACAGTGTAGATGCATCAGCACACACAACAGGAATTTGTCAGGTTGTAAAACACTGAATTTAGGTACTACAGCAATTTTTGAACTGGTTTAAATCCATGTAGTAAATTCAGTTTGATTTAATTGATTGCTACATAATTAATTACCAACATTGTATGTATTGCAGCCCTAAATACAATACTCAAAACTAAAAATGGTAATTTACAAGTACAAAGAGTGGTATATAAACAAACTGGTGTATTGTTAATGATTAAGCTATTGTATTTGGACCATGGTGGTTGCTATCCTATTGGTGTTTGAGCAGAGCTCATTTGTCAGCAAGCAGCCTACTCTGTTAAGAATGCATGTCATTAGCCGGGGACGACAGGCTTGTTTTACAGCTGAATAAGCTTCTCTGCATGGGATCCAACCCTTGATTAAAAAGTAAAAAAGAAAACACCCTGTGGAAATCTTAAAAATGAATAGCTGTGCTTAGAGAGTTAATAACATTTGAGGCGAAGTGGTGCCAAAAAGAGGATTGCATAAATGGGTTGCATGCCCAGCGACAAACAACCCAAACACATCCATCCACATCTACACACTTGTATTAACTTGCATGCACAGACACACGCTTCACATTAAAACATGTCTGTTGTGTAAAATTCTCCTTTTGTCTGAGGGGAACATCCAGCATCAAAATCACCACTGGATGCATTATACCAAACTAATCAATTGTTTTATGCAACAAATGCATTTGAGATGATTACACTTCAGCGATCCACTGTTTTTTATTTTATTTTTAAAGATTATTTGTTTGGGTTTTTTCCCCTTTTATTAGATGGAGTGACAGTGGACAGATGTGAAAGGGGGAGAGAGATGGGAGATGACATGCAGCAAAGGGCCACGGGCTGAATTTGAACCCAGGCCGCTGCAGGACTCAGCCAACATGGAGCAAGCGCACCAACTGAGTGAGCTATAGGCCGCACCTGCTTTTTTTTTTATATAATTAAATGTATCTCTACTAATACATATCAATGATACCTGCTCTGGTATTGTCACAAAGTGTGTGTGGTTATCAGCCATCACAATCCCTGCCCCAAATGAATTCATTGATAAAACTGGATTGAAATATGGATGGTGTGGATGATTAGCAATGATGTCAGAACATGTGTGAGCTGGAATATAGATACAGCTGTTCTGACGACCCTTTGTGTCATGTCTGCTTCACGTTACGTTGTTTGTGTGGCTGCCTTCCTCGAAGGTACTGCAGGTGGGTGTGGCAGAGGGCTGTTCTTTGTGTTGGAAATTTAAACTCTGGATTTATTAGGACTATGCTTCACTGTTCCTGAAATCTCTGAAGGGTAAATCCAGACAGCTAGTTAGACTCTGTCCAATTGGCGTTTAATGTTGCACAAACACAACAACCTTGAACGTACAAATGTTCCTTCCCAAGGGTTTGGCAGCGGCACCGTGGTTCTGCTGGCGAGTAGCGCCACCCAAGATGATTGGTTTAAATACATGCCAACGAACCAGAGCACTTTTTTCTCCCATCCTGGAATGCCATGTACTAGCCAGGCCCTCCTCCGCAGTGCTGTTGAGGAAGGTCTGGCAATGTGAGACTAGAGTGGCAGCTCCTGGGTTCATTTGTAACACTGTTAAAGTTAACTTTAGTGTGTACCTTTATACATGCATTCCTTTTATTCATACACTCGCATTACTGAACTTATTACATATCTCAGTCTTTCTTATTTTATTATTCATTCTGCAACAAAAGCATTAAAGCTGTAACTAAGTACAAATATCTGAAATAACAAGGGATAAATGTTTCCTTCAAGAATCACTTATGTATGTGATACATATTTGCATTTAGCAAATTAATTAATGCAATTTATTTTGGTTTCTAATCACATTTAATTACCACATTTTTAAAGACTGGACAACAGTTGACTAAAAAAGAATGCATTTCCATTCCTCATTTTCTTTCTTTTCTATGCCTTCTGAACTCTCACTGCACTGAGGAAAGAAGAAAGCACATTTTCATGGCATATCCCTCCACATGGCCCCTCTATTTCAGTTTTTTGGTGGCAGATCTTAACCTTAAAGCAGTTTAATCATGCTAACACACCCCTGCGACTTGCTCCACTTGTCTGTATAATAGGGGTGTCACCCCACTGGCAGTACACAGCTAAAGTCTGTTATGAAGCATTGTTCCAATGCAATTTTCTTAATCTGCAATTGCCTGTTAGCATTTAGCCGGAATGAGATGACTCACATGCACAGGCTCACAAGCATGTGGGTACAGAGAGACAGACAGATGGACACACAGACAGATGAATGGAATTCAAATTATTGTATTTGTAGAGAAGGAAATGTAAGAAATTCACATCCATTAGGAACCGTTGCTGAATTAGGTTAAAGTTAGTCATTTAGTTGTGATAATAAGGGGCTGCATTATGTCAATGATGGGTCCCCACAAAGATAGTGAGATGCACTGTGTGTCTTTTCAGTGAGTTAAAGGCTCTCGACACTTTTTCAATAAAAGCTAAGATGTCTTTCACCCAATGCACCTGACACAATAAGTGTTTTTGTCCTTTATCAACACGTCACTCAGGAACACAAACCCACCATCTCCTCCTGCTCGCTATCTTTTTCTCTCTTCCTGTGTGATGTGCAGGTGTTTTTGGGGGGGATTGACAGGAAAGAACAAAAGCAGGGTCCCAAGGCTGTCCCAGAAGTAGCACTCTATTAATGGGACATGCCTACCAACAAAAGGGGGTCAGCCCTGCAGAGACATTAAAATTCTGACTCTGTGCAAAAGAGAATGCTGAAGTTAAATGGGAATATGGATATCAAGGAAGTCAAATGGAAAACTCCCTCCAGCTCCACCTGTCAAACCCAATGTTGCCATTTAAAGTCTTTGAAAGTCGAGCATGCATCTCTACCTTTTTCCTCGGGTTTTTATTCACAGTGGTGAAAGATCGCCAAAAACTTTTTTCCTACATCGCCAACAATCCAAGGAATTAGAATATTCAAGCCATTTGATCCAAAATGAGCTGGTCCCCTCACAATCTTGAAGTTTCTGGCCGAGTTTTGACGTGGAGAAATCTAGATAGTTCATCATTTCTGCGTTTTGATTGCTGGTTTCTTGTCCCCTGGGCGCGCTACAAAGTTACTCTGCCCACCGGCAGATTCTACGACGTCAGCAGATTCCAATGCTGTGTGTTATCAGCCAATCCGTCTAGTGTAACCTGAGCTGTCCCTTATAGAAGCCAATGATGTCGCAGAGTTCAGGGATGACCAACGTGTGAAAGATTGACAGCTATTCCTTCCATTTCAAACTAAATGTTATAAAACCAGCCTCCCTGTTTAGTCAATAAGAAGACAAATTGATTGATACCAAACTTGACCAGAAGATTTTAACCCTGTGATGGATGCAGCTGTGCCAAAGCAAAAGGGGGGGCCTTCTTATTGCATTTCAACATTTCAACAATTTATAATTACTTATTTCTATAAATTTATGTATATAGTTATTTCAGGTATGTGTGTGAGTGATGTGGATGTGTTTTTGTATTTGAGAAGTTTTGTAATGTACTTTTTTGGCTTTTTAGAAATAAATAAGAAAAACGCACAGACATATCTGTAGAAAAATTCATATAAAATCCATTTTCTGAGTCATTTACTTCTGTATTAAGTTGAGACATGTGGCTAGGGTAGTAGTTTTGTGTGTAGCCCATCTAATATGCTTACAGTAATGTTTTGTTAATTTTACAGATACTTGGACGGAAATAGAAATTCTCTATTCTAACCTCTTTAGCTCTGTGTCAGTAAGGCCTGGGATCACACTGACACTTTGAACAAAAAATTTAGAATGTTAGCTTCCCAATGACCTCAGGAACATCCCAGAGGGCCAAAGTATGTGGGAACTGTAGCACTTTTTTGGGTTAAAAAATTTAGGCTAGAAAAGCATGTATTTTCAAGAGTGTGTAAATGCCAATAGCCAGAGCATGTTTTTCTTCTATTCCGGAATGCTGGGTGGACTTGCTAGACCCTCCTTGGCAGCGCTGTGGAGGAAGGTCTGGCAGTGCAAGACTAATTCAAACAAAAGCCCTCGGCCCACTTAACCCCTTGGGCCCTCGGCCTGTGCTCTGTAGACGTCTAAATTTTTAATTTTTTCTTTTTGTCATAAAAATAAGACGGACCTGAAATTCACCTACCAGTTAGCCTTAATTGTCTGTCATTACATTTAGCATGAGAAACATCATCCACATTTCTACTCCTGATCCTGAGGGACAGGCCAACATGGGTGAAGGGACAGGTTAGTAATAATGCATCATGCTACTCTACAGGCTTTTCCCCCACTGGTTTCCATTTTTAGAGAGGATTTTGACAAAGGCGTACACGTACCTCCCATCACCATTTACACATGCACAATCACCAATTTTCAACCAACTTTACCCAATTAGTCGTTCTCTGTCCAGTCTTTACCAAGTTCCAAGCATGTAACCTCCTTGAATTGTTGAAAAGTTAATGTGAATATGAAAACAAATACATAACAATCACATAACTGAGTTCTTTTGTACAGCATGGGGGTGTTTGTAACAAACTTTATGTATGAACAATAAAGAAGTGGATTATTTTGCATGTGTGGTTTTAATTCAATCAATAGAAAGGAAGAAAGGAGGAATCTTAGCAACTTTTAAATAATAAATTGTCAATCAGTCTACTGAGAGGGGGGTCAACAAACACTAGTACGATTCAACCAAACTAAATAAGGCAGGTGCAGGGTACAACGCTAACTTTTTAAATTGGATGCTGACATGGCAACCAGGCATCAGCTTTTGGTTGCTGACCTTGACAATACAGTTTAGTTTCAAACTGCCTATATTTGGAACAATTTCTTTGTCACTATACCGCACATATTTATAATGAAAAAATTAGATGATGGCTTGCAATATAATTTCCCATCCCTCTCAAATAGGGGTGCAACCGATCACAAAACTCAGTTGTAAAGTTTTTGGCAGCTAAGATGGCTAGGACTAGTAGTAGCTAATGTTGCAAGAGGTTTGAGTGTGGCGCTGTTATCGTTTTAGATTAAACTGTAGTAGGACTCAACTGATCCGGGTTAATGAAACTAGAGATTTATGAGTTAATTTAAAGACATGGGTAAAACATCAGAATCAGTCACGACTCAATTAGGTTTAACCAGTGCTAGTTTGTCTTTTAGCTCATAACTTTAGCAGCAGACTGTTTTACTTCCCAGTGTTTGAATCCTATACAGTCACACAGTTACACTTTTTTACACTGTTTAACTCTGTGTTGAATCCAGTTACTACTGTAGCAAAGGGTAGGCTAACGTTACCTGCAGCAATGCTTCTGTTGCCTCTAACGGTTGATCCTGGGTACCAGTGCCATATTTATTGCATATTAATTTAACATGCGGTGGTAAAGTCTTTTAATGGCAAATGCGCATGTGTGGAAAGCATTCCAGCTTGTCATCGTTCAAAAAAACACAAACAAAAACCTATCCAGATAGATCGCGCCATCCAAACAGAGTGAATCCGTTGCCCTCACAGATTCCTGCAGCTAAGCTTAGATTCCATTTCATTCCAATAAAGGCTGTTAATAACATGCCTCTGCAGTTTGACTTTTTGCACCATTATGATACTTATAGGCAACTAGTCATCATATCTTCTGCTCTAGGAAAAGCATGTTAATGCTCAGTAGCACACATACTATATATGCTAGTTGCATTGTACTAATGCGTTCATTTTGGGTATGAATGTGACTGAAACGGGTATATCCCAAACATAGTCATTATGGGGTTCAGACAAATATTTTTTTGGGAAGGTAGGGTAGTACACGGACCCTGTGGTGCGGCCTAAGATTTTGTCCTTAATGACATTTTTCCCCCTTACATTACTTTTATACTTTAAGTAGTTTTGAAACCAGTACTTACTTACACTTTTACTTGAGTAAAAAGACGAGTTGATACTTCAACTTTAAACTCCAGTATCTATACTTCTGAGATGTGAATGCTTTTGACACCTCTGGTGGAAAGTGTTTGCACAACAGCTGAAATGTTGTGTTGTGCAAGGGAAATGGTTACTATCAAGCCCTGCAGGTGTGAAAGCCCCCTTAGAAAGAACCTTTAAGGGAAATCTATGGGAAAATGACTTTGTCCTTTTGATTCTTTAATGACAGCATGTGGAGAAGGTCGGGCCAACTTTTCTCATTGTTGCGATTGTAAAGGAGAACGTTGACACAATGTTGCTCTTGACACAAAGTGTGTCCTTGGCTGCAGAGAAAGCGCCCATTTCCTTCACTGCTATTACTTTACCCAGCCTGATAGGGCTGACATGGTGATTATTTCGAGCCACGGCATCAATGGCTCTTGGTAATACGGTCATCAGGAGTCACTCACTCAAGAATAATCTCCTCCTGATCAGTGTTTCTACCATTTACCATGCTTATACGCCCATAGCCTCTGTATTCAAACTCTTATAGTACAAGGGCCAACCCTGTCTCTTACAAAATATATTCATATTCAACAATCTGCTGACTAAAAAGCTTGATTTAAAGCTCTATTTATAAAAAAAAAAAAAAAAAGCTATTAAGTCCACCTTTATTTTAAGTGTTTGTATCATATGTTCCACTTGTTAGGTTTGGTATACCAAAATTGCCAAAAATAATACCAATGGGTCAAATGACTTAATTTTACGTGAAAGGGTTTCTTTGTAGTGATAAACCCACAGAAAGTGATCATGTCAACCTGGCAGGTCCCTCAGCTCTACAGAAGTTTTTAGCTTATTTCTGCTTATTGTTCTGGTTTCACAGCACACAACTTTAGTCTTTTCTGTTCTGAATGAATGCCAATAATGTCTGATAAAAATAAATTAAATTACATGTTGCCATAACGGTGAAAATAGTGTTTTCAGCTTGTTCAACTGCCTCCAACTAGCCCAAATAAATAGATCAGTAATCTTTGGAGCCCCACTGCTAGCATCATATGCTAGCATATGAAAAGATTTGGAGGCACAGTTGCATGGTAAAAACAGAAATGAATAACAAATGTCAGTAAGCACAAGAGCATTAATTAACTTTTTTGCGTTCATTACAATGTCTCTCTACAGTGCCCACAATGTTTCCTTTCTATCTTCTGCCCTCCCTTTTCTCAGACTCCAGTCAGCAGATTTACAGTAATTCTGTATATCAGGACATCCTCTGTTGCCAAGCAGTTGAGGGCGGTTTCTCAGAGGGGCATCTCCTCCTGATCAGCTGCTCCATAGATAACCTCTTTACCATCCTGCTACTGGCTGTAGATTGACAGTCCTCTCCTGCTTTGATGTTTAATTACTCCTATCCATCTACTCCATACAACCTCTGATCTCTGCCTAATTCTTGGCATTAAAAGAGTTTTTACCCTATACCTCGTATTTACTAATCTGAACAGTGTTTTTTTCTGCCAGAGGGGCTATGTTTATTTTACTGGTCCCACTTTACTGTATCCGCCTCCACCTAAATGGATGCATGAGGGGAGAGAGTTACTAGCTTTTTGTTGCACATAAAAACTCATTTGTAAAACTATTAGCAGCAAGAGACTAACCATGTGTGTCCAACCAGCTCAGAAAAACAGAGGTAGAGAGTTGAAATATACCCTTAGCATAGCAGACTCAGGAATCCCATTGAGGCAACTCAGTTGTGTAATCTATGTAAATTAATAGATAATCAGTGTAGGGCTCTGGATGCATACATTTTCAGATCAACATGAGAGCAAAGACTTGCGGAGTAGGTGGGCAATATCCATCCATCCATCCATCCATCTTCATCCGCTTATCCGGTATCGGGTCGCGGGGGCAGCAGCTCCAGTAGGGGACCCCAAACTTCCCTTTCCCGAGCCACATCAGGCAATATGTATGACCTAATTTTCCCACTGCATTAAAATATGATAGTGCGTGAATTAATTTTACTGCTGTGGAGTCTCTACTGTGGAAAGGTATCCACAAGCTCCCCACTGGTTGTTCTCTGCTATGAGCTGAGTATTAGTTTGAACATTGTGGCTCTGGGATGACTCTCAGTTGGTCTATTACTTTGCTCCAGAATGAAATATCTCCATAAATATTGGATTGCCAGGACATTTTGTACAGACATTCTTGGTCCCCAAAGGATGGATTCTAATGACTTTGGTGATCCGTGGACTTTTCATCTAGGGATACCAGCAGGTTGACATCAAAATTTTAGTGGAATGTCTCAACAGCTATTGGATGGATTGCCTTGAAACTCCATCCATTGTCCCATTGGGATGAATTGTTATGCCTTTGTTAATGCCCTTATGTTTCCATTAGCGCCATAATCAGATAAAATTTTGTCCAATGCTTTATACCTTCAAAACTGACACTCTTAACTGTACTTTGGGTTTAGAGCTAATAAGCAAATGATAGCATGCTACCACACTTTACTATGATTGTGACCATGGTAAACATTACGGTAGCATGTCATTCTCATTGTCAGCATGTTACATTAGGCTCGTTTGAGATGAGCCAGGTCTGCGCAGAATCAATCACCGGCGATCACCGCCCGTTGCATGCCGGTTAGATTTGTGTCCGACTTGATCCCGACTTGCTCTGACGTCATGCATACGTAGGCAACGATAATCTCACGAGAGCAAGACGGCCGCAGTTCTGAGACGCAGGCAGCGCAATTGCTTTTCACTAGGCTCGTTCGAGATGAACTGCGCCTCGCCTGTAAAGTAGACGAGAGCAGGCGGCAGCAGCAGGGGGCGGGGAAAAAAGCTGCAGTAAGGTCGGACAGTTTCCATCTGATTCCAGCAGCCTTCAGACTGGACAGGAAGTGACAAAAACACTGTGGTGCGATTCCGATTTAATAAAATATAATCAGACCCACATATCAGCTGGTACACACTCTCTAGTTGTTTTAATTATGACAGAGTAGCTCTCAGAATGTTCTACATGCGATCTGTTGCTGATTTTTATTAACAACAGACTGGAGATGATCCATGATCTGAACAGATTTAGTCTCTCTGACTTCTTAACATCACTATCAGCCACATAAGGTGTGTTCTGTATAGAATAAGTCTTTAAATCAGACAAATAGCAACTAAAATCCCTCCGATTAAAAAAACAATAGAAAGTTTATATCAAACGTCATCATGTTGTAAACCAATCAGCTGTTAAATCAGCTGAGAAGCCGGCGTTTCCCAGCATGCTCTGGGTCCGCCTGGCTCTTGCAGTCGGTGAAAAGCAACTGCGCTGCCTGCGTCTCAGAACTGCGGCCGCCTTGCTCTCGTGAGATTTCCGTTGCCCACGTGTGCATGACGTCAGAGCAAGTCGGGATCAAGTCGGACACAAATCTAACGGCATGCAACGGGTGCCGATCGCCGGTGATCGATTCTGCGCAGACCTGGCTCATCTCAAACGAGCCTCCTGACTGCAAGACCCAAGCGGACCCAGAGCATGCTGGGAAACGCAGGCCTCTCAGCTGATTTAACAGTTGATTGGTTCACAATTGACTCAACATGATGACGTCTTGTATAAACTTTTTATTGATTTTGAATCGAAGGGATTTTAATTGCTATTTGTCTGATTTAAAGGCTTATTCTGTAAAGAACACATGTTGTGTGGCTGATAGTTACGTTTAGAAGCCAGAGACTAAATCTGTTCAGATCACAGACCATCTAGTGTTAATTAACATCAGCAACAGATCGCATGTAGAGCATTTTGAGTTACTCTGTCATAATTAAAACAACTAGAGCTAGAGTACAAGTTGATATGTGGGTCTGATAACATTTTATTAAATCGGAATTGCATACAGTGTTTTTGTCACCTCCTGTTCAGTCTGAAGGCTGCGGAAATCGGCTCGAAACTGTCCGACTTTACCGCAGCTTTTTGTCACCGCCCCCTGCTGCTGCCGCCTGCTCTCGTCCACTTTACAGGCCAGTCGCAGTTCATCTCGAACGAGCCTAATGCTCACATTAGCATTTGGCTAGAATGACGGTAGGCTTTTAAGTCTTGTCACATATCTCTCAAACGTGTATATCTGAATAATATAACAATCTATTCATCAACACGTTTTCATGAGCGTCATTTTGGGAGGCTGCATGCCAACAATACACTCTAGACTGGTTACAGGCCAGTTTATACTGGCAAATCCAAGCTAGATGTTTTTTGAATGTTGATGGGCTTTTCCTGGTTATAGTAAACAGAATACACTGTTCATGTGCCAACCCATAAACACATGAATGCCTCAAATGTATAATCTGCATGTAAATGCACTCAGTAAATGCTTTGGTGTTGCATAGAAATTAGCCATTTAAAGATATCTGTATTTGTTTTACATTAGTGGGGATGATTTAGGCAAACACATTGCATCATGAAATGGTTTGTTGGGGATCTGTCTGATTGTTCGATGACATACCATGAGCTGTATGAGAATGAAAGATACAGTTAAAATACTATACAGTATGATCAGTGTGCGACTGGAGGCGTACATGTGAGTTTAACCTAATTAGTTGTGTAGTCTAATGCACAGAATATTATCTCTTTTTAATTGAGGTGATGACGAGAGGGCAAATGAGTGTAATTTACACGTTAAGCGTAGTAAAATGCTTTCACAACCATTAAGTTTAAGCCTCAAAGAATCACAGTAAAATAGTTTTCCATTGGCTGATTCATTCGCTTTTTTTTTAGTTACCGTGTAATCAGAAGCATTTAAGGGGTTGGAGAGCCAACACACTGACACAAAACTAATGGCTCATGCCCAGTGATGATAGTGATGTCTACTTAATCTGTAATCAATATCACAGCGCTACTTGACTGTGACATATGTTTAGCTATGCATGAAATTACCCTTATGAGATTAATAGCTGAGATACATTATTGTTTGGATTTGCATTCATGAAGAAAATAATTAAAACTCAAATGCAGAGATTTTTTTTTCAATGTCAGTTATCTGTATAAGTCAAGGTTAATTTTAAAGGTTTAAGGAAGGATTAAATAAAAAGTGATTTTTACAGGTGACGATATGGGGAGTTTTGGCTGCTTTGCTATTAGTGCAACATAAAAAAAAAAAAGTAGTGTGAGTATGAAATTCACTTTTGAATCTATAGGAATTCCTGACTGTATTGGATATTGACATGAATATTTATAGATGCCTTTATAAGGTTATTGACTTATTTTTATCACATACAGCAAAACTAGTATGTTCTCCCTTATGACAGGCTGTGAAGTTGGAGAGGGAGTACTTTGGTTTTCCTTCTGCTAATATTCACTATTCAGGAAATCTAGACACAAAATAAAGAAGACTGCTCGCCGTGTACGATAGAACAAGTAAAGTGCAGAAAATATCTTAGATCATAAATAGGCTGCAAACATGTGAGCTACAAACCCAGAGGAATATCTGGGGCCTGTTTCAGGAAGGTTTAACAAACGCTGAGTCTAACCTTGATCTGAGTTAATTTACCCTGAGATGGGTCGGTTCCAAAACAGCTGATTCGAGTTGGTTCTATCAACTCAGAGTAGGTTCACTGAAAGTTAAGCACGTACACCACCACAATTAAAAAGGAAGCATGAATGGAGCCATGATTCTATGTTTCACCATGGTAACAACCTCAAACAAACTGGTCTGCGGAAATACTCATGCGCAGATACAGCAAGATACAAGTTTGAACATTTAAAAAAAACAATCAACACAGCGGGTGCTGTAAAATAGTGTGGGAGAAAACTGCTGCTGTGTCTCTTAACGGACACAAAATGCAATTAAAATGTCTGCAACATGAACAGGGCCCTTACGTGACAAGATGCGTTTTCAACTCCAACATTGTTTAAATTCACCTACCCTGTCTCGATCCTGCCGGTAGCTAACTTGCCCTGCTTGCTTCCATCTTGGATGAATGTGTTCAGCCAGGCTTCTCTGATAATCATCCCGCTAACAATCCACTGAGCGCCCGGTGGTTTGGCTATGCCCTCCAGAGGACAGGTCATGTCACGTCTTTAAGTGTATTCCCCCCCTAAAAAAACAGTGTGCAGATTGGAGCAATCTTCACACCACGCTGGTATGTAAGGTCTTAATGCGTAAATAAATAGAACAGAATTACATTGGCAGAATGCCTAGCTGCACAATCACAGCATATAATAGCCGCTGACTTATGGTTTTGTGAAGAACAGGCTGCAATCAAATGTCAACAGTGCAGTGTTCAGTGTAGACAAAAATATACCAGTAACATGTAGATGATGGGGGGGATTGAAGACATGTATTTCCCACATGATGGACTCAAAACTCTGGTTTATCGTGAAGCAATGTATTATGTTAATCACTGCTTTGCTTCTGCTGTTAAATTAACCCTCTGAGTGTTTACAAATGCACACAATAGCTTTAAAAGAACCACCAAACTGCTCTCTCTGATGCACTCTCCTGGTACCCTGACCTCAACAATTATTTTAATGCTTGATTTGCTTTATGCTAATTATTGTTTTAGATTAATTTAAATATTTGACATTCAAATAACTTGTTTTGTCTAACTTAATGTCTTCCATTTGAAGTGATATAAAATATGAAAAACTGCTAGTTCCTCTGCTTGATGATGATCAGTATTGCTCTTAATTTCTGACTAAAACTGGCATGTTGTCTAGCTGTATTATAATATAAAATTGCCATTTTTTTAACTTTTTCATTCATTCCATTGTTTCTTTTTGGACGGAAGGTTTTTGTTTTGTTATTTTGGTTTTGCTTTGCCAAAACCAATCTGTAGGAAGTGATGTATGAATCTCACCAAAGTTACAAATGATACTGAGTCGCGGGGAACAATTGCCAAGAGCAGTAACTTAAATGCACAATAATAACTGATTTTCTGCCTTAAGGTGACTCATTAGCTAAATCAACAAGATCACATTCAAATTAAGCTTTTTACTCACTTTCATGGTTCAGTACTTCAGTATGCAGACCTTACTGACAAGGTGTGTGTGTGTGTGTGTGTGTGTGTGTGTGTCTTTTATTAATTTTCTTTGCAGGGATCCCCTCTCTGTAGAGTTGTGTAATGATCATCCCCAGTACCACCCCTGGTCTGTCGAACACAGTTAATAGTAACTGTAAGCTCATGCAGTAATTTATATCACTCGTACCCCACTGATGGTGCACGGAGAAAAGCAGCCTGCCAGGCAGAGAAACCCATAGAGGCGTGAAAATGGGTGGAGATCATCATGGCTGGCTTCACATAGTTGAATAGTGACCGGTGTATTGAGTAGAAGCACACACAAGGTTGGTGGGGATTGAGTTGACAGATTGCCTTCAGAGACTTGACAGAAAGCAAGAAAATACACTTTCCACATCTTCCATCCCATTGTTGGGAGGTTAAAGGACTGGGGAAACGCAATCAACGGCTTTCTGACAGGGATAAGAGGGTTTAAAAAAAAGGACAAAAACGCTGATCCCTTTTTTATATAGAAAATCCAAAACACATGGCAATCAGAAGGTGGCTCTCTGTCCAACAGTTTGCATTGAGGATTTTAAGAGAAGAAAAAGCTGTAAAGTAGGCTCTTTCAACTCAGGACAGCACCACTTCTCACAAATGGATAGGATTGGAGATGAAAAGTTTATCTGACACGTAACCGTGATCAGCCCTTACACGCTCCACTTAGCGCATCTGCAATGTTTAATTTTAAATGAAGGTAGCCTACTGGCAGTCTGGCACACTGCTCAGGTATTGGGGGGGCCTATGGAAATGGTTACACACACACAGTGTTAGTGAGGTGCTAGTCTCGTTTTGCCAGACCATCCACATGCTGTGGCGTGGAGGAGGGTCTGGCTACTCCACACAGCATTCCTGGATGGGAGAAAGATGTGCTGTGGTTAATTGGCATCTCTTTAAACCAGTCACAATCATCATGGGCGGCGCTAAGCTCTGCATGGAGCCGCTGTAAAATAGTTGTGTGAGTTAAAAACTCAGATTGAACAGAGTCTAGCTAGCTGTCTTAATTTACCTCGCAGAGATCTGAGGAGCAGTCAACCATAGTCCTCATAAATCTACCACGGTTCAAAATTCCAACCCAAAGAAAGTTAGAGATTCCGCTACTGCCATCAACCCGGGCTTTGCTTATTTACATTAAACCAAACAGTGCTGTAATGATGCCCCAGTGTGTGATTTTTTTTTTTTTTTTTTTGATAGCAAAAGAGGTGTGATGTATAACACAACAGCATCACCATCTCGTGTGTGCAATGGGCTGTTCCATTTGCATAGATGTTGATTAGACTCTTTTACTACCTGCTTCTTTTTATTATTTCTTTTCCCACTCCAAGCACATATTGGCTTACTTGAGTTTTTAGCTACTGTCTTAAACAGTGAGTTATTGTCCTAAATTAAATCCAGTCTAATATATTTGTGAAAAACCACAGGTACACTAAGTCTGACATCGTTTTCAGGCTCAGGGTGATATTTTATAACGTTTATAAATGCTTCCAAATGTTTGTTGCCCTTTTCAGTAATAAAAACATTGTATGTTAGTGTTATTCGTATATGTTGTTCTGTGACAAATCCATAATAAGAGTTGGAGCAACAGAGCGAGGATTTTCCGTTTGGTCAAGTAAATTCCTTGCATTCCTGCTGGGAGGACCAAATGAAAGGCACCCAGAATGTGTCCTCATGACATTAAGGAAGTGTCTATGTAAATGACACAGCCTCTCATTCAATTCAATGATCATCTGGCAAGGTGCTGCATTAGCATTCATTCGTAGTAGATTTTAACATGAAGGGTGTATTGCTGCTCTTTACTGGTGATCATCATAACAGCAGAATATGATTATTACCCTGACAACTATGAAACAGTTGTTTTTGTGTCTATTAAGCCTTTAAACCTATGGATCTGTTATCTATTCAACCTTCTTGGAGCATATTTTGTCATCTCACCTTTGCCTGAAGCAGAACCCTTGTAAGACCCTATAGTACACACTGTAAAAAAACAAACTGGCCAACATGCACCACAAAACATATAAAAATAGTGTTCCAGTCAATAACCTACAAGAAGGATTTTTTTTTGGGGTGGTGTTAGTGTGCGGAAGCATAAAGGGGAGGGGACAGGAGGAGGGAGGGGTGAGCTAGTCTCAGTTTTGTTTGAAAATACTTTGACCGTCAACAAGAAGTAACGTCACCCAACATAGCTTAGAGCACCATTTTAAAACACTAACTTTTCTGCTTCGGTGCCCCTACAGGTTGGAAGCGGAATTGTCCCATTATGTCACATTGGAACTACAGATCTGCTACCCGATCTGGCAAACTTGCATAATGCGGTTATAGCTGGTAGAAAGCCGCAAAGGGAATGCAGAAGTGCCGTTTACCCTGTTACGAGTTGAATCACTGAAACGGTTTTGGAAAAATTATTTTAAGGTACAAAAAGTTATAGTCTTGTTTTAATGCTGTTTTTCAGTCCAGTCTGAAATACCACTTGATGGCCAAGCACACAGCTGATACCAATTCTCCCCCTCGTCAAAGCCAGGTAACCGTTACTGTTCATTCTTTCTGAAATAAGAGTCTGGGTTGATGAGCCTCTGAATAAAGAGCAATGGCCTGGCTGTTATGCTCAAAGCAAACTTAGAGAAAGATAGCATTGAGGAGTCAGTTGTTGCACTTCTGAATTGTATAGATGGCACCCTAAGTATTTATAAGCCAGACAAATCGGCTCCACTTTCCCAAAAACATATCATTCAACTCCAAACACAATTGTGATGGATTGAAGAAAGCCCTCAGGGCCCACAAAGATGCTAGAATGAATAGATGTGGATGCAGGGAGGGGCATATAGACAATGCCTTTTTACAGGGTCCAGAATTTTGTGCTATGCCCCTGAGTACAATATCAGCTTCTGGTCAGCAACTTCTGCCATCACATCAAAAGTGGGGTTAGATGCAGGGATATTTCAGTCCAATTCATCTCTGCAGCCTTGAGCAGTCTTCAGTATTGTAGAGGAAAGATAAAGAAAAGCCAACTGAGGCGTTAAAAGTAGAACAGAGAGGAGAAATTACATACTGGGTGAACATATACACCGCATATCTGCAGCTTCTGATTCATTATACTATGTGCATGAGAAAATTTGAAATATGTGGCGGAGTTTGCCTTTTGCTCAACACTTGTCAAATATAAGAACATAAGCTGGAATGAACTTGCATTATGTGAGATATGGAACTCTCTGGAGCTGTATAGGGCCATTACTTCCCTTCTTTTCCAACTCTCCCAGACATGTTCTGATATAAGTGAAAATGAAGCTACCTCTCTTCACCCTCTTCATCTCCAGGCAGGTCAGGAGAATGAGCCAGGGACAGCAAACAAGTTAACCACTACTCCTCTTTTACTGCAGCTCCTATTACGTTCACTGATATCAAGAAAACGCAGATGTTACATGACACCTTCAACACTGAAAGCACACAAATGGCTTTTTGGCATAATGTGCTCCATGATTGGTCCAAATGACTTAATGTAATTTCCTGGCTAATGAGGTGTACCTCACCATACACTGTTATAAGGTATTATCATAGCCGATAGTGTTGTCTGAAATTAGATCATCAAATAAAGAGTAGGCAATATATTAGCAATGCCATAACCTATATGACAGAAATAAATGTCAACAATATGTTTGAAGTGATTTAGAGTGTGATATTTTGGCAACTGGGTAGAACAGACAGGTTTGTTTGTGGCCAGTCTAATGGTATAGCTCTGTGGATGGTAAAGAGAGAGAATGTATCCTAATAACTTTAGTGTTCCCCTGAATTTTCATTAAGTGCTACTTTCAAGTCAAAATCTGTTCTAGATACACTTACACTGATTTTGTATGCACTTTAACTACTTCACTACACTTGGAAATATCAGAATAAGATTAAAGGGTTTATTAAAGGGTGTTATGGCATGACAATGTGGATATTCCATTTGATGCTGTGTTGAGAGCTTTGTCCTTAAGGCAATCTATGTGAGCATTTTTGTGAAAGAGCCACTACTTTGGAGAAATATTGGCTGGTATGTTTTCATATTTAAATAGTTACTGTCAAGATGCCATCTCTGCTCTTTTTACTGAGATGATAATGTATCTCAAGTAATGGTAAGTAAGTGGGCTTAAAAATATCCACTTGAATATCGTTGAATAGCTTTCACAACAATCTTATTTCTAGCTCTTTTAATCAAGAAGTTGCCATTTAATCCACATCAAAGTGTAGGTAATCTTAGATTGAAAAGGAAAAAACCCTAATGCAGATTTCTAAAAAAGCCAGCAACAACAGATTGTCAGTAGTGTTTACTGCTTGCACTTTTTCATCTTACTATTTCACGCTATAGAAGTTAACAAGGTCTGTTTGAAGACTGGACAGGTTTGCAAAGAGCGTCTTTCGGTTTAAAGAAAGTGTGTGAAGAGCATCACTAACAATGACGAAGACTATTTTTGGGTGAAAAATCAAAAAGTGACAGTTATCATATCCGTCACCGATGACTATAACTATAGTATTTCTAAGATAAGCAATGTCAGAATCTCGCAACAGAAGGCAGCAACATGTTGAGCCTTTAGGCACTACCATTAAAAAGCGAGGAGAAGAGTGCAGCTCAAACATTGTATAATTCATGTAGTGTTTGTACCCTCTCACCCTGCAGTTTAATAATACATACTTTTCCCACCATGGTGCCACCATAAAAAAAAATACAGTACAAGCACCTTGGAGCTTTCAAGTCAAAAGAGATTTAAATATGTTAAATGTGAGAATGTGGCAACAGAGTAGCTTTTTATCATTCGGTGGTCATACGATCTATGCAACAGATGAACTGCCATGTTTTTAATGCAATCATAGGAAACAAAGACATGCTAAATCTACCACATGGTAAACGATGTACCAACGAGATTATTATTTGTCATGCTATTGAATTCAAGGTTCATAGAGATGAATCCTAATCACTTTAGGGTTCCCACTGACTTTTCCTATAGTGATAGAAAGGGGTTGAAATGTGTGGTTTCGAGTGAAATGTCTTGACAACTTTTGCATGGATTGTGATGAAATTTGGTACAGATTGTTCATTAATTTACCTCTCAGGATGAATTATAACAACTTTGATAATCGGACCTTTCATCTGACACTATTATCAGGTCAACATTTTGAATAGTCTCATACCAATACCTGCAAAATGTAACCACACCTATCTAATCTTTACAGGTATTCAAAATGTTCATTATGCTTATTTTCAGGTTTATGATTGTATTTAGAGGTTAGATGAGAATAGGTTTATGTGGTTTCATTTTCAAAAAAGACTATGCTTTCGTTGTTCTGCACATTGCTCCGTGAGGCATCCAACTTCTGTTTAATCTTTGTTGGGAGTTGCACATGCACTGTATCTAGGTGAGTAAGGTGCCATGTCATTTCTCCGGTGCTCCATTGTTCTGACCTCTCAATAACCCAAAACATTTCCTTTGGTCCTACAGCCCACTAACAGGGCTGTTCTAGGATTTGAGTAGATGCAGAGCTTAGCCCAGACCCATTTAAATAAACAATGCAAAACAGTGATTGCCTTGCCCAGCTTGTTAATAACCAGTGTATGTTCATTTGAGCCCCAGTTTGTAGTTGTTATTTAGATGGCACCACTATTTGGCCTAATCATAACTGGCCTGGATTTGGAGGAGTCATGATATTTTTAGAAAATAAATTTATAGGGATATTACAAGAATAAAGTCACTATATATTTCAGAACATGATCTACCTGCACCATAGTCTGCTGTGCATTACGTGATTGCTCTGCTGATATGGTAGTTCTCAGACTGTCTGACACACTCTTTGAGATGCTAGTCTCTGGATGAGACAAAGTTTAGGGAAGCGGCTGTACACTGCTCTACATCGGAGGTGGAAAACCGAAATTATGGCAGAAATGCACGGAGCACAAACACGACACATCTGCCACGAAATGTTGACAGAAGCTGCACAGACCTTTTTAACAGCAAAAGTGGACACTAAGCGACGCATAGGTCTGCTTCAGTGCTCCATGTGTTTGATTCTAAATGGCACGGTAACTTCAAAATAAATCAGTAGTATTGCCTTCCTAAACTTTGTGTAAATTCTGAGAATCTTTCAGAAAATTACACCTTTCACAGCTTTCCTCACAGAGACAGTTGCTAGGTGATAGCAATGGTTAGACCCTGCATGTAGCTGCCCATTCTATTCTCCTTGGAAAAATAAACTGGACACAGATACAGTTCTACCATGAGTTCTAGCACAATAAAATAAGGCAACTCATGATTTTGGGGGTTTACATAGGCTCTTGTCCCGTTTGATATTTGTCAATATTTTAGTCAACGCCTCTGCCCACTGGTCAACTCCTGCGTCCCTTTTGTTAAAAAAAAAAAAACCTTCTACACTGTCATTCCATTGTTCCTATATAACTAGGCTTTTGTGGATCACCTCCCATAATCTTAAATATGTTAAGATGGAGAAAAGTAATTTTAATCCACACAGTCTCTGCATTGGTTTGCATGCAGTTTGGTGTCCTTAATTCACTGTAACGTAACTCCATTTGTGCAGGTCCTAACCCCAACCAATCGGCTATATTAACCTAATATAAAATGGTAGGACCAAAGGGAATTTTTGGGTTATTAAGAGGTCAGAGAAATGGGCAATACCTGGTGAGCACCGCTCGCGAGTCAGTTGCAGAGTATGGGGGCATGACATGCTAACAGCTAGGCGAGCATTATAACATATGTTACAAAGTGATGCACTTTTGTCACGGAAGTATAGGCTGGACTACAATAGAGCTGTTTGGAGCGGTTTGTGAACAGTGTTTCTCTAGAACATGGTTCAAGTACAAGTTCCTTTGGGCTTGAAAAAAAGGCTAAAAGTCCAATAGTTATCATGTTCAAGGAGAGGCCAGAAATTATTTTTGACATGGGCTCATCTGATGGTTTCTTTGAAATTAAGATACGGTGATAAATGACAGAAAAATTTAATGTATTATTTTTGTTATTTAAAATCTGTTTAGGGGGATTGTTTCATGGGGACAAGGTCTTTTTTTTTTTTTTTTTACTATACTGAATAGTTTAATTAGTAGCCTATTTATACTTTATCTACTGTTATAACGGTTACACAAGTCAAGTGCAAAATATAAATACAAGTGTATATACACTAAATGATACAAATGTATTATCTGACCAATTTTAAAGTTTAACTACATTTTCTTCCTGGAATCCACCTTGAAATCCTACCATCTGTTGGATCAGGATTATCCTGGGTTTTTTTTGGGTTAAAAGTTATCCAAATCCTGACAACTTTTGAACAACGCAAACTGCAGGTTTGATCCAGATTAAAACCAGGATTGGATTCTGTGACCTAATCTGATTTCAGATTCCTTCTTTCCCTTTTGAGCAACCCATTTTCAAGATTTGATCCAATCCGATAACCAAAATCCGATCAGTTTACCTTTGAACAACTGGCCCAAGATGCTCAAAGATACAATGCAAAGGAAAGGGAAAAAGACATAATATGAGCACTTTAACTGGAGTAGTAGCTAGGGTGACAACAGTATTAGTATAAGTTATTCAATATTTAGATTTAAGATGACACTGTTATCCGTGAGAGGATAGATAATGTAATACTGAAGAATGACCTTGGTCTCACACACTGTTGTCATTTATCATGTGTCAGGACAGTCCAATCAACATTTACATAGCATGGACATTTGGTTAAAGGACTCAGAGCGGACATGCAGTGATATCGCACTGCTTGCAACATGTACTGGAAATGAAATTTGAAGTAGAAAACGGCCATGTTTCTTAAAGGCATGTCAAGGCTATTCCAAAGATAGATAGATAGATAGATAGATAGATAGATAGATAGATAGATAGATAGATAGATAGATAGATAGATAGATAGATAGATAGATAGATAGATAGATAGATAGATAGATAGATAGATAGATAGATAGATAGATAGATAGATAGATAGATAGATAGATAGATAGATAGATAGATAGATAGATAGATATGAAGATTTATATCGATATATATAGATATAAATATTTATATCCAATCCTAAATTTACAGCATTGCAAACACACTGTGTTAACTTAAATGCCTCCTAGGCTAATTATGTGTAACATGTTGTTGTATGATGGATTCAAATGTATCATTTCTTAGAAGGAAAGATGCAATGTGTCAAAAACACATTCTGATATTGATCCATCTGAGGGGATGCAGGCATGTTGACATATAGAATTATTTATAGATGACTACAGGCTATGAAGAAGAGAAAAAATGATTTTAAAATGAAAAGATATGATTTTAATATAGAACTTTAAAATGTATAATACAGAAAATAATTGTGAGACCAATCTGTAGTTACCTATGGAGATGTATTTAATTTGTAGCCCTCTTCTTATTTATTGCCTGGGCACATTTTTACATCATTCACATCTTTATGGATTTGAGTTTTTAAATGTTATGAAGGTAGCCTTTAATAATGACTTGTCTCTGTGAGTGATAGTAATGTGGTATTCTAGGAGCGTTGAGGGGTTTGGGTTACTCAGCTCTCAAGGCTTAATCTTCTTAGACTCCCATACTGACTGATTTATGACCACTGTGTAATCTCTGCCAGCTGAGAAACCCAAGAAGAAGCAAACCTAAAGATGCATGTGAACTCCTCTGGATTGCTCTACCTGTGAATCCAGTGGGATGAGTCCACAAACATAATGACAGCTATGCGTTTTTTGTTTGAAGAGGGGGGGAAAAGACACAATAGAAGATAATTGTCCTCATGATTTATGAGAGGCAGCCAGCAAAAGGAGACATTTAGTTGTCTGAAGTATGATTAAGATTACTTTAAAGTTGTTCCAACCAAGATTTTTAAATTAACAATGGCAAATTAGCCTACTAAATAGAATGTAAAGTCAGTTCCTTATTGTGAAAGAATAATCCGAGTTCCCCTCAGCTCTATGAAGAGTTTCGGCATCTTTGATTTCATTGTTTTTGGTTTTATGGCCGACAACAACTTGATGGTTGTGGTTTACTCTCATAGTGTTGTATAGCAAGCACTGTTGGAGCCTGCAAAGCCCTGGGTGCATTGCAAACAAGGGCACCACATCAGTTGTTTAACAGTAGGTGCACGCTCAAATTATGCTCAAACTGTCCCTTCCAGCTTGTTTTAAAAATGCAAAAGGCTACTCTGTTTGCATTTTAAAACGGTATGTGGGGGAGCGAAAAAACAGCTATGAGCAGATTCAGTCAGGCTCCATTTCTCTGCCAGAAATACAGGGGTGCTTTTCCAGGTGCACGTATCACTTTGAGAGTTGCTATGGGTACTTGTGGGCTGGTACTTCTGAAGGGTTTGATCTGTTTTTGCCAGGTAGCCAAGCTCCACTTGGAGATGAATATGCATACATTCCTAGAGTTGTGAAGAAATGGAGAATTACAAAATCTATAGTTCCATGTCAAATGAGCAAACTCCACCTGCTAATGAGAACTGTGTGATGTTGCCAAAAGCGCCAGAACAATCAAGTAAGTACACCTTGAACTGAGACAGTCAACAGCTGTTTCAAAGGTTGTGATTTATTATATATACAAGATATTTTGGAGCAGCATCCAAAAAGTGGGTAGAACTATGTTAACCAATTTCTCACACCGCTGTACATTACTAACATGTAACAAAAGTGTATCTATTAATAAAACCCTCTAGGTACCTGTAAAGGCAAAATATTAAAATATGTAGTCAAAGGTGAAAACAAGCGCACAAAATCTGCACCTAAATCAAAACTACTTGCAACAGTTCTCCTCAGACAATTGGTGCTTTCTGAAAGCCACCACAAAGGCTGTTTTCATTGCTATTATGGAGGTATTATCTTTTGCAGCTTGTCTTTTAACAGGAACACGTAGGTGAGATCACCCCCCATACTGGCCTCTCCTGCACTCGCTCTCTGTACGGTTCAGACTTGATTTCAAGATACTATTGTGTACGTACAAAGCACTTACTGGGCTAGCTCCAACCTATATTGAAACCATATCTCCACACCCCCACGTTACTCAGGTCAGCTGACCAGTTGCTTCTTGAGTCCCCGAGAGCAAGGTAGAAGAATTGGTGCTCTATATATAAATTTGGATTGGTTCTGCACTTCAGCAGAGCAAGCAATACAGATGGCTTTTTGATCCTGGAATCTCAAATCAGATCAGAGGACACTCAAATTAAAAAGGACTCTTCAGGGCGTGATGTTTTCAGCCTCTGTAGATTTGTTTCACACAAAGCACATACTCGTAATTTATACTTAAAATTGGTGATGAAAGCTGCTATTTGTAAGCTATTTCCAAAGGTTTGTGTGGATAATAATTTTGATTTGCATACATTTCACAGTGAATGAGATGACAGCACTTTTACTTTTAAACAGAACAATGTGCTTTTTTCTCAGCCTAATACTGTGAAGAATCAGCAATGCTTAATGAAAGCCATAATTAGCTGTATTTATTGAATCCCTCAACTCAAGTCCCAGAGAGCTGATGAGTGGACAGGCTTTTATTTGGTTCAGGGTCAGTGTTGATCTCCAAGGGACTCTCCCAATGCAGTGTTTTATTGACATTTCTCAGTGGCTCCCGGTGGTGACTTAGGCAGCCGAAACCATATCGACCTCATCAGACCGATAAAGGCAAGATCAAGTGCCTGACCCTTGGTATTGTACACGTGTTTGAATTTTGCTGAAAACTGGTAGATTTTCAGAAAGATATACTTAAAAGGAGCGAGAGTCTTTGTTTTGAAGAGCACAATAGAGCCGTATATCTACTGTGTTGAGGTTCATCCTGGTTGAGTCTGGTTAAGAATAAATATGAAGCTCTGAGATTTAATGGTATTGTCACACCTGAGTAATGTGGCTTATTAGTAACCTCCCTAATACTATCAAATTTAGTTTTGTTGATCTTAAAAATGATCTTGGTTGGTTTACAAAAGATACTGCAGTTTATGTTCCTGTCTTGTGCCAACTTTTGCTACTTTTAGGCATGAAGTTACTAAAAA
Organism: Percina caprodes; assembly: GCA_013375575.1. NCBI lineage: Eukaryota > Metazoa > Chordata > Actinopteri > Perciformes > Percidae > Percina > Percina caprodes. The sequence goes on from JABXJD010000013.1 coordinate 5,205,887, forward strand.
ACCTGAACCAAGTAGTTTTACTGATCAGATAAACACTCAGTTCTCACCATGCCCAAGGTCTACTGTATGCAGTAGCTAGAGCTTTCAGTCATATCAAACCAACTAGCAGATGCAGTTTTGCTGGGCAAACTCCATCTGCTGCGGAGGATTGTTTGATACAATAAAAAGCTCCAGAACAGCTGTGAAATGGATGTTGTGGTGAGAATGTTTTGTGACCTACTGATCTTAAGGCGAAGAATTAAATTTCAGTCATTTGTAGCATTTGAGTTGTTTTTGGAGCGTGCTGAAAAGGACAACTGGTCTAGTTATGAGCACTTGTAGTTAATCATTTTAAAAGCCTCAGTATGCTTCAAACTGTTTGTTGGATTGTCTAACCGCATCTGAAACGCCCTTTTTAAATGCCTGGATCAGGGTTGGGAGTGGGGCGCTCAAATTTCTTTTTTTTTTTTAAAGATTTCCGAACATGTAAACAACATTCACTTTCTGAAGTAATTGACCTTTTTGTTAAGTCAAACACAGACTGGCTAATCATAGCGCTGCATCAGTGAACTCTGACCAGGTTCCGTTCCTCTGTGATGAGTTTGCCTGTTTGGTTCAGTGTGTTAAGGCTAGAGTGAAAACTGTCAATCAAAATGTGGTGCGGACTAAACAACTGGACAATAGAGAAGAAAGAACTCATCAAGTTCAGTTAAGTGCAGCATCAGTCACTAGAAATGGTTTTACCGCATGGGTCCATGTAGGGCTGATGATGCAGAACAATGGTCATCAAAACTTAACGTTAACGCCTTTTGATTTGTTTGTAAAAGCTCAGTGTGAACATGAAAATGGTAATACATTATCTTCCTTCGTCCAACTAGATGTGGTCAGCCCACACACTGTTTGGCCTTGTTTGTTTAAAGCGTACTGAACCCTCAAGAACCCTTAAAAAAGTTTATCTTTTGGTTGTTTTTTCTCTAGTATGACATTTAAGATGATTAATGTCACACTGTGTAGATTCCATAGTGTCTTATTGTCTTTTTCTTGGTAAATCTTACCCCTGGTCTTCAATTGGGTGACTTAAAGGATATAAGATAACTTTGTTTGGAGAGCAGGTGAAGATTGTCACCCTAAAGGTTGAGAACATTCAGGGGTGATTTAATTTTAGTTTTGCTACTGTACACCTTATTCACCCATATGCTAAGCAGCAAAAGCTGGAATGGATATTTTGTCAACTGCTTTCACATCCTCTGCAGTCAGAAGACTGCCTCCTCCTCTCCCAGCTGTATCATCGAGCTGCATCTCATCTCCTGTTGCTGAATGAGGCAGCCGTCTTCATCTCAGCTACAGCTCCAGGTCTCAGTCAACTTCTGGTGATACTGTTGGGAGCCTTATCCCTGCCACTGCAACCTGCCAGCACACAAACCTCCGCTGTTTTTCCCGTCTCTGGAGGAAACCTCTAAACTCACTTCCCCGCCCTCATCCACAACTAGCGAGCTCTGTCACACTCCTGCTCCCGCTATGTCCTGAGGGAACAGAGGCACTTGAGAGAGAGAGAGAGAGAGAGAAGAAAATGGACACTAAAGGGGAGAAGGGAGGAAAAAGAACTTTTTTTACAGTAACAAGTCTAGAGAAAAATACACTTCGAAGACTGATCAGCAAAGAGCTGGAGGATGATACTAAGGAAAAGGATTTAGCAGCTGACATTCTCCGTTTTAAAAATACATTAAAATAAAATAGATTCTATCACTATACTAAATATGTTCAACAATAACTGAACATTACATCATTCATGAAGATTGATTGCAGAGCTGCTGTATTAGACTAGTATCTTTTGCTACCTCCATGACTCACTAGCTGCTCCATCTGGCATGGACACCAACACACCTGCAGTCACTTTACTTTATTTTATAAAAGGACAGTGCACATTAATTTAACATTTCTGTTAATGTGCCTGTGTTTACCAGCTGGCTAATTTTCAACTGTAGTCCTTTGGCCAGATGATTTTAGACCATAGCAGCAGGAGACAGCAAAATACATTAGTACAGGTTAAACAGCCATGCAAAGCAATAACAAGCAGTAATATAAATATAAAATAGACTATATCACTCCCTCATCAGGGAGGCATTAATACAGCACAGATCCGGTTACCCCCGAACTTGTCCGTGCCTCCTGTTTCTGCTTTGTTGCGCGCCACTGGAAAAAAAGAATGGTGCATGACCTCTGGTCACACACTCAAAATACTGGCGGGCGCCAATGTGACGTCAAAATGACGGAGATCTTGCTGGCACGCCAGGATTTTGAGGCCATTTGTGGCTACTCTAAAAAGCCCTTAAGAATCTGAAAAAAGTTGTTTTAAAACCAAAATAACACTAGGGAGGGCTTGAACGAGACAGTTTGATTGTATTGAACTATTTTGCAATAATTGGTGGCACTAAGTCTTATGCTACAGGACAGCCTGGATAGCAGCGGAGTGTTGGAAACAGAGATAGCCGACTCATTGATGTGATGTGACACCCTTTCCAGGGAGCCTTGATGCAACGCAGGTAGAGAGATGAAGAAGAAAAGAGTGATTTTATATGAAGAAAAAAATCTAACAAATATTAAAAACAAGATGGAACAGAGTATAAGAGGGCAAAAGATAAAATAAAATGATGTAAAAAAAGGGCAAAAGGAGAAAGAAAAAGATATAAAAAACTAAGCACTGTGACGAGAAATAAGTTACTTGATGAAATAGAGCTGTTCCCTGTTCACTCCGTCTGTTAGTCAAATGTCAACTGTGACATAAGGGAGTGAAAATTCAGAGATGACTTTGAGAAACAATTTTGAATCTTGAATCTATTCTGACTCTGCTTATTCAAAGGTTTTGAATTAGGAAACATCAAGTTAAAGAAACTCTCACATTATGTTTCACCAGCAATCACATTTTATTGAGAAAAAATATTATGGTGTCATGTTGCTGTTCTGAATGAGTTGAGGAACAGTAAGAGACATATCCCCTTCAGTAGGAGAGGATAAAAATATCCATGTGGCTCACTTCTTCCAAAATGATGTGGACTGCGACCAGGACTTAATTTGTGCCAGATCATACCAAGACAGGATTTGGACCCTTCTTGATTGGGACCAGCACCAACAACTTTTTGTAGGATCTGGCACGTCCCCTGTTACTAATAAATATCTTTGAATAGATTTTCTAAAAATATAAATCTACATATTAATTTCTAAATTAAGCACTGACTGGGAATAATCTAGTTTGGCTAGACTAGTTTGGCTAGCCTGTATGGTGAGTTATTTTTTTAAGCCAGGTCAGTATGCTATAAAAAGGAAGCTTGAATCTACAATTATTACCACTTGTTCTCTACAGTATGGAACAACTAAATGCGGAAAGGTTAAAGCAAATGTATGAATTCAATTGTGATTGTGTGAGAATTCACAGATCTAATTTTTCTTTTTTAATCTTCCCCTTAACATTTAAAGTAATCTACATGTATGTGTGTGTTCAAATATGGCTTCTGGAAAGAAAATAAAGGATAAAATATGAATTACTAAACTGACCTTAGTTAAGAAGTTCCCCATACTTTGAGAGTTATGCATCAAATTCGCCAGGATTCATTCTTGATGCCTACTATCGATGCAGACATCGCTCTCAGATAAGGCCGAGGATGGTTGGGAATGTCTTGTTGCTTGTCTCTCTGTGATGTTAGTTTTCTTCATTTTCAATCATGTCGCCATCTAGACTACTATGTGCTAACTTTAGCGCCATCAAGCCACAATGATTTGCTGCAAATGAATGTCGCCGAATCTGTCCAGTCGTCTTGGAGTGGTGCGTCAAGTGCAACGTACAGTAGCCTACTGTATATTCCCATCCAATTAGATTGAATTTGGTATTGATCAGATAAACAATAACAGTGACTCCAGTGAAATTATTTGAAACTTGTTAGTGAGGACTATAATTAGGACTGTATTTAAAGTTGATTCTGGTTTTCAGCTTCGCCCCAGGTGTGTCAAAACCCGGACGGAGACAACTTCTCTCTTTTGATGCTTTATTACAATCAAGCAACAGTATAAACATTGTGTGTGTGTGTGTGTGTGTGTGTGTGTGTGTGTGTGTGTGTGTGTGTGTGTGTGTGTGTGTGTGTGTGTGTGTGTGTGTGTGTGTGTGTGTGTGTGTGTGTGTGTGTGTGTGTGTGTGTGTGTGTGTGTGTGTGTGTGTGTGTGTGTGTGTGTGTGTGTGTGTGTGTGTGTGGTTCCTCAAATAAATAACATTGTAAAGACTACCATACACAATGCATAGGAAACATATATATGCTAGCAAATAATAACAAACTCTCTAACATTATCTTAATGCAGTGTAACTACTGTAGTATGTAAATAATGCACCTAAAATACAAACGTGAGAAAGGACGTTCAACAATCGCCATTATGAATCAGCAGCCAGGTGTAACCTAGCTAACAGGTGAAGAACACAAACAACAAAATGAATAGCTTACTTACTGGCCAATACAACAACAGGCTTAAATGAACTGACAACATAAGTTATACGACTTACAGTTGTCAAGGATGCACACACTTGATCTTAACTGATTATCCTCTGGACTAGTCTCCTTCTCTTGTCTCTAACTTTTTCTCCAAGTGACGTGCACGCCCGCTCGCGGTGTGAGTTGCATGCCCGTAAATGTAAGGAGTAGCAAGTGCCGATATTTGTGTTAAAATGTATTGAGTAAAAATAGAGTCGCCACAAAAATAAATAGTAAAGTCAAAATATCTGAAATCTACTTGAGTACAGTAAAGTATTTGTACTTTGTTACAACAGTGCCGCTACCCTGGCGTTGCGCACTGCTCGGATTTGCCGCTTTGCCCTGCAATCAAAGTTCAAATTATTTCAACTTTGACCTCATTGCCACTGACCTTTCGAAAGCAGAACCAATGACATGTTATGCAGCAACGGGAAATGGCTTCCTTGCCACCCTCGATGACAAATGCCTGCGCTGCACTTTGCTCTCTGTGCTTTGCTCTGCGCCCTACCTAGCAGTGCACAGAGAGCAAATCACGTTTCATGTGTAGGCGGCTTTAGTAAGGTTACAGAGTAATGTTACACTGGAGTCTTGTTGTCACTGTGATGTTGCAGAGAGACTCCAGGAAGTCATAGACTAGCATCTAACAACTTCTCATTTTCATTTTAGGTGTTGATATAGATTGATTTTATGAGGTATACCTTGTAAAGTAGTGAGCTTTAGATGCACGCCTAAACCACACTATAATTTACAGAGACCAAATTCCCCCCAAGAGCAAACAACAGTCTTTGTGCTAAGCTAATCAGTTGCTGGCGGTAGCTTAGGCTGTTTAACATAGATGATATAGAGAGGTATTCATTGTCTCATCTAACGCTCTGCAAGAAAGTGTGTACCCAGAAATGTAGAACAAGGAATTTAAATATGGACACATAATTTATGGAAACGGTAAACCGTTTCATGCTTCACTTAAGAAACTTGGAGCGAAACATAGGTGAAGATAGTTATTGCTATAATTGATATGTACATCATGTTTTTAATTAAAATATTATTTGTCAATCTCTGGGTTTTAACTGCTTTTATTCAAATTCTCTGATGTATAGGACTGCCTGATGAAAAATGACTTCATCATCCATCAATTTATCACTTACTGATGCTTCTTTCTTTCTTTCTTTCTTTCTTTCTTTTTTTCTCTCTCTCTCTCTCTCTCTCTCTCTCTCTCATGAATGTAAGATCAGACAGAATAAAATTGGGATGCTATGCTGATTTGTTTTCGCCCACTCCACATGTTTGTTTCATGCTGTGCCAACAGTACATTACCAGGGAATTACAACATACTGTACTGTAATTATTCACATTCATATAATCAAAAATCCCTCCCTGTGAAGCCCTGTGAGTATGGACATATTACTAAGATGTTTCAATAGCCAAATTATTTGAACATAAATAAGATCTGTAATAGTGGTCCCAACATTGGTGTCTTTATCTGAACAGAGAGAGATGATTTTGAGGGTGGGATATTATACTGATTGTACTAGGTCACTAAGGTGATGTGTTGCTTGGTGCAAAATATAAAAAACGTTTGGTAGGTGTTTAAAAAATTTGAAAGACCAGGCTTCAGTATCTACATTGAGAGCAAACCGCTTCCTTTTTTATTAGGGGAAGATAAAAGCACAGCATGTCTAGCAGCTAAATATGTCTTCTCCTGCCAAAATACAAGGCAAAATTGAGAATTTTGCATATTTATTTTTCTACTCCTTTTTTTTTTTATTGTTTCAAAGTACCCTTTGAGGGACATGCACATAATTTTTTTTTAGTATCTACAATTATATCATAAATATCCTGTTTACTTGTATTATTATATCAGATGTATTTACTCATTGTTGTGTTTTACATGTGTGTTTGTTCTTATGCTTTGGCAACACAGATGTGTTTTTGTCATGCCAATCAAGCAACATGAAATTGAAAGAAATTGAGAGAATTTTTCATTGGCGGAACTTAAGTGAAAATATTGTAGTTAGACAGACGTCTAATGAAACACACACTCAGATTATCTAATAGTACTATTTTATTTTATTTGTTTCTGGTTTAGATTCTATGGCAACATATTTGCTCTTATAAAAGCACTGAAACCCTAAGTGGGGGAAAAAGGAATGCTGTTCCAGGCCAGTACACAAATCTGTGATTTCACCTTAATCACATTTATGTAATGGAAAAACTAGAAAATGACTGATCATCACAAAATTGCTTGTGTCTCACATTTAACGGTGAGACTTTCCTAAAATTGAATCCAGTTCTGAGCCAAACTGGCCATGACGGGAGGTTACATTGTGCATGCTCATGTGTTAGGAGAAGAGGGAGAAACAGACATGACAAATGAATACTTGGTTTAAATATGGGGTGATGATATAAGCACTTGCGATCAGAACACTCTGTTAACTATAAAACAAAGCTACATTTTAGATTGTCCCTCCTGAAACGTGATCTTTTGCAGGATCACAGGAGTGATTTAAAGTAATAATAATTACACTAATTACACTGGTCCAATTAAATACAGCCATGCATTATACAGATGTCCTTTGAGCATTTATTTCCACATTTCCATCGTAAGACATTGTGAAAACTACAAAGAAAACAAACCTAAAATTCAATGAGTCAAATATACTTCTTTCAGTCATTTTACAGTCTCATAAACACGTTTCCTTAACTAGACGAGCCCCACAATGTTAGCATCACAGCAGTACAGAAAGTGCATTAAATGCAAAGAAATTACAACAAATATTAAACAAATATAACAAGGCTGAAATACAAAAGCACAATTACCGTGTGCGCCTCTTGGACCGTGCAAAATCTTACTTTGAGCCCGTACATTTTTCCTCTGCAGCCACGTTGGCTCTCTCTGTATACCTTTTACCCACAATGCAACAGGTGTGGCCTTTGCTAAACTCTGGTCATTTGACCTTTTGACTTCAACATAAAAATAGTATTTGTAATAAAGAACAAAATGTAAAATATTTTAGTACCATTTTTAGATCAAACATCACTTTTTCAACTCTTATTTATTACATTTTTCAAGTTTTTAATTACCGTATGAATTTACACACTAATGGAATTATCAAAAATATGGACTAACATGTAATCTCAGTAGCACTGTCCCTCAGACGGTTACAGTAGTCCACCCATTATGTGTGTACCATTTCTCCGTGTGTGTGACGCATCAATGAGGCCAGTTGCACTGGGTGACATGCTTTTAGAAGAAACGCAATTTTATTTTTTGTCAAGGGGACTTTGTGGCAGTAGAATATACCCCTGCATCCATGCATCATGTTCCTAAGTATACAGCTTTCTCTACCAACCAAGAAATGCTTTAATTAACATTAATTGTATTGTATATTGTGTTGATGTCTGTCTGTGCCAGGTCGTGAACAGAGCCTTGTTACCAAGCTGTACCAAAAGTTAATCAATACATATTCTGGTCATGTAGAGTGAAGTGAAATGAGATGAAGTGATGGTTGAGTTAAGGGTTAGGGGAATTGTATTATGGCAACTAGGGTCCTCACATGTATAAACATGTACAACCATGTTTATTGTAACAGCTTTTCTGCACTCAGTTTGGATTTTTGCCTTGTAATATCATCTTCTCTTGATTTAAAGGATAAATGCTTTTTCCCCAAGTTAATCAGACATATTGACGATAGTAACATTATAGGCTTTTTTAACTACAGCTATGAAAGACGTTATGTGCACTAAACTTTGAACATGGGATGCTTCATAAAGAGAAACACCCTTGTCCATTAGAAACTGTCATGTATGAGTTCACTCACCATATGGCCAGTCTCTATGAGGAAAGCAAGGTTTTAATCTTAGTTTTAAGATGATGGTACTGACCTAGTAAAATAAATCCCTTTGTACTTCTACATACACTACCGGTCAAAAGTTTGGGGTCACTTAGAAATTTCTAAATTTTAAAATGATTTCCGATTAGTAAACCGACTGCACCTTTGGAACATTGGATGAATGGTTGCTGATAATGGGCAATGTAGATATTGCATTAAAGATGGAGAAATGGAGTGGTATGAAAATTTGTAAGTGACCCTAAACTTTTGACCGGTAGTGTACTGTACATCAATCAGGTTTGATGTTAGCTATTTTTATTATAGATTAGCATAGCCATGCTTAATGCTGTTGAGCATAATAAAAGCATGTTTACAGCTGCAGAAAAACTTCAGGAGTAATCTGCTGCTTAGTGAAAGCATATTAATGTATACTCATAAGATGTCTGTGTAGAATTACTTACATATACTGTATGTATTATAATGAAGCATGGAATGCTACTTTCACAAACAATGATTACTGATGACTAATCCACATCCACTTCTTCTATACTGTACAGTCTGTTATGAATGTAAAATGTGTTTTTCTCCACACAGCCAGTGGCAGGTAATCCTTAACTATTAACATTCAACATTTGAGACCCGTCTTGCTGCTTAACTCTGAACGTGGTGGCTAGTTAGTTTAACACTTGCTGAATACCATAAACCCCTGCAAACTCATTGTTGTGTGTCACACATTATAGGAGGAAGAGTGTCTGTATCCCGATGTCTCTTTAGCAGAGCCAAAATGTGATTACGGAAAATAATGTTACCTCACAGTCAAAATTCACTGCAAGGAATAGTCCTGTGACCTCAGAAGTCTAGCTGGTAGGGAGTGCTGAAATCACAGTTGGACAGAACTGCCCTTTTAAACTGTTGGAAATTAAGTGTAATCATAAACTTTTTTAATGGCGAGAATGAAAAGATTTAAGGTATGAAATTATTTTATTACAACTTTTGTATTACTAAACATTCTGTCTACAACTAGCATTATTATTCATCACAGGTGTCTGGATGAGGCTGCATTAATAGCTGTTTACTCTGTATTTCCATCTGTCCAGTCAGTGTATTCAGTACAGTCGGAGTAGATGGATTTTTGAGAACTTGTGGGTGTTGTTTAACTGTTTGTTGGTATACAAAGTGACATTGTATGTGTGCAAGCTACAATAATCTAAATGCCATATGTTAAAGAACTCTGATATCTTACACATTTTTCCATATTAAACAGAAAAATACAACTGTAACTTCATTCAAATTTGACAGAAACAAAACTGTTCCAACAATCACCAACTCTGGTTTGGTCAAAATAAACTCTTAAAGCAACATTATGTAACGTTTCCTACTTTGGTGCTCCTACAGGATGGAAGCGGAATTGTCCCATTATGTCTCATTGAAACTATACCTCCACTACCCGATCTGGCAAACTTGCATAGTGCAGTTAAAGCCAGTAGAGAGCCACGAAGCAAATGCAGAAGTGCCGTTCACCTTGTTACGAGTTGATGAACCACTGAAATGGTTTTGGAAACATTATTTTAAGGTACAAAAGGTTCTCTAGTGTTAGATGTGAAAAATGTGTGGGCTCTACATGCTGTTTTTCCCTGCTGTCTCTCTGCCATCTCTCTCTGCCTCTCTCACATGTTCTTTGGATGCAGACAATTATCAAAATAAAATGACAAAAATAGAACGATGCACTCAGTCCTTATCGCAGTGGCCCAGGCCCTGTTGCTGCATGCTCTCTCCCCCACATTCCCAAGCTCTTTCCAGGCTATCATCACTATCAAATAAAGCTGGACTTATGTAATTAGGTTGTCAAAATTGTAATTATCAAAGAAATTTCTTTTTATTTATTTGTTTACAGTGATAGCAGGTAAATATGGTAAATATACCATGCATGTGCCTAATATCCATAGGATAATATCCCCATCTACATGACACTGACAGGAAAATACTCACTTTTTGTACAAGATGAAGTTGAAGATGTGATGTTTTGATTATTTTGAAGGGTTGATCTGAGATTCTTTTTAAAAACTTAACTCCAGCTCAGGCCCAAAAGACAATCCCTGTAGCTCTCTGGCTCACAATCCTTCACACGGTTTTCAGCTAAGCCCTGCAACACATTCCACTGGGATGGATTTTAACAAGAAGTCCTGGCCCTGCTAACATCCAATTCATGGTTAGTCAGCATTTAAAGGTCAATCTGCATGGTGGGATTTTAACTGACAGATCTTGGGTGTTGAGCCAAGTTCCCGGAGCTTTCAGTGGCAGCTGGCGTAAAGATTAATGAGCTGATCCTGATTCCATCATTTCCACTCAACACACAAGTGTAAGGAGCCAGAGCTTGACTCGACTTATGCCTAACTATGGTGTGTGTGTGTGAGCGCAGGTGGGCATATGTATGGCAATGTGACTGAGTGGACTCACAAGTGCTAACTGTATTGGACAGGTGAGTCATGTGGAAACATTATCCCGCGGCAAACTGAGGGAGAAAAAAATCCCATTGGGATTTAGACTCATGCATAACTTGGAGAGGAATGCTGTGTGTGTGTGTGTGTGTGTGTGTGTGTTATTCAAACAAACTGCAGCCTTTCACTTTAGTGACTTCAAATCAGAGAAAATTAGACCAAAAAGGTACCTCTGATCGAAAAACAAACCTGTTCATTACATTAGAGGGCTTCAGTTAATGGGACATTGTTGCAGTTATTTATAATCCATTTGGTATAAGAATAGTCATTAGTGGCTTGCCATTGGACACAGATCCCACCATGCATGCCTGCAGTCACAAAGGGCCCCAACTCCATTTACTGTAGATGTATTGATGCCAAGACACTTTTGTCCCTGACTGCTCTGATTGTATTCAACAGGGTACAACTCTTTAAAGCTGCAGTGGGTAGAATGGAAAAAAAATGGTAGAATTTGAAGTAGAGTGAGACCTCTTACTGCAGCTCTCCCCTCTTTGTCACATAGGTAATGCATGCAAAGAACAGCCAATATGAACGCACGCTTACTCTGTAAAATGACCTGTGATTGACCAAAGTCTCCTTGAGGCTAGATTTTCTGAAGCCTGAATACAGAACCAAGAGAAGGTGCAGAAGTCCATCTTTCTCTCAGACCACTTGAATTACAATATGCTGAAAGATTATTGTGGAATTTTTGCCCAACGACACCAAAAATAAGTGGCGACCACAATCAAGGCTCACGCTGGCTAAGTTTTTATCATATGGCTCTCTGCTTGAACCTGGTCTCTTTACTACCTTTTCTGACCAATTTATAAAAACAAACTTTTATCTTTACCTGCCTGGTATCTGGGTTGTGCTTTTGGGTCCAAACCTACCTTTACTGCATAATTTTATGAAAATTAATTAATTACTCAATCAATTTAATTCCTTAAAATTAAACAGCCTGTTCACAGATTGAACATACTACTCCAATCCTGACTCCTAGAAATCTTGCTTGCATACCACTAATTGATTTTGCCAATTAGGTTTTGATGGAGAACACAATCACTGCCTGGATTATGTTCCATGGCAACCTCTTTTTATAGTGAAGGAAGTGCTACATTTGTGTAATGTGCACAACATGTAGGGAGGTGGTTGGGTGGGTCATATTTGCTACGTGTGGATTTTGTAGGAAAACAAATGAAAGATGTTCTCTGGAAACATTTTGCTCATACATTCATTATCTTCATTTTAGCACTTGGCACATATATAATTTAAATTTTCTTATGTTGAAATATTATTCAGGTGGCATAAATCTTATTAAATGTATTTGTTGTTGCAAATTAGCAGCATACACATGTGATTTGAGTGTTGACTATTCCATTCATACTGTTGATAGGGTAATTTTGTAAATGTTACACACAGTATGACTTGGTTCCAAAAATGTTATCATGGTGTATAATTTTAACCCTCATAATTTCAATTAAAGTAGATTTAAAGCAGTGTGACACAATGACTGGAGGGCGCTCCACATTGACACAGGTGTTAACCTGGTTAGACCTCTGCTCAGGTATAAAGTTATACTGGGAAACACGTTTTCGGTCAAATTGCCTTTTGAATAGGAGCGACACAACATGAAACTTTGCTCCAAGTATCACCAGGGGCTCTGCACATCAAGAACATTGTTTGTGTACACAGTTTATTAAAAAAGGTTTTGAACAACTTACTTTAGCAGTTGTTTTTTCCTCTCGCCACCATCTTGTCAGTGAAAAAGAGTTCTCTGTGTCACTCCCCAATGTGAGTCGAGTGCAGATTTGAGTTGCGCAAGCTCAGATTTAAATGGATTACGGCATAACATGTCATACTGAGATTTGTGAAATCCTTAAAATAATAAACTTTTCTAATTACAAACAATTACGGAAGATGGGAATCATTTCAAAAAACGTTTTGGCTATGGTTGTTTTATTGCTAATGTTAGCTCAAAACGCCATTCAAGTGACAGCCTCTGTTGTGTTTGATTGCTAACTTATAGCCAGCAGTGAACGAATTTTGTTAAGTAGGTAATTTTTACTGTGTTGATATTATAGAAGTCTCGCAAGTCAAGCATCTTGTAGGCTGCCAATCGCAAAATGACGCATGCGCAACTCACATCTTCACTCGTTGCAAAGTGATCCATGCGCAACTCAAATCTGCACTCGACTTACATTGGGGAGTGTCACTCTGAATGCAACATAGCAAGGAGGAGAGTAAAGATAGAAAGCTCTTAAAGCTTAGTCCCATATGAATGCACGAATAATTCCTTATTTTGTTATCAGTGAAAAACAATTCTGGCCTTGTAGTTATAAAAGGAGCCTCATAACAATGACAAACCTTTTTTAGTTAACTCTGTGTGCACAAACAATGTTGTTAATGCTCGTGTTTATGTGTAGAGCCCCTGGTGATACTTGCAAAGTTTCATGTTTTGTCAAACCTTGTTAGCGTTTTAAAGATCCATCCATCCATCCATCTTCATCCGCTTAATCGATAGAAGCTCCAGTAGGGGACCCCAAACTTCCCTTTCCCGAGCCACATCAACCAGCTCCGACTGGGGATCAGGCGTTCCCAGGCCAGGTTGGAGATATAATCTCTCCACCTAGTCCTGGGTCTTCCCAGGCCTCCTCCCAGCTGGACGTGCCTGGAACATCTCCCTATGGAGGCATCCTTACCAGATGCCCAAACCACCTCAACTGGCTCCTTTCGATCTACTCCGAGCTCCTCTCGGATGACTGAGCTTCACCCTATCTCTAAGCGCCAGCCACCCTCCTGAGGAAACCCATTTCGGCCGCTTGTACCCTGGACCTCGTTCTTTCGGTCATGACCCAGCCTTCATGACCATAGGTGAGGGTAGGAACGAAAATTGCCCGGTAGATCGCGTTTTAAAGATAACAATTTTAATGCGATCATAGTAGTGCTTTTAACACTTCCATTCAAAAGGCCATTTGACCAAAAACAAAAATACAGTCAATCTTAAAAGTGGTGCTTCCGTCCTAATTATGCTTTTAAATGAAAGCTTGAATTGGGTACATTCACAAAAGACTCTAGGTTCCATTTTGGCAAGAGTTACGCTTTAACCCGCCTTAACAGGTGCAACTAGAGAGTGAGGTGACAAGAGCCCTTTCCTATTCCCAGCTTGTGCATCCCTGATTCTTCTCATTGATTCTGCACCTCGCATCTTAGTCACACCCAAAGGAGATTTGAGCCGAGAAGTCGAGGAAGAGACTCGAGCAGATACGATTCGAGGAGGTACACATTTGGGAATTAGGAAAGGCCGTAGATGTCAATAAAGTACATTTTGTACACACCTCCACTTTCTTGGGAAAATGTCTATTCAAGCAAAAAAAGTTATGTCCTTGCTGTCCTGTTGTGGGCTGTCAATCGCTGTCTGTTCTCTCTGTTGCTGTCAGCTGTCATTTCACTACAAATTGTCAAAAGTGGCAAAGCGCCCCTCCAGCTCCCCATCACCACTATTTCACACTTCACAGATTCATCAGCTCCGTCAGTTCCATCAGCTCCATTAGCTCCATCACATCATTCTCAATCATTCCTCATACTGGTGAGGTGTTTCCTCATCGTCTGGTCCTGCCTCTGCAGCACTAGAAAGCACTCAGCTCTGACACTAGTAGCTGTCAGATGGTGGTATTATACTTTTGTAGCAGCTGATTCTTTGCATATATGGCAAATTTCTGTTAAATGTCTGACTTTTAAAAACCAAACCATGTATAGATAAAGCACTGCTTCTTTAAACTATTTTCTTATGAATTCTTGTCTGTTCTTCACTTAGCTGTCATTAAATAGAAGTGTGTGTTTACGTTAACATAAAAGAGAAGTGTACTATATGCTGTGCAGTAAGCTGCCCTGTGCACTTCAAATATGATGTAATAATTAACATCCATTCTATACTGGTATAACTTGTATTATCATATTCATATCATTGTGTATATCTCTAGTGCATTTTTGCCACCTGTAATCATCAAGGACATTAAACTGGGAACGGATTACTCCGATATACAGTATATCTACTTGTATATCGTAGTAATCTGTTACCAGTTTACCGCTTCTGTTCAGTGTGTCTTAACAAGTAATTTAGTTTTAAATTCAGCCGTCAAACATTATTATTTTTCAACTAAGAAAAGAATTATGCCAGCAGGTGGAGATAATTATTCTTGGCCCATGTGCTATCTTGTGTTTGTGAAACAAATCTGAAAAAAAATCTTTAAGAAATGGATGCATTGTGTAGCATTGTTGACAATTCACTCGACCTACAAGTGGGGCTCCCAGATAGCTCAGTTGGTAGAGCGGAAGTCCATATATAGATGTTTACTCCATAATGCAGCAGGCCTGGGTTGGACTCTGACCTGCGGCCCTTTGCTGCATGTCATTCCCTCTCTCCCCTTTAATGTCTGTAGCTGTCCTGTTGAAAATGCCCAAAAATTAATCTTTAAAAAAAACAACGTACAATTGAATTAATAGCAGGATGTGAAGACACTTACTCTCCTGCTTTTCATTACATTTGACAGTGTATGCACAGTCAGCGTCTGTTTATTTGTATCTGGTATATTAATGAGGCTGAGGGGATAATTGGTTTAATAAGTTAAAGGGTCCTTCTCTTTCAGCATTCAACTGAAGTAGGAAGCTACATTTGCTCATATTAATTATGTTGACAGACAACTTCCTTTTATAAAAATGTTTATCAACATATTAAACAAGGCATTTATGTTGAAAAATGAGATGTTCATTTCGGTCCCATTTGTCAATCTTTTAACTGTGTTTGTGATTCCTACTGTATCTGTTCATAGCAAATAAGAATAATTAAGATATAGTGAAGGTTATTGGCACCTAAAATAACATACCTAAGGTACATAAAAGGATGTATCCTATTTTAAATATTTGTTAAATATTTTAAATTTTTTGTCATATTTAAACAGGGACAATGCTCAAGTCACATTAATCTTGTATAAGAACAAGGAGAGATGCATTGTACTAGGTTGTAGCACAAGTGCTATTTTCCGCCTGCAGTCTCTTATTCTAAATGTCAAGTCAGGTCTCTAATGTCCCTGTGTAGTTGTAGTTCTTGAATCATGTTAACAATGGTAACATGATTATTTTTCCTTTAGGACATCAACAACTTAGTCTCAACTGAGCATTTTCAGGCCATTTGGGGACAAATTAAGACAATTCTAAAGAGTGTGTTCTAGTCATATTATTTTCTGACTGAGTAAATGTTTTCCTGTCTCTTTTTTTCTTTTTACTTCAGGTTATAAGAGTCTTCCCTTTGTTTACCATGTTTTAACTGCCTTTGTATCTCATTACTTACCCTACATGTACCCTAAAATGCGGCAAAGGTTTCTTTCATGGTGAACAATCAGGAAAACCGCTCTGCCTTTGAGTTATCTTTAAACAAAAAGCAACATCTTTTTAATAAGGGTTAAAAAAAAAACACCCATTGTTGTGATGTGGTGTCAGTGGTGGGCAGGAAGCATGTACATTGAGAGCTATGAGACATTTTCAGTTTATATCTTGAAACTATTCAAATTATAATACGTAATTGACAATTTATGAAAGGTTCTTGTATCTCTTTAAAGTTAACAAAAACATGGTGACATTAGCACATGAGGGAACTTCTTTCTGCACGTGAGTTAACTTCTTCAAGCTGTTGAAGCTGCTCAAGAGGGTGTGTTTTGAACTTAAAAGGGCAGTGTACTGTCAGTAGGACAGTGGTGCATTCGAGGTTCTACAATTACTTTATGCCTGGAGGATAAGGCTGGCATTCTTCTGTTAAATATAATATAATATTTTTCAAAGAAATCAAAAGACAAAA
The DNA here is from genome assembly GCA_013375575.1 of Percina caprodes. Taxonomy (NCBI): domain Eukaryota; kingdom Metazoa; phylum Chordata; class Actinopteri; order Perciformes; family Percidae; genus Percina; species Percina caprodes. The sequence goes on from JABXJD010000013.1 coordinate 5,222,538, forward strand.
AAACAATATGATAAAAAAAGCAATATGATAGTCTCTTAATCCTTTCTGGTGCTGAATCTAGTAACACTTCTGTATACTTTCAACATGGCATGTTTGAATTGAATGCTGTCAGACTAATGTACAGGCAACAGCAGCAGTTAAAACCTGCAGAGAGAAATAAATGGGTCTTGTTCCACCTTCTTACATCACTGTTCTACATTTATTATCATCATCTCTTATGTACAAAATTAGTTTGTAAAAATATCAGATCAGTCTGTAAAATCAATTTTCCTCTTGCAGTGCAATTCCCAAGCTGCACACCCACTCTCTGTATTTTCAATTTTCATTCATGCCAACTGTTGGATAAATGAGTATCCAGCAAAACACATAAAGCATGTGAGCAAATAAGAATTTGCTCTATAATAACTTTGATAATGAATGAGAGGGTCAAGCATCCACTGTGGTCCTTAATTAAGGCTTCATCAGTGATGTGGCCCCAGAATAAATGAAAAACAATCTTCCTCCTTTCTATAATAACATTTTTAACTCACCGCAAAAGCTCATTCACTACTGAAGACATAAATGTTTAAACACCATAATATACACATCATCACAAATATACACAGTAGTATCTAACTGTTAAAATATGATTGATTGTGCATGTGTAAAATTGACATTTTGAGGTAGGGCTAGTGGAAAGCTGAACATCCTCTGGAGACAACAGCTGGATGATAAATACTGAAATAACTCATGATATAAGTGAATAAACAAACAACAATACTAATAGTAACTTTTAAAATGTGTTATTGATTTTAATAAATTAAAAATGTAGTTAAAGCAGATATCCATGTTTTAGCAATCAATATACATATCTATCAGTGCTAAAAATGCTGTTACATACAGGTAGACATCATTTAGAACTGTATAGATTTCAGCTTAAAGTTGAATTTAAAAAAGCTGTATTATGTTGAATGTTATGATCATACAGTTTATGGTTATGATAAACCACGCCTTGAGGGATATGTGTTTGCCGTGTGGATATGATAGTAATACAATTATTGTTTTGAGTTTAAAGAGTTGTAAAGTGTTTAAATTGGAGAGGCAATAAAGATATCTGGTTCCTTCTTGGTAAATCTCCAGGAGACCAATGTGCACACTTGTACTGCTTCACCTTCCACTAAGTTGTATACAACTTTGTCAAATAAACATGTGACAGGATTTATTGCAGTGTCACTGTTATGGTGCTACTGTGATGACTCACAAGAAGCATATTAGGATCAGTTGATTTGGAAGAGAGTAACAAACTCTGACTACAGAGTATTGTTTGTAGCTTCAGACTATGAGTTCACGGTTTATGGTATTTGAGTGGGTAACATTTTTCACGCATTTCTTTTTCATTAAGATGGCTCAGTTCTTTGTTCTTCAGTTCTTTTACCTGTTCAAAATTAAAATTAATGGTGGCCCAGGATTTGAAATAATTAAAGCAGTTAGTTATTAATTTTTTTAAATTGAATGCAGAATAACCTACCAGTCCAGTCAGTCCTGTTGAAAGATAAGGGGTGTGCCCTGAGTAACTTATTTATTAACTGGCCATAAATTTGATTTCTCTTCTGTATAATACATCTCTATCTCCCCTTATGTCATCTCGCTACAGTCAACTTGGTATTAAGGGCATCAAACATGTATACTTTGTATTGTGCAATACCATGTTTTGTACCAAAACACTAATAAACAGAGGTTGGATTTTACAGTTTTTCTTGATTGGTTACACACATCTTCTGAGAGCATGCCTCACACTCTCAGAACTCTACACACAAAGGAGTCCTGCAGTGGCCAGGGTTCAAATCCGACCTGCGGCATTTTGCTGCGTGTCATCCCCATCTCTCTCCCTCTTTCCTGTCAATAATAAAGGGAAAAGCCCCCCCAAAAAAGAATCTTAAATCTTTAAAAAAAAAAATTAGAACAATGTTATTTCTTCTCAAAATAGTATTTTGTTTTCAAATGACACACAAACCATCATATGAATAGACATTTATAAAAGCCAGTTGAACACTGATTTGCTCAATGTAAAACACTGATGAATTGAAAACACTACTTCTCCATTCATCAAAATTACTTTGGCCTTTTTTTTTGTTCAGTGTTACACTTACTACAGACATAAGTGTATTGAAAAATATTTGAGAATATTGTTTTTATAATCAGAAAAAACAAATATAATATAATATAAAATTAAATATTTCCTTTTTCCCACAAAAACAATGCACACAGTATATATCCCAACCAACACAAAGTTGTACATACAAAACGATCTTCTGTTTCGGTATGGCCACAGCACCTCATCCACATCAGAGCAATGTTTTCCCTGGCCAAGCATTGGGGGAAATATCGCCTAGCATGGCAAATCCAGCCATGAATAAAATCAAATCAACTTCTATATCTCCACATGCATCTTTCATAGCTTGGAGAAGGGGTATATGCATTTGTGGATTTCTGTCATACAGTTTCCATCTCCAGGTGGAGGGAGGGGAGGGTATGAATCCCACGTGATGCCTGTCATAAGAGGATTTCTGCGCTCATATCTGCGTCAGGTTGATGAATTAGGGCCATTGTGATGTTCCCTCCAACTTCAACAATGGCACAATATTCATTCCCTCTTTTGTCTTTTTATGAGGTTGAACTGGTGGTCATCAATGAAGATAAACTGGTGCTCCACTGCAGCCACTTCTAGCTCAAGGACTCTCTGAAACACACATGTCAATATCAGAAATAGACATGGAGTGGTCACTATTGTGAAGCACAATCATAATTACAATACTGAAATATGTATGATTTATACAGTGTTGAGACTATACATCAATTGTGGAATTGTATAGGACTCACTTGCACATATCACAATTCATTGACCCTTTCTGAATTGCGTTCAAATGGCAACCTATAGACCTGCTTCATCCTCAGATTATTTCTGTGCAAGACACTGTCCAGTGTTAATAAGCTTACCCTATCAATATTTTGAAATAGCTCATTTTTTCAATTATTTCTCTTTGTATTTGCTGTAATGTTATGGCGTTATTTTCTAGGACCATGTTTATGATTTCAGTTTCCTGTTCAGGAGACAGAAGACATTTCCGACCACCTTGTGTTGGTAATCTTTCAGTTCTGCCAAACAAATAGTAAAATACTGTAAATACTGTGTAGGAATACATTTCCCAAACACTTGAAACATTTTATTTTTACAGTCCTACAGAACAGTCAATGGACAATACTGTACTACTGCACTCATTGAGTACTGTATTGATATGCAGTACTGCAATTTTCTAGTGAGAGTAGATTTCTTACGTATTCTCATTTCAGAAAGTCCAGATGATGGATGCTACAGTGTATCTGCTCAAATTTGGCTGTACTCTTTGCCCAGCCACCTTCCCTATTAGACCATGGTCAACATGCTCAACCAAAGTGGCTTGGATCTTCCTATTGCTAACACACAATTTTGCAAACTAGGCTGGTTTTATCAAAATACATAACATAATTCACAAAACCACACATCCAAACTTCAAAATACCTCAAATATCCTGCAAAATGAAACACTGCAACCGAAACTACACATAGCATTATTAAAAACAAACTTTTGCATGATATGGCACACACTTCATTCATATTACCAGATGTTTGACTACACACTGTTGGGCATAATGAAAAGCACCCCCCTCTTTAGTATGCTTTGCCATAATACTAAAATATGTATCAGATTGTTCACATGCACAGAAATATTTGGAGATACACACACATGCTGTTGAAACATTATTTTATGTTTCACTACAGTAAACAAGTCAATGCAACATATGCACAGCATATATATTTACATGGGACCGAACAAAAATATTCTTAAAAAGAAACCGTAAACTGAAAAAGAAAATTAAAAATATATTGCAGTAAAAAAAAAAAGAGGCAAGAAAAATAAGGCAGCATCTTGCCGCACAGCCAGGTCTGGCCACAACACTTGTCAACATCATAGGCAATATGTTCCCCTGCCAGACATCAAGGGAAGAAGCGCCTTGAGTGTCTTATCCATCCCTGAATTGCACCCACATCAATCTCATCGCATGCCTCTTCCATGGCTTGCACTAGAGGCATGCGCACAAAAGGCTATACAGTCCACCACCATGCTGAAAAGAACTCTTCTATGGGGTTTAGAAATGGTGAGTATGGTGGGACGTATTGCACGAGAAATGTTGGGTGGTCAGCAAACCAGTTTTGGACTGCGGCTGCACGATAAAAGCTCACATTGTCCCATACTACAACGTACTGGTTTCCTTGATGGTCTGCATCATTCATACGCTCTGGTGGTATGAGAATGTTGTGAAGTCTGTCCAGAAATGTGTGAATATGGGCTGTGTTGTATGGTCCAAGGTTGGCATGACTGTGGAGGACACCATGCACACTGGAGATGGCAGCGCACATTGTGATGTTCCCACCACATTGGCCAGGAACATCTATAATGGCTCTGTGGCCAATATTGTTTCTCCCCCTTCTTCTGGTCTTTGCTAGGTTGAACCCAGCCTCATGACGCCTCATGAAGATGAACTCATGTGGGATTGCATGAGCATCCATTTCCAGTACTCACTGAAAACAAAGAACAAAAATCTGCCAATATAGTGTTATCCAGTACACCGGGAAACAATGTTGCGTGTAGTGTCCTGCAGTTAATATAGTACTTACATCCACATGTGCTTGTCTGACCTCTTTGTTTCCATGAGAGTTTCTCTCAAATGGCACCTTTATAAAGTTGTTTCATTCTGATTTGGTTTCGCTTGAGAATGCGAGCCAATGTGGACAGACTGACTCGTTGAATGTTGTTGAATAAGGTATTGTCTTGGATGATGTGGCTTTGAATTTCTTGTAATCTGATTTCATTATGTTCCAAAACCAAATTTACAATGCCAGCTTCTTGTACCCCGGTGAACATTCGGCCCCTTCCCCCTTTTCTCAGTCCTTTAGTAAAAATAAAATAAAATAAATATATAGGGCTTGGACAATGCAGCCTAAATATTTTTCCACAGTAGAGTACATTGTACAGGAAACTTGTACAGTTTATGAATGGCTGATGTCATACACTAAGTAAACAGGTGTCACCCAACTGATACACTATGACATGGGGTGTACTGCATGTGTACTACATGAAATGTTGGTTACATACCTGTCCAGATGACAGAAGCGATGGTAAAATGGCTCAAGTTTGGCTGCACTCTCTGTCCAGCCTCACACATTGTCAGCCCATGGCTGATGACATGATCTACTAAGGTTGCTCTGATTTCATTTGAAAGTGTTTGTCTTCTTTGGCCATGAACTCCTCTACCTGCTCTACCCCTACCTCTCAGTCTTCCTCCCCCTCTTATTCTCAACCTCCCTCTTCCTCTCTCTGCAACGTCTTCAATTGTTGTTGTTAAAAAAGGTGCTCATCTGTGGTCTTTTCATAGTGCTTACATCCTGATTGGAATGTTCACAATTAACCATTGAGGTGTTTGGCCAGGTGGCACATGTAATTGGCCAATTAGCTCATGTAGTGTCATTTTGAATGGCAGTGTTTTGAAATGGCAAACATGTGACTTTATGTCCGATTGTTGTGTCTTATGCAGGGAACTGTGTTCAGTGCATTTTAAAAAGTGCCATTTTGAAATGCAAAATTTGTGTAAAGCAGAAAATGTGTTTAGACTTTTGGAGACTTGAGAAGAAGTTTTCTCTGTGTCAGTTTAAATAATTGTGCTGTGCAATTGGAAAAAACTGTATCAGAGATTAATGACAATGAGGCCTTCCTCTGCCTCGACTTTCACTCCACTGACTCTGCCTTTGTTTCCAATGTTGGCATCCATTGCTCCAAAACAGAAGAGCTCACATATTGCCTTTTTATGTTAAAGCTCTGATTGCTAATTGGAAAACTGTGACAGGTGTTTGCCCATGTGATGACTCACTGTGCATATTTGAATGGCAGTGTGTTCCTTGTGAAAACAAAAGATTTTCTTCATGGAAATTGTGCCAAATGCAGAGAATTGTGTGTAGTGTTTTGAAAGAATTGTGCTTGTAGTTTAGCAGAATTGGTTCAGGGGGTTGGTGCATGAGTTACATGTTGTGGTCATTGTGTCTCAAGTTCCAGCATTTGTGCATAAACAATTGAGAAAACTGTATAAAAAATGTATTACTGGTCTACCACAGCTTTTCTTCAGTTTTCTTTCAAAAACACAACAGTGATGTCATAATATTTTAGCCCTACAAGACAACCATAGCATGTCTTAAGCTATTAAGAGATAACAAAGTGTATATAGTCCCTTCTATATTGTTGTGTTCTCAGCTCATTTTGGTATTTCCAACAAACACCCGAAGGCACCATACTGTACATGTAATGATGTTATGATTATTATTGTTACAGTTTTTTCCAATTGCTAAAACACAATTTTGCAAACTAGGCTGGTTTAAGTAAAATACTTAACAGAAACATTTGCAGATAGACACACATGCTGTTGAAACATTTGTTTTTATTTTTGACAAAACAAGTCAGTGCAGCATATGCACAGATATATTTACATTGGACTGAACAAAAATGTGCTCACAAAAACAGTCAACTGAAAAAAAAATTGGAGAAATAAATGTGCCCAAAAAATATATAGAAAAAAAGAGGCAAGAAAAATAAATAGACAGCATCTTGCCACACAGCTGGGTCTTCCACTGTTGGTGTTCACCTGTGGTCTTTTTATAGCGCTAACTTCCTGATTGAATTAGCTCGCATAGTGTCATTTTGAATGGCAGTGTTTTAGTAAATGGCAAACTGAGTGTAAAGCCGAAAATGTGTTTAGACCTTTAGAGACTTGAGAAGAGGTTTTGCTCTCTGTGTGTCAGTTTAAATAATTGTGCTATGCTTGTAATTTTAGTGTGTTAGCAGTTGGAAAAAACTGTATTGTAGGTCTATCTCATAAATGAAGCACAATACATTTTTTCAGTTGACGACAAAAGGACTTGTAATGAATTAATGATTCCGTCTCACGCTTATATGGAAAGGTATGTAGCTGGTAGGTCTCGTCAACCCATCCAGTGTCTACTAGGGAGAGAAAACCTTTCAAACTTCAAATGGCCTCGTCTCCACTCTTTTACAGTAGAATAAAGCATTGTAGTTCTTCAAAGTGTTGGAAAAGCCAAGATTTTCTGCAAAATAAGAATAAAGCAAAAAATAACTTGAAACTGAAATATGAGAACATCAACGCTGCTAGAAAAACTCAACACAGAAACATATTTGACCCTCCATTCTGAGAGAAGTATTTCAAAGAGCTAAACTGCAAAACAATGTCATTCCCAAATGGTCGCTCAATTTTCCCAGGATGGAGAAGATGGAATCAAAGACAAATCTCTCCATTTTAAGCACAGCAATTTTTTTTTCCATATTTTGTGTGTGTGTGTGTGTGTGTGTGTGTGTGTGTGTTACTTGAAAAACCTGCTAATTAGCTTTTAAGGATCTGCTTTTGATTAAATTAAAGATCACAGAAGACTGTAGAGAAAAAGCAGGTTAATCAAAGTATTTAATAAACTAACAAGACCACTCTTTTTGTGAATTAGGATGAAGCATGTAAAATCATATAAAGGCCGAGCTTTTCACAGAACTCTCTTAAGATTAATTCAGTGATATCCAAAGGAAAGGGATAAGTATGATGATACAGTTAATGGAAAATGTCAGTTTAAAGGAAGATGCTTCATGACAGACATGCACATGTTTAAACTTTAATAACTTACTGTCTGAATTTGGCATTTGTTTAAAATTGATATGGGGAAAACAGAAGAATATGTTTATGGTAACATAATGCTAAATATTGCAAGGCAATAAACTGTAAGGCAATGGCATGATTGGACTTTTTTGTCATTTTCCTTCAGGTTCAATGGTGTTGTCTCTCTTGCCAGTTTATGTTGGAGACATGTAGCCTATTATATGTGCTTAATCTTTGATGTTCAGTGTGTGATCCCTAATCCTCAATTTCAGCCATGTGTTCAAAACAAAGATGCCAAAATCTTCCTCATGGGTCAAACTTGTTCTCTTATGGCAGCTGCTGCTTAGTCTTTGCTATTGCTCATTATCTCCACCATTGCAGAATTTAAGCAGCTGTCTCTGCAGTAGTTAATATTTGTATGGCTGAAAGTTTCAAGGTTTCTCTCTGCAGGTAGTTCCCTCAACTTTTAGAAATAAGTGGCAAACTGGCAAATAACTGTCTACAACCAGGATTCTGCTGTATCATACCTAGACAGCCCCCATTAAAGCTAAACGTTGCAGTTTTCTTCAATACTGTTTGAATCTGTGACATAATTTCTATCTCACCACAAAGACTATAGTTGTGTCAAGACCTGTTTTATCTTAATCTGTACATTTTTAGTATCATTATTTTTTTCCCATTTACAGTGCATACAGAGACTGCTACATCATGCAGCATTGCAGGGTATATGTGTATTACTGACACATTCACTTTTACTGTAAAACTAGTACAACCCCAAATGAATGCTGCTTCAGCATTACAGAGCCTATCCCATCAACACAGTATCAACATAATGTGTAAGTCTAACTAGTGTGTGTGTGTGTGTGTGTGTGTGTGTGTGTGTGTGTGTGTGTGTGTGTGTGTGTGTGTGTGTGTGTGTGTGTGTGTGTGTGTGTGTGTGTGTGTGTGTGTGTGTGTGTGTGTGTGGACGTGGACGAGGCTTTAGAAATCATGAAATCTTAATGAACCCAATACATGCAGGCTACTCTCAAACTCAGTAAGGGTTGTTGGTGCATTATCCTGTATAACGTTTTTAAAGGCTAACTTTACCCTCTGTAAATCTTGAAATCCTGATATGAATCGAAAATGGTCACAGCCACCATTTGCTGAAAACCACTAGCATTTAATAGTCTCCACGGAGTCCATTCTGGGGTCAGTGTCCCTTGGAACCCCCCAAATGTAGCGTAGACACTGGTGATGGTGGAAGGAACCCGGAGACCGAAGGAAGGAGCTGCCAGGAAAGGGACTCAGGTTGCCGTGGTTGATGATGACCAGAGGTGAAAGGGGAGGAGGAGGGTTGCACGTTTAGCCTATAAAGACAGCTGATGGCAAGAGAGAAGACATTTAAAGCAGGATGTCGTGCTGTGATTGGATCATGAATTTCGTGGCCAATTTTGGTTGGTTTACTGAAAAGTGAACGCCTCTTAACAGCTGAATAGTTTTAGGAAGAAATAGTGGTGATTGAAGTTATTTACAAGTCTTCCTGAAAGAATTTTCCTTGAGCTCCATTTTCCCATTACAAATTTTCCCATTACAAATTTTCAAAAATGATAATTTTTCCTATTTGCAAATGATATATTTGCAGCCGTGCTGCTGGTCCCATCACAACCTCCCAGACAGTCCCAGAAACCTCCCCGGAGCGGATCGCATCAGCACCGGGAAGCCGCGGGGGTCTTCATTGTTGCTGGAGACAACTGAGCTGCGCCTTGATGCATCAGATGGAGTTCGGCCAGCAACACACTTTGTACACTTTTCACACATTCTGGCGAATGAACTCTGGAAAAATACATTTTTGAAGCACAATGTCATACATTCTCTTCTCAAGTTTGTCGGGACAACTGAAATGACTTAGGCTATGTTTAACTGTGTTTATACTGCCAGGCACGCACTACCTTTTACATGAGGTGTGAAGCTGTCCGCTGGCTCCTCTGAATGTGACCAGTCTGTATTTCGCTTGTTTGTGAACTGGACGTAATGAAGGACGCTGCTGCTGGGATTCCATAATTGCTTTGTGCTCGGATTTTATCAAAAGGAAAGAGGAGAGCAATTCGCCAAAAGAAGAAAATATAAGGTAAGTTTTACGATCTTATTTTTCTTTCTTTTAAAAAAACCCCACCAGTTTCCTGCTATTGCACACGGATCTGAGAGCGCAGAACAGATTACTTTTAATTTCAAATCGATACAGAGTCAACAGTGGAGTATAATCTGTTTAGTTGCATCTAAATATAAAATACTAAATACCTTAGAAGGATCAAACACCTCTTACTGAAATTATCCCACGCACCAGAAATGCCATAGAGTACGATAAGGTCACTTGATCACTGGCACCCTGTAAGTCCCGATAGGACCATTTTAGTGACACTAGATGAATATGTCACAAAAAAGCCTACGAGAAGGTTACTATATAGATAAATATGAGTACCTATTGGGGAATTTTCTTCTCAGATATATAACTGTTTGATTAGTGAGAGTATAATATGCTACTATATGTTTCGAAGAGAAGCCACTGGTTGATTGGCGATGATGCTGACCTTATACTGAAGGTGTTTGCCTCTATACCATACAAATGTACTGTATGGCAGGAGGGGGAGTTATATGATGTTACAGCTAAGGAACATCATATCATTGGGAGAACTTCAAAAACATGTATGCTGTGGTAATTTGGCATCTTGTTTAATAAGGTACTATGAATATGATAATATTCTAATTGGCCGTTTGTAGACGGGATTAAAAGTCTTTAAAATTTTGATCCTCTTCACTTTGAAAAGGGAATTGAAAAAAATGAGAAGATGCTTCTTTTTCCATTAGTAGCTTCTGGTGAGAAGGAGTAACCCAAGTATTAAGTCCATTTCAAGTTGGAAAAAATAGGTCTGTGCTCTCAAGCTTTTCAGAACCCCCCTCTCTCTCTCTCTCTCTCTCTCTCTCTCTCTCTCTCTCTCTCTCTCTGAGAGAGACCTATTCGAGAGAGCTTTAAGTAGCTGCCTGATATGAGAGATACAAAAGCAAAATGAAATGGATCACAATCATGCTGTGATGAAAATCTTTCAGCACACAATATACCTAATTTCGTCTTTGGAGTCGCACACATCGAATGTCCTCTCTTGCTCTAGCACTAACACCCTTTTCTCCCCATCTGCACGCACGCGTGCACACACACACACACACACACACACACACACACACACACACCCCTAACAATCAGGGTGTGACTGGAGACAGAAAATGTAATCGACAACCCCTTAAAATCAACTCCTATTCATATCATGCCATCCCTTCTCCCTACTTAAGGACACTGAATTAAAATACAATAGACACACAAGTATGATATTGAAACAGTATAATATTGTTAAATGTGTAATTTTCTTATGCAATGATGGAGGAGTTTTCTCCCCTCATTTGGGGCAGGAGAGAGCATCACAAAGAGGACTCGCTCATTAGGCAAAGTATAAAAGTCTTGTTTAATAATTAATAGGGAGAAGCAATTATGCAGAACATTTATATAGAAGAACAGTTGTCTCTTAAGGTCTTTTTACATATAGATAATATGGGGGTAAAAATAAATTGCTCTTGCTCCCTCACATATTGTTTTTACACCTATAGGAAAACCTAATTTTTAGAGTATTCACACTTCAGTCAGAGAAAAGCAACATGATGCTGAGAGTTAATGATGTATAAGATGTGAGAAATATGAAGAGAATCAAAACCCACATCACTTTTAAACTGTCCTGAACATATACACCTACTGTACAAACACATAGGCCTGCCTACACACCTGACCTAATCATAGTAAATGACTGTTTGCTAAACCACTCCACAGAAAAGCAACATATAAACAGTAAAGAGTTTGCAGGGTAATGTATAAGTATTTTCTTTTACAGGGTAGGCTTTCCAAAACCAACGATACAAGGTCAAAACTGCTCTAATCCAAGGTGCAATTGTTAACATGTATAGCTACCTATTGTATGCCTACAGTAGTAAAGCTAGCGTTAAGCCTTACAATGCCAAGGAGAATTTTATACATTATTCCGTGGGTTTATACGTTGCCCTGTTCATAACACATTCACTGTGTAGTATTTCCACATTGTGTGGGAGCCAGTCCTGGATGCAACTCAGAGGTTAGGTTTATGTTCTGTCATGTTCTTTATTATTTTGAGCTTTTTAGACTCTAGCAACCCCCAGTCAAACTTGTGACCCTAAAAGCTTTTTCTCTTGTAACATTAAAAGTGAAAATGTACAGTTTTAAAATATGAACAAATGGCCTATGCTAAGCAGCATGAGAATGAAATATTCAAATTTACACTTTTCCTTATCATACATAACACAAAGACTAGCTAGCTCTAAACTTTACATGGCAATACAAGAAAAACAATATTTCATTATTTATGTCCTCTACATGAATCATTGACTATTGACTTTTTGCCTGGGACTTGTTAGCTTTAGCCTTAGTCTTTTAGCAAGATAGTCATCAAATGCAAATCTAGGAGCATTTATAGGGTTCTTGTATTAAAATGAGTTAGCTTGAAACATTAAAAAGTAAGCCAGATAGAAAGTTTAACCAGCTCTTGTAGCGAATGGTAACTTAATGAGCTAGGTGTAGGTGGTCAGATCTGCCAGCAACAATCGTCATTTCAGTTGACACAATCGATAGAAATAAGAAGCCTGCTTTTGTCTACTACTTTCTGAATTCAAAGATCAATTGTTTGAAAATTAAAAAAAAAAAGAATTTTGAGTGGTAAATCTGCCTTTGTGATCACTGTAAACCAGTGGGAATGGAAAGCTTGACAGGCTTAGTAACAGTAACTATGGGGGACGGGGCTTTACTAATTCGTCCAATGTAAAATTATAGTTTACATCAAAGATGTAGTGCCTGAATTGGACCAGAAAAAGTGCCAGTACCCTAATTCAGCAGTTCCATAACATGATAATTGCATGTGTCTTGGATAGGCTATATATTTATACGTGTATATTGTAGGGGTGGCTCCAAATAGTCAATTATTCAGTGACTCCATCTAAGGAGTCTGATTCGACAGTCAATCTTACAGTCAAATTGTTGCAATGGCTGAAAAGGTGGTTATGAAAAAGTATTATTCTATTTGGGCTATACTGAATGTCTTATTTTACATATAATTGCTTGTTTTTTCCTAATAAATCATGATATATAGCTCAATATTATTATTATTAATAATAATAATAATAATAATAATAATAATAAATTAGCCTTTACATTATTAATAAAAATGTGGTACTCGTGAACAAAAAAAGATGTGTCGGTACTCAATAAGCACTGGTCCATTTCAGGCACTGGTGTAGAGGCTTCCAATGAGACACACAGTAGATTGCATTCCACACAGCATCTTCGTTGTAATTCACAGACGCTACCATGAACAGCACAGACTAACGTATTGCATGTTTGCTTAGGTGATGCATAACAGGACTTTAATGTGACTGGAGGTAATTCACTTGCAGGAATGTGATGAAACTAGAACAAGAAGCAGATGCGTATAGTTGAGTTACAACTTCATTCCACAATTTTAGCATTTGTTATATCTTGTACTTTCAAAATGTCACATTTTTTACGATCTGCTAAAAGACATAACATAGCACACACACTAAAACACTTGAGTTAAGTGTCATCACTACATGTTTGTTCTGCAGACTACTGTTTACGACACTGTGCAGCACGTGAGTTGACTGAGTAGCAGCATCACAGCTGAGCAGATGGTGGGGCAGCGGCTGTGAAGACTTTACCATTCAGCTGTAAAACTTTGGCGCAGCTCATTGAAGTATCAGAGAGAGCCATAATCATGTGCCAAAGAAATGTCAATATTAGAATAAAGTCCAGGAGATACAGGAAGTGCAATAAGGAAGATGAGATGAACACTGACACCATAGTCATTAGTCACTTGGCCCAACTGCTGACATGAGTGTTAAATACTGCCAGACAAACTAGATTCCCTAAACTCAGTGAGAAGCCATCAGACAGTGTGACAACATGTCTCAGAGCAGCATAACGATTTGTTCCCAAAACTACTATAATTGAAACCAATGTGCCACAGCAGCAAAACTACACAAGGCAAATGGATATATGTGGCAAGCTGTAGACTGTTCTACAGTGAAAGCAAGATGAAGTAAACATCCAAAAGGGTTGGAAAGCTGTGGCATCTAAAGCTGAAACAGTACAGGAAGAACAAGTGGAGGTAACAATCATCACATAACACCAATCATCTGTGGCATCCAGAACAGGAACCAGTCACCATCATCAGATATCTAACTACGACTCATATAAACCGCATCGCCAAGGCTGAACATGATCTTCAAAGAATCAGAGACACTAATCAAGCAGTATGAAGTGCTTACTAAAGTCAGGCTAAATACTGGTGAAATCCTCATTAAACTTGACTTGACATTGAACTTCCTGCCGGCAGTTCAATCAGGAGAGACTAATTGAAAGAAAGGCTTGAAAAGTTGATATGCATTTGTGTGATATAGTATAAAATTACGAAAAGTCAGAGACATACTGTACATATGGAGTCTTTGGTGATCAGACCCCATCATGACCTTATTATTTTTGGGCGGAAGTCATGCCATAAGCCACACAGGAATATCCCCATGATGGAGACACTGGTGGTGGTGGTGGTAGAGCTTGTGCTCAAGATCTGAATGGATATGCTCTGGAGGGCTTCCTAATGAGCTCACTGCAAGAACCAATTTGGAAGGCTATTTTAGAGGAAAAGTAGAAGTAAATGGGGAGGAGGTGGGTTCCATCAGATACTGAAATGACAGTGGACAGTAGCAGAGAAGGGGATGTTTTTAAAAGGTTTGATAGGAAATAGACGATTGGCTCACAAAGGACGTGGCAACCCTTACTGGTGTTCTGGAAAGGGTTGTAACAAATCATTATGCAGAACTGATACACGTTTTAGTGAATCGACCTCCAGCCTCCACCTCTGTGTGGACAACTTTAAACTGTGAGCCAAGAATGATAAGAAATGATGTTGATGATCCACCTTACCGGGATCTACCGCCATAATATTAGGCTCGTTTGAGATGAACTGTGCCACGCCTGTAAACTGGACGAGAGCAGGCGGCAGCAGCTGGGTGCGGTGACAACAATCCGCTCTCAAGTCGGACAGTTTCAGGCCGATTTCAGCAGCCTTCCTGCTGAACAGGAAGTGACAGAAATATTATATATTTAAAGAATACATCATGACATGCTTCATTTTGCATTGCTTCACTTCTTTAATCAAATCCTCCTTTCAGGAATGCTTAATGCTGCTATGTTTTCTCTTTAAACTAGAATTACAGCGGTATCAGTGGTAATCTCTTCAGATTTACAGACAGCAGGATTATTCACATGGGATTGCACTCCGCATGAGAAAGCAGTCTTTCACTCTCTAAATAACATCCTCTGTCTCTTCATCATCATTTCCTGCATCATTGTTGCAGCACAGGGGACAATCCACCACATTGAATTGTCTCAGGGAAATCTTATTCATGCTTTGTTTTTATTCTGCATGATTTTAACCTCAGGGACCTTTTGAGTTTTCCTCGTATTTGATCTAATTTTTGTTGCAGTCCTCAATTAATTTTTTTTCTAGTTATTCCTTTTCCTCTCCTTATCTTCCAGTCATGTTTTTTTTTTTTCATGGCCGTATCCCTCCACCTCTCAGGATTCAGCGCTAATTATACGGGTAGAATGACCGAGACTTGGCCCCCTAGACTGAAGTTGTAATTATAGATTAAGTCAAGCTTTCATTTACCATGAAAATGACAGTAGGGGTGATATCGGAATCCATACAAGCTTGTACTCCTCACAGCACTCAGGCCATTAGCGATCAATGTTTCAAGACTGACTACTTGTTGAAAGATGACTGTTTCCATTAGTTGAATCCAGTTGATGGAGGTTGAATGTCGGAGAAGTGGAACATACCACAAGGCAGGAAAATACAGAAAGATATATTTATTCTGTAACACTTGCCTGGATTTGCACAATTTCACTGTTTCTCCTTGAGCCATGATAGAGCATCTGCTACTAATTCAACTTTGTATTTATTTTTATAAGAAAATATTCAGTATAAAGCTTTATTATTTAGTACTAATAGCGATAGTAGTTGTTATGCTATTCTACAAATTATGTTTTGGCTGCCACAGATAATGGAGAACATTGCGTTTATGTGGGATAATGCATATTTTTATTTTGCTGTAAAACTATAATAGCATAATATAAGCAGAATTAGATTCAACAAAGATGGAATAGGACCTAAAACAAAGGGCCTCATGCAGGAAGTGGCCCATTCAAGCGATTTAAGAGAATTAGGCATTCACCAATTTTCTTGTACTTAGAAGTATCCAGTATCATCCTTTGATGCACCATCAGTGTAACATCACCTGCTTAATGCTATAATATTATCCGTCTAATATCTCTTTGACTATGTGATGACGCCTTTTATTAGTCATGGACTGCTTATATTAAATTATTCTGTTTATTTCTGTCACAGAATGCAGATCTGCTCTGATTTCACATCATTGACAGCTGTAGTGTTTCAGGTCCCTTAATGTGAACTACTGACTGCTAAATCTGTTTCAGTTTGTTGATTTCTAAAATCAGGACTTGAAGCTTTGTGATATGAAATGTACACGTTTACTCTTTGGGAAACATTTTTATGAATGGAGCTTGCCCACACACAAAGAAGACAGCTTCTTATGTGGTAATTTCAGGGCAGCAATGATAAAGTCTGACAAATGCGCAATATCTTTATGGTGTTTATAAGTGTGTAGCTGTGTTTTAAGACTTAGGTAATGTTGAAATGTTGCAAATACAGTATTGAGCTGAGCCAATATGGGAGGAGTTTATTATCATCAGATAATTTTTTTAATATCTTAGAACTCTGGTCATTTCTCTTTTGTTAAACATATTAGCAAATACCGTAGCACAAAGGTTTTCAAAGTCTAGAGTTAGTTTCAGACAATCTTCTCAACACAAAGTTGAAAGTGCCCCTCTGACAGTAGACAAGTAGTTTGTTGTGTTAATTGACAGGCCCCGTCTATTGATCAGAAACTCTACTCTAATTTTGTTCAACACTTCTTCTAAATTCAGAGTCAAGATCTCAAAGTTTCTGTTCTTTACTTACAAATTGGCCTCCACACAATTTTTACGAGGATCTGCAATCCTATATGGATCCATCCTGCTTAATTGGCAATAAAATCAATTTACCATTTCCATAAAAGTAACAGCTGTCTGACCATCTTTCAGAAATATTCAAAACTGGGAAAACGGAGAAAGGAAAGACTTTCTTGTGCATGTGTGTACGTATTTTTTGGAATGTGATTACTTACTGGAATTTGAACGACTAAAGTTCAATATCAACTCCTCCTATTACATAGTCTTGTGGCCCTGTCTTGTAAAAATGCACTGTGTCAAAACTATACTACAATTGTTTTTATTTCACTCTACATTGTGCTCACAGGGTGATTTTTCCTGTATGGTATTGGTTGGTTTCTGGCGCTCACAATATAATCAAGCTGCCATAATGTGCTGAGATCTCAGAAAAAGTCTTTACATCTATTTTTTTTTTTTTTAATGAAACAGTACATTAGCAATTGATCCATTGGCCATCAGTCAAACTAGTTTACCAAGACAAGTACACCACACATCTGGGCTGGCTTTAGTATTAAACTCTGGTTGTTTTAATTTCTTCCTTCAGATATTCACTTTACTCTCTATTTATATATTGACGTTCCCTTATATTGTTCCCATGGCATCCACAGGGACAATGGCTATGGTGAACAGTGATGGTAACTCTGTTAAATATCATTTAAACTATATTTAGGCTTTGGGACATATTACCTGAATAGTTTGAAGAAGTAAAAAACAGTAGGACAAAGAAAGAATCAGACAGAGAGAGATAAAGAGGGACAGAATGAGACTGCATGAGTGGGCAAGCATACTGTATTTTATGTAATGTAATTATGTGTGTGTCATTCTGTGGCTCAGCAGTGATGCTCACGAAACAACAATTTTACACTTGAGTCAGTAACACTTCATAATAAGGATACAAATCACATACTTATATATATGACTCATGATGATTTAATGCAGCATGTAGCATGACGTCCTGTTGCTCACCATTAAACAAATTATCAAGTCAGTATAACTGTAAGTGATAAGTTCACACTTAATAGATAATCTTTCAAGGAATGTTAATTCACAGTTACGATATGTGACAACATTAGCTGGAGTTCAAGTTCATTTAAGAGCCATGCATTTATGCCATGCATCATGAAACTACATCTACATCCCTACAGAAAAACATGTCTACTGTTGAAATGGTGTATTTTTAGGCCTCTGATTTCAACATTTAATTTTTAATGGATAATCATGTAAACAGGATTAACATGGGGAGCTCTTGGCACAACCACATTTGCAGCAACTTATTTTAATACAAATTACCAATAATTTGCAATGTAATTAACTTCCATTTTATGTTCTTTTGCAGTAGCACTGTTTGAAAATGCGAGTCAGTGGAAACAATTGTGAAATCTTAAACATTTTTGCAGAAATTGATTCCTGGAAGAGTACAGATGATTTTAAAACATTCTTGTGCATTGTTTTACTTTGTAAATGCAGCCTGTGTTCCACTCCAATTACATTTTTAATTTAAGGGTTAAATATAAGGTCAGTTATAGGTAAGCTTGGGTATAAGGTTAATGGTTTAAAATCGGTGCAAAAAGAGTTCGCTAAGACAAGACTTTGTGGAGCTTTTTAGAGGCAATTCGGCCCCTGTTCGTAACCATTGTCTGTGAAGATGACACTAAGGGATTGACAATTTACAGGGGCAATTTGTTTTGTTAAAGTTGAGTTCTTATTGTATTTGTGCTCACAGTGGGTGGAAATTGGATTATATTAGGTGGGAAATGACAGGATGTTTTATTGTACTGGAGCAATTTTGCACATTTATCACACTATTTGCAAAAACAGTGAGGATTGGAAAAATTGTACACAAATAATGGGTGGACTGCTTTAATCACTCCTGTGATCCTGCAAAAGGTCACATGTTTCAGGAAAGACAACCTAAAATGTCTTTGTTTTTTTAATACATAGTTAGTACTAAGAGTGTTTGGATCGCAAGCTCTTTTATCTTTACCACAGATTTAAACCAGATACTCATTTGTCCTGTCTGTTTCTCCCTCTTCTCCTAACACACACACACACACACACACACACACACACACACAAGCCGCTTTCTGACGAGTTCTACTAACTACTCTCCACCAAAACCGGCAAGCAAGCACCGCATGGACTATATAGCGTTAAAATCAGAAAACAAATGCACCATAAAAAAGTATCAACTAAATACTAAAGCTAATGTATATAGCCTATGTCATAACTTAAACAAGTGTCCCAAAGAGAAACTAGTATCTCTTTCTCCTCTGCCTGCTGTGTGTGTGTGTGTGTGTGTGTGTGTGTGTGTGTGTGTGTGTGTGTGTGTGTGTGTGTGTGTGTGTGTGTGTGTGTGTGTGTGTGTGTGTGTGTGTGTGTGTGTGTGTGTGTGTGTGTGTGTGTGTGTGTGTGTGTGTGTGTGTGTGTGTGTGTGTGTGTGTGTGTGTGTGTGTGTGTGTGTGAGAGACAGCAGGCCAACAGGTTCCCGTTGATGTTATGATGGACAAGTATTGTGATATTTAACCAAATGATCCGTCAACAGCGAAATAACAGCCTCTTATTTACAAGACTAGTCTGAGAAACCTCAAGCTTACAGCGGGGTCCCCGAGCGACCAGCTAGTGGCCCCGGCAGGCTCTAGCTGTCTGTCACATCACTTTATGAAGCTTAGTGATGAATAAGATGGCAAAAATTGTTTAAATGGTCCCGTTGTTGTTCTGTCTGTACCGGCAACCCGACTCTCGTTAACTCAGGTTCCTATATGGAAAAAGGAACAGCAAAAAGACCCTGTCCTGAACAAGGAGGTAAGCCAAACACCACAATGCGTAGCTCATATGGCGCCATTTTTATGCTACCAAGCACTCACCCGGGTTAGCATTCCATTGACTGCCATTCGTTTTGGTGCCAATTTTAGTTGTCCATTGTTTATTTATAAAGAAACCCAACAATGTGTAAAAGGCTCCATTACCTTATACCTCATGTTATGGCTCCGTAGCAGGCGTTTTTCTTTAAAAAAAGGCTAAGGATTGTGTCATAACCAAGCGACTTACTGTCACATAGTGACAAATCATTATTGTCAGGAGAAGCACGCAGACAGTTTTGACTTACATTAGCTGTTTAGGTTTAATTACTAATGTTAACTAGCATTTTAGTTAACAATAATTAGCCTGTGTCTATGTTGTCTCCTTACATATACCTACGTTCTCCAGCTCTGCAAGGTTCGGAATGATTGAGATTTCTCTTGGCACAGCTGCCAGAAGACTTTCAGACAGGTTTGCTCACGTCACATCTATGTCGTTAAGCTCAGTTGGAGGCTGCGCAGTATTACCCAGCGCTCACCGGAAAAGTGCTTTTAATATCCTTCACTGGTCTTTGTCCAGAGCAACGGGATCTGTTGGTCCATTTCTTTAAGTAAGAGCTGCAGTCAGAGGAACTTAAAAATTCCCAAATTGGTCCAGTCGGAACACAAGAAAAAATGGTTCTACGAATGTTATGTTCTAGGATCTGCAAAAATCTCTCAGGTCGGAAAGCAACTATACACACACATGTACACAGCTGGCTAATCTCTGCATCAGCTTACATCATCCAGGCCCACTCTCAATGAAGGGCCTCTCAGGTGTCCTAAATTTGCACTGGACCTTTTCCACTTTCTAAGGGCCATGAACACACACTAAAGAGGATATTACTGTGGAGTTGTGTAAAAAAAACACCACTTTGGAAGGTTTTCTCTGCAGTAGGAGGCTTTGATGTGTCGACAAAGTTTACTCTAGGCTGAAGAGATGAAAAGAGGTGCATTTTAAAGTTTTAAAATGCTGCTGTGTAACCTGTTAATAAAATGGCAAGCTTTTATTACAGTAACAGAAAATCATAATTGCCATGCTATGAGGCTAAATTGTCCCAGTTTCAACAATCTGTTCCATTATATTGGCTAATAGAGGAGCTGAGATTATCCTTCTCACCAGTCATAGTGAATCCTGAGGTTTGTTCCCGGAGGTTTGAGCAGGCCGCCATTACTGTATGACTGAAGTAACTTAAGATACTGCACGCCCACTCTGCAGTTCATTTTGCCAGCACAGGAATTGGTAAACAAAAATCAACATAAAACCTGTGAAACACATTCAGTGTCCTCCAATGCCAGCTCCCATGAAAAATTAATTGTGTGGTATTTTTTCTAAGCTTACATTTATGTGTGTGTACCGTGGGTGGATTATTGGAGGATGGTGCATGTATGTGTGATTGTACATGTGCATGCTTGTGCACACATGCAGCCAACAAAGCTTGAGAAACACCTACTCCACGCTCCCAGGCATCTGCAAACAACAACAAGATAAGATAAACCCTGGAGCCTCTTAAATAATGCCATTTATTTAGTTCTTTCCTGAATTGCAACACGACATGCCAGCATGTTGATATTCATACATGCCAGTCATTCACTAAACATGTTTCTCTTATTATGCATAGCATATTAGTATTGTTTAATTTGATTGTATTGGCATGGACTCCATCTCTCCACTGTTTGTTTTGATTGTTTAGCACTTTAACCTTAGGCTGCCCTTTAATGAATATCACTTCTGAAGTCATGCTGACTGTTCAAACATTCCTACTTATCTATATTTTATAGTTAAGTTTTCCCACTCACGATGCAGTTCAGCTGTGTTTAATTCAGTATCTGCATGGTGCTGAGCAAACTGCATTGTAAAAGTGTATTTCTGTTGCTTATTCAAACCACAGCATCTTGGATTGTAATGTTGACCAAAATGAGCCAAAGTCGTTGGCAGTGTATGCTTGGCTATGGGACAGTTAAAAGGCCGTTCACCTACTCATTGAACAATGATTATTTTTGATGCGTTTATTAACAATTAAGTGTTAATGCCGTTAACTGCATTTGAATCAATATAGCAAATTAAAATTAGTTTTTGAGCTTTTGATAATAATGATACTATAATAAAAATGTAATGCAATGTAAATCTTTGTATTAAAACTAATCCTTACTTTCATTACATTTTGTATTTGCATTGTTACTACAAAATGTACCGTGATTTATTATCTTACCACCTGATGTTTCATGAATAGCATATGTTTTTAAGAATATATTAATAATACTATAACAATATAATTGATAATTTTATATGTACTTATCCCAACGTTTAAAATACCTTATTAGTCCTGAGTAGTGTTGGCAGGTATTTCTTTCAGGCAGTATACAACCCCAACACTATTATAGGCAGCCTGTATGTAGCCTAAGAGCTGAAATCCAGGGAAATAAAAGTTTGAAGCTGATCTGATTACAAAAGGATTCCTTGTAAAGCTCCAATAGTCTGCTCCTATGTCCATCTGAGCATTCTTACATATGATCAACCCCCACCCACGCCCACCCAACATCATTGCTCACCTACTGTTTAATGCACGCTTGAGTAAACATTAGCTGACAGCGGAGGTAGCAATGGCTCTATCTCATCTACGCTAAATCAATTATCTTCACTGGGGCCATGCGGTGTTTGCAGTCCTGCGGGGTTCAGAGGGTATGCCTGTTTAACCCAGACCAACAAACAGGCTGCTACACAAGCTGCAGCATCTGCTTGGATTTGGCCCAAGCCTAAAGGGAATGAATTGGATTTGTAGTTAATGGGTGTGTGATGCAATGAGGCCAACTGGGCAAGGCTGTGTTATTGTATACAGTTCTGCTCTTCGTCAGATCCACCTGAAAAAACTTGTACTCACTTTTTCCTTGGTTTAAGGGAAATAAATGCACACCTCACCTCATTGAGCTGAGAGATGCCTCCCTGTGGTAGATCTTCAATTTCAAAGCCAGATGTTGAAGCTAATATATTTCACACAAACAATACAGCCCAATTTAGGCAAGGCCTGTTGTTGATTGAGAATCTTTTTCCTCTCATCCATTCATTAGGACACTCATTACCTCATTGTGCTGACCACCAGACCCTTAGAAGATAAGCCTTGTCCCTGACTTGTTTGATGTGTAAACAGATAAATTATTCAGCCATCTATTGTGTGTGTGTGTGTGTGTTTGTGTGTGTGTCTAAAATATATTTAAAAGACAGCTGAATGAAAAAGTTGATGCTGTCCATGAAAATCTTCTAAGCTTGGTGTGTTCAATATGACAACACTATAACTGAGTGTTATTACTAAACACAGTGCGCTTATCAATTTCTTTTCCACTGATGCAATGAAGCATGACTGTCAGGTTGTCATGCTGTGTAATGCTTCAACCATCACTAGTTACAGCTATCTCAAACACATCTGTACATCATGTTCTTCACACATGAAGTTTTGTTTTGTTTTTAAATGTGTTTCTCGCAGTTTACCCCATCTTTATTCAAGTGTAACCCTAAATTGCTGAAGTACTACTTTAATTTCATCTGAAATAATTTACTATGTTATTTACTATATTATAATTGGATTATTTTACAGTCCTTAATGTCTTTGATTACAAAAGTAATATACAGAGCCTGGGAGGTATCATCCATCCATCCATCCATCTTCATCCGCTTATCCGGTATCGGGTCGCAGGGGCAGCAGCTCCAGTAGGGGACCCCAAACTTCCCTTTCCCGAGCCACATCAACCAGCTCTGACTGGGGGATCCCGAGGCGTTCCCAGGCCAGGTTGGAGATATAATCTCTCCACCTAGTCCTGGGTCTTCCCCGAGGCCTCCTCCCAGCTGGACGTGCCTGGAACACCTCCCTAGGGAGGCTCCCTGGAGGCATCCTTACCAGATGCCCGAACCACCTCAACTGGCTCCTTTCAACGCGAAGGAGCAGCGGTTCTACTCCGAGCTCCTCTCGGATGACTGAGCTTCTCACCCTATCTCTAAGGGAGACGCCAGCCACCCTCCTGAGGAAACCCATTTTGGCCGCTTGTACCCTGGACCTCGTTCTTTCGGTCATGACCCAGCCTTCATGACCATAGGTGAGGGTAGGAACGAAAATTGCCCGGTAGATCGAAAGCTTTGCCTTCTGGCTCAGCTCTCTTTTCGTCACAACGGTGCGATAAACAGAATGTAATACCGCACCTGCTGCTCTGATTCTCCGACCAATCTCACGCTCCATAGTCCCCTCACTCGCGAACAAGACCCCAAGGTACTTAAACTCCTTCACTTGGGGTAAGGACTCACTCCCTACCCGAAGAAAGCACTCCATCGGTTTCCTGCTGAGAACCATGGCCTCAGATTTAGAGGTGCTGATCCTCATCCCAGCCGCTTCACACTCGGCTGCGAACCGATCCAGTGAGTGCTGGAGGTCACAGGCCGATGACGCCATCAAGACCACATCATCTGCAAAAAGCAGCGATGAGATCCCGAGCCCACCGAACTGCAACCCTCCCGCCTGACTACGCCTCGATATCCTGTCCATAAATATTACAAACAGGATTGGTGACAAAGCGCAGCCCTGGCGGAGGCCAACCCTCACCTGGAACAAGTCCGACTTACTGCCGAGAACCCGGACACAGCTCTCGCTTTGGTCATACAGAGATTGGATGGCCCTGAGAAGGGACCCCTCACCCCATACTCCCGCAGCACCTCCCACAATTTCTCCGGGGACCCGGTCATACGCCTTCTCCAGATCCACAAAACACATGTAGACTGGTTGGGCATACTCCCAGGCCCTCCAAGATCCTTGCGAGAGTGAAGATCTGATCCGTTGTTCCACGGCCTGGACGGAATCCACATTGTTCCTCTTCAATCCGAGGTTCGACTATTGGCCGAACCCTCCTTTCCAGCACCTTGGAGTAGACTTTACCAGGGAGGCTGAGAAGTGTGATACCCCTGTAATTGGCACACACCCTCTGGTCCCCCTTTTTAAATAGGGGAACCACCACCCCGGTCTGCCACTCCTTAGGCACCGTCCCAGACTTCCACGCAATGTTGAAGAGGCGTGTCAACCAAGACATCCCCTCCACACCCAGAGCTTTCAGCATTTCTGGACGGATCTCATCAATCCCTGGGGCTTTACCGCTGTGGAGTTGTTTGACTACCTCAGCGACTTCCACCAGGGAAATTGACGACAATCCCCCATCATCCTCC
>JABXJD010000013.1:5255000-5335000 GCA_013375575.1 Percina caprodes
TCTGCTGTACATAAAGTACTTAGAAAAACTGCAGAACTCTAGAAATTCATTAAAATGGTTGCCATATATGCAATCATATTTGAAAGTGGTGTTTCATTGTCTGTGTATGTGTGTTTCTGCATGAGTGTGTTTAAAGGTTACTTTACTGTAATATATGCGAGTTTGAGGAGGGGAGGATTGTCAAGTGTTCAACGTTTATACTGTACGAGCTATTCTTCAGCGAGCCTCGTCCCGTTGTTCCAGAGAATTTGACGTTTTAACTCTGACTCAGAATTTTAAGTAACAGCCAATACCACAGCAACAAATAAACCCTTGATGTTATAAATGATATGCTCATGCAAAAAAAGACCAGGCAAGAGAAAATGATCAGACTCCCGCCTACTGAGGGCAAATTGAGACTCATTTACAACAAAGTGAGAAACCATGAAACAAAAAATGCAAATTAAGACAAGTGTAGACACAAAGAATCAAATGAGCAGCACACAACAGAAGAACCGTATCTGTAAATATCCATAAATATCAAGAACCAATCTGCAATAGAATATGTAAAATATAAAATTAAGACAAAGGAAAGCATAGGAACAATAAAACATGTAAACAAAGAGAATAAAACAAAGAGTGGCATTGAGTTAAAAGCAGTGCTGAATTAATAAGTTTTAATTGTTTAAAAATGTTCATAGAGCTTGCATTTCCATTTATTAGTAGTTACATGTGTTTGTATTCTTAATGTAAATGCTTGTTTTTCAGGTATGTAAAAGAGTGTCATTGGCAGATGCTACGTACTTGCAGGGAAGCTGATTTAATGGGAAATATGTGACCTGAATTGCTACTACATTTGCTGCAGGTCAATTTAGTAATTAATTTATGAAGTAGTCGAAAGATATGTTTTTGACATCTCTGATTTTCATCAATAATGTACACACAATATCTTAAGGTCAAGATTTTGAAATGTAAAAACAGGAGACAAAATGGTGGAAGTTAAATAACCATCATGTTTGTCCAGTAGATTGTTTTCAGAAAGGACCACTGGAGTGGTCACAGTTCAGTGTGTGCCAGCTATCTTGCAGGCATCAGTTCAAGAGGCTGGTAGCGGGCTACTCATATGAGTCAATAACTTGAACATTCTTTTTCCAGTCCAACAGATACAGAAATAATGATACTACACAATGGCGAATGATGAACCAGTGGACTGGACAATCTTTGAGATAGTCAGTGCACGATCACGCTACTTTAAGTCCACAAGAAATACAACTGAAGACCAGCTTAGTCTTCAGCAAATGCCAAGCAATTGCTACATCTTGGGTTTAAATCATACTGCATGGGTCTCTCTCTACTGTGAATGCTCAAATAAAGGCTAAAATGCCAACAAAAAAAATGTACAAAAAGGAGCCAAAAGTAGTTCTGTCTCTACGGCTCAGCGTGGATAGGAGATGGCTTTAGATAATGTTAGGCTGCCTTGAGCAGTGAAACCAAAAGGTCAGGATGCACTTAACCTCATGAAATGGGGGCGGTCACTTCTTTCTCATTATCCACTAAACAAAATGAGTCCCCGGAGTCAGGCCGAAGGGTAATAAGGTGCCACTCCAGTATATACAGTACATCCTATTAATTAGCCAGGTAAAGGCTCAACAGATATATCAACTCAGTATCAGCTGTTTGAAAAATTCCCATTGGATTGTGCTGGTATTTAAGAATTAATTGTGCACCTCAGTCACACCTTATCTCTGTGAGTTGAAAACATATTCACTGATGTGAAAGTATGTCAAAAAGACCTTATAAAAAAACCCTTAAAGTACCTTATAAAAAAAGTGATGAATGTCTCACACATAGTAGAGATTTCATGTTTAATATTGTTTAATATTTTTACTTTAACTTTGGTTGTCTCTAACCTGGCTATGTCTTTACCAAAATTTCAATATATCAATATCATGTGAAAGACCCTATCAAATAATCCTTTCTGTAGTCTGAGAACAAAGAGTTGCAGTAGGTTAGTAAGCGAGGAGACAGTATAAATTATGCAATGGTTCTCAACAGAGTGCTGTCCACAATGAGTTCACAATTTGATGACAAGCACATATGCTCCACCTTCCCACTGTAGACTGCGGTTCGTCCATGCATCCATAACACATGCTTATTTAAATTCTGTCAAATGTACTGTTAGGGAAGAAAGCAAACATGGAGTGTCAATGAAATGGGAATTAATTAATTAAATTAAACAACCGTGATTCTACTGCAAAAGAAAATATCTTCTTTCATCCAGAAACAGTGACATGTTTTACTCCAGGGAGACAAAGAAGAAGACTTACTGAAGGATAAATAAACCCCCTTCGCAACATACACTGAAGTAATCAATCGAGTTAGTTAAATTCATATCACAAAACTCACAGGGAAGCCAATTATCAAGATCAACCGTGGTCACCTGTGTGTACTCATACCTTTTTTGTGTGCAATGTTTCAAATGCAAATGAAAACTAATGCTGATAGATTGTTTCACAGATGACTTTGTTCTTTTTTTGTTAAATATACAGCCAGCAGTTTTTCCAACACAAGCAAAGAATTCATATTTCATGTATGAAGCAAGAGCAGCAGGGGTCCATACAAACATTTGTTTAAAAGATGTATAAACTTCAGACACATTAGATTAGACCTTTGTCATATGGCACCAGGTTAGGAGGAGGTTGTTTTCTCAACATCTACAACATGAATGTGTGATGTAAAGTACACTGCAACCTCATCACCACCGTAGGCTTACCAGCAACCTTTAAATCAGCAATGCAACTTACAATCCCTCTGAGGCTAAGCAGGATGATGAGGCAGGATAAAAAAGAGTTAAGATCAGGGAGTACGGGGGAAGGCACTGAGAAGATTGACAGATTGGATCATGAAGGTTAACCAAGCAAGAAGAGCTTAGTTGAGAGGCTGAAGGACTAAAACTTTAATAAATATTTGTACGGGCAGAAATCAAAAATCAGTAAACCTCTCTCCAGTTATCTTCGAGCAATGCAGAACTCACTCTCAACAGTTTTCACTGTAAGATATCGTCGGTTGTTTGGATGTCTAAAAACATCCACCAAGAATCAAATAAACCCAGAAGCAGGACGTATGGCATGTAGATTAGATATTTGTGACACACAACAGCCAAACATTTTGATTTAAATTGAGCTCTGTATTGGGTTTGAGGCTCTGAATAGTTTGAGGTTGATTCAAACGCCTGCAGAAGATTTGCGTCGACACCTAATGATGCCCCAAAACCCAAGCAATGACATTGCTGTCAATAGAAAGTTTTACAAAAAAAAAAAATCATTATTTGCATGGCATCGTTACACAGAAGTAATATACATCCAGAGGCGGACTTACCATTAGGCAAAGGTAAGCAATTGCCTTAGGCCCCAAGCTACCAAGGGCCCCGTAAAACGCCTCATAAACTTATGGTTACGATTTCTTGTCTTACTTTTCACTAATTAATTGGGGGGGGGACAAAAAGCTGTGGTAAAGTCAGACAGTTTCCATCCGATTTCAGCCGCCTTCAGGCTGGACAGGAAGTGACAAAAACACTGTGGTGTGATTCCGATTTAATAAAATGTTATCAGACCCCCATATCAGCTTGTACACACTCTCTAGTTGTTTTAATTATGACAGAGTAGTTCTCAAAATGTTCTACATGCGATCTGTTGCTGATGCTAATTAACAACAGACTGTAGATGATCCGTGATCTCTGACTTCTCAACATCACTATCAGCCACACAACGTGTGTTCTGTACAGAATAAGCCTTTAAATTAGACAAATAGCAATTAAAATCCCTTCGATTCAAAATCAATAAAAAGTTTATACAAGACGTCATCATGTTGAGTCGATTGTGAACCAATCAGCTGTTAAATCAGCTGAGAAATCGGCGTTTCCCAGCATGCTCTGGGTTCGCCTGGCTCTTGCAGTCGGTGAAAAGCAACTGTGCTGCCTGTGTCTCAGACCTGCGGCCGCCTCGCTGTCGTGAGATTATCGTTGCTTACGTGTGAACAACGTCAGAGCAAGTCGGGATCAAGTCAGACACAAATCTACCCAGCATGCAACGGGTGCCGATCGCCGGTGATCGATTCTGCGCAGACCTGGCTCATCTCAAACGAGCCTTATGCTAACACTGATGAAGAGTAGTGTCAGCCCAGGTTGCTCTAGCGATGCGGAGGATACATACAAGACAACCTTACAGGATCCTTCGAATGGAGATGGTTACGGAACTGCTGCTTTCACTGTCCATGATGATAACTATGGCAATGATGAAGATGGTTACACACATAATACTCAGCAACTAGACTCCGTGAGTAGCAGTCACCCTAATCAATGTGTTATGATTGAAGATGATGCAGCACTCTGGCCAAAACAGCTGTCAGACAGAGAGCATGTCTTTCTCAGATAAATAAGGACTGAAAAGGGGGAGAACAAGGGTTGTGGAGGGCCCCATGCCCATGTTTGCCTTAGGCCTCAAAATGACTAAATCCGCCTCTGTATACATCGTGCTATAAGGCTTCTTAGCTCTTCTATCACTCACTTTCAAAGCTAAACTTTCCAGGCTTATTTACAATCAATTTGGTCCCATTTGAAATGGGTTCCTTAAAAGCTCCATATCTTTGAGTAAATATTCAGCAAGCACTCCAAGCGCAGAGAGTTATTTATTTCTTCTCCTTCAACTAGATCTGTGATACAGCATTTAAGTCTTGCCTTGTGTAGTTTCCATGGGGAGAAGTCTAATAATGATGTTTAAAAATCTTTAAAGGTCCTATGACATGAAAATTTCCCTTTGAGTTTTTTTAACGTTAATATGCATTCCCCCACCCTGCCTATGGATCCCAAGTGGCTAGAAATGGTGATAGGTGTAAACCAAGCCCTGGGTATCTAAGCAGATAAACCAGTTGAACCCAAACAGAATGAGGCATGGCAATCATCTAATGAAGATTTTTTTTTTGTTAAAATTATTCAAAGCAGATGTTTGCAAAGGATGTGCATCCAGAGTTGGGCAATGAAACAAATTAAATAATCTTCCGATTCTTTTTTAAATATTATTTGTGAGATTTTGAGAGGATGTGCAATGAATCCACTGGATAATGATGACCTCCAGGTTGGTGCCTTATATAAATAGTCACACTAAAACATCCACACACTTCACACACCCTGTACACCTGGGACTGCAACCCAACACATACATAGATGTTGTATTGTTTGTTGTTATGTAATAAATTACTAGGAATTGTGAGGAGACATCAGCCATGTAATACCCTCTCTCATAAAAAACAAAAGATGTTCTTATATGAAGAAAAGAAATCATTCATTATTCAGAGACCATTTTAATTGTATACAGATTCTTGCATCAAAAGATCTCTGTACAACGACAGCATGATCTTAAAATAAAAAAATATAAATCTCATACTATTTCTCATATGATTATTGCATTATATGCCTTTAGAATCCCCCTTTAATAGGAAGATATCATTGACAATAATATATTATAACAATATTCATTTGGTTAGCTTTGGTTTTAAACTTGGTCCCCTACTATGTGTAATATGTTCTACCAACACAGTGGAAGAAACCTTATTTGGAGTTTGTGGAAAACATGTTTTATGGCATTCCTATGAAGAATGTCCTTTTATTATGTCTAGCTTCTTTTTATGGACACTTACAATAGCTGCCTCAGTTGCAACTCCCATTCAGTTAGAATAGGACTTACACCATCAGTGGTGGACTGCAACTGCTCAGCTGAGCAGACAACCCTACGCTGTCCAGTGAAGGCTCCAATAAATATGGAATAGTTGTAGCTTATCCAGGAATATAAAATATCTTGATTTTCAGACCTACACTACAGCAGTTATGTCAATTGAATCTCACAACAATGAGGGCTTTGTTTACTTATCTATTTTCAAAGTATATGTTTGCTACCTGGCGATATTAATCACACCTTTTATCTTTGTACGTTTAAAACAAGACTAATAGTTTACATCCATGCTAGGAGCTCTGTAGCGTGTACTTAGTTTGGAAGTATTCAGAAGAACTACATTCAAAGATGGCACCCCATTCATTCCTATAAAAGTTGCTCACTAGGTGCACACATCAAAAATTCCTCTGTGGGCTTCCTACACTGGCATACACACACACACACACACACACACACACACACACAGCACAGCAGGCAGAGGCAGGGGAGAGAGAGATACTAGTTTCTCTTTGGGACACTTGTTTAAGTTATGACATAGGCTATATACATTAGCTTTAGTATTTAGTTGATACTTTTTTATGGTGTATTTGTTTTCTGATTTTAACGCTATATAGCCCATGCGGTGCTTGCTTGCCGGTTTTGGTGGAGAGTAGTTAGTAGAACTCGTCAGAAAGCGGCTTGTGTGTGTGTGTGTGTGTGTGTGTGTTAGGAGAAGAGGGAGAAACAGACAGGACAAATGAGTATCTGGTTTAAATCTGTGGTAAAGATAAAAGAGCTTGCGATCCAAACACTCTTAGTACTAACTATGTATTAAAAAAACAAAGACATTTTAGGTTGTCTTTCCTGAAACATGTGACCTTTTGCAGGATCGCAGGAGTGATTAAAGCAGTCCACCCATTATTTGTGTACAATTTTTCCAATCCTCACTGTTTTTGCAAATAGTGTGATAAATGTGCAAAATTGCTCCAGTACAATAAAACATCCTGTCATTTCCCACCTAATATAATCCAATTTCCACCCACTGTGAGCACAAATACAATAAGAACTCAACTTTAACAAAACAAATTGCCCCTGTAAATTGTCAATCCCTTAGTGTCATCTTCACAGACAATGGTTACGAACAGGGGCCGAATTGCCTCTAAAAAGCTCCACAAAGTCTTGTCTTAGCGAACTCTTTTTGCACCGATTTTAAACCATTAACCTTATACCCAAGCTTACCTATAACTGACCTTATATTTAACCCTTAAATTAAAAATTTAATTGGAGTGGAACACAGGCTGCATTTACAAAGTAAAACAATGACAAGAATGTTTTAAAATCATCTGTACTCTTCCAGGAATCAATTTCTGCAAAAATGTTTAAGATTTCACAATTGTTTCCACTGACTCGCATTTTCAAACAGTGCTACTGCAAAAGAACACAAAATGGAAGTTAATTACATTGCAAATTATTGGTAATTTGTATTAAAATAAGTTGCTGCAAATGTGGTTGTGCCAAGAGCTCCCCATGTTAATCCTGTTTACATGATTATCCATTAAAAATTAAATGTTGAAATCAGAGGCCTAAAAATACACCATTTCAAAAAAAAAAAACACGGGCAGTCGGAGCATAAATACATTGCCTAAAGGGTACCAGAAATCTTCCAAGAAATGGACTCTATACTCTATACTTTGCCAGAAATATAATTTCATCACAATGGCTGCAAAGTAGGATTGGGCCTAATTAGTGTGTAATGGCAAAATGAAAGTCTGATTTTAGGCACATTTTGAAATATCCCATTAGTGGCCAATTATGTGATCAGTATCTGGCAGGAAACACATTTTACATTTCAGAATATGTGCTATGAGCTGAGAAGCAATGCCCCCAAAAATGTAGTTATAATATAAAAGGTTTTAAGCATGAATTAACAAAATTAGCAATCTACAATGCCCACATTCTCAGTAAGGTACTAATATGTAATTACCCATTCAAAAAGCTTACAGACAGATGATTGATGTGAAAATGCTATAAAAGTATTAATCCCTTAATGGTTTTACTTTTTTATCTTAAAAACTACCAATACACAGCATCATCTTGTCTATATATCTGAGTCCTGATGTCAAATTTCTCCTGCAGGGTCATTTTGAACTTCATGTCTGGCTATGGAGCCTCTCCAGACATTCAGCTGCATTTCTTTTTTTGTGGCGTTTGAGTACATTTATAGGTCAAGTTTGATGATATCTGATTTGAGACACAACCACAGCCTTTTATCGATGTGGAAAAGCTGGCCTTTCTGTCAACCTCTGTCTCGGTCTCAAGCCGCCTGTATTCCCCAGATTAGCCCGGGCAGCTGACTTATTTTCTGACCTGAGTAACTCACCAGCAGAAAAGAGCTGAGCTGAGAGAGAACGCAAAGGATAGAATGAGGAGGATATATGATAAAGAAATGTGAATAGGACAGAGATAGAAAAGTCTGAGATTGAGAACAGAGGAGTCATGTCAACTAGTGACTGACAGAGACAGCGTTATTTCATTTCAGAAGCTTTTTGTTAGGACTTTATCTCTCATGAAATGTGGTGTATGAAAGCATGGTGATTTTTTTTAAAAAGCTACCATCATTATCCACTCGTTTCACCACTCATAGGAGGCACTTTTTTAACAAGATGAATAATTAATGCTGCTGTGGACTTTTAGTTTAAAAAAAAAAAGTACAAAAAAAACATCCACCTTACAGTCAGAAGCAAGTCTTATATTTCTTTTTTCTGTCTTTGGCAACACACAAGCAGACTCTAGTGAAGTGACTGGGCAGAGGACTGTTATAAAGGACTGAGGCTGAATAAATATGTGTCTTTATGTGTGTGGTTTACATGGAAATTGGGTAAAACTAGATGTCACTCTTAATTTAGATGTGTTGGCATTAAAAAATTTATGTTTGAATGTTTCAAAAGTTGAACCATGTAACGAGTTGAAGAACCCTTGTTCTTTACTGTAGCACTTGTCGGATGGTCAAACATCCGTCAAAACAAAAGTTTGAAAATGAAAAATTCAAATATGGTCACTTCTGGCTCCAAAAAACCAAGATGGTGACAGTCAAAATGCCAAACTTGCGAGTTAAAAATGCTAGTCCACAAACCAATGGGTGATGTCATATTTTATACAGTCTATGGGGGCTACATTATCCGCTACTATAATAACACCTGAATCTCCACCTGAACGGCTGACAATTGTAGTTCATGTAGAGAATTGCATTGTGGTTTATGTAGACGCCAGGTTTTAAAAAGAAAAAATAATGAGTAGAATAAGACACAATATTTATGTTTCTGCTGCATCCTTCTTTTTTAACTGTCTTTTGTCAGGCAATGTCAATGGAGCGCAACGCTAAGTCAT
The DNA here is from genome assembly GCA_013375575.1 of Percina caprodes. NCBI lineage: Eukaryota > Metazoa > Chordata > Actinopteri > Perciformes > Percidae > Percina > Percina caprodes. The sequence continues at coordinate 5,264,072 of JABXJD010000013.1, forward strand.
GGGGTTCTTTTTAAAGAACTTGGTTTTGTCTTCACATCTGAAGAGACTGTCCTGTCCTGTCATGAGATTTGATGAAATGTCTCCCAGATAAAGTGGTAAAAAACATAAATTGACTGTTGAGTTCTCAGAGCATACATAAAACAAGCCATTGTTTCCTTCCATTAATGTAAGACCAAATTTTGGTCAATAAACTAGCGACAACAAATATGCGTGGGAATTAAACACGTAACTGCCTGTGGGGTGTCAAGCAGCTGTTGGTGAAAGGACTATATTTGTACAAAGCAAAGAGGTTTTTATACGACACATTGTTCCGTTGTAATCTGAGTTTATGCATTATTGTATTTAAACTAACTCAAAATGAATCAACATAGAGAGGCATCTTTGCAGTGTTTAAATCTGATTAATGTTGTTCCTCTCTTGACTCTGAGCCATTCCCTCTTTCAGCCTTTCCTCTCTTGCTCTCCCTCCTTTGTTTTCTATACTGACAAATGCAGCTGTGGCAATCCTTTTTAATCCCTTTTTCTTTGTTTTTGTGATAGATAAAGGGAGGTGAAGACAAAAAAGAAGAGTCTGTGGTCTGACCCTGGGGACTCGATTACATTATTGACATGTCCCCCACAGTGTTAGAAGAGCCTTCAGCATTCTAAAGGAGTGATCCTTTCTCTAGCTGCAGCAGGAACATAAGCTAAGGGGTAAACAATGGCTACCTCAGCGTGTCTCCTTCATTACAATCCAAGACTGACAAATCAGTGTTAGAACAAACGTCTCAGTGAGATGACAGCTGTAGCTGCAGACTGTCAATGCCTTCCAGCAGAAAGAGCCAGTTAAAAAGACATGCCAGAAAATAGGCCTACTCTGTAAGGTAACTTACAGAGCAGAGAGTTTACCCTGACACTGTACATTGTACACTGTACAGTAATTGGGGCTCAAAGGTATTATGCTGTGTTTGAGAGGATGCTTGTGGGTGCATGTGCTGGTCTGTGTCTGTTTGTGCTGGCCTGGGTTAGCACATATGCTATTATAAAAACAAAACTACGTTATCTATTTTGGGGTGTACAGTATACTCTTCAAGGCTAGATTTTATTTAAATATTGCTAAAACAAAAATTTAAAAAAAGATTTTGAAATGCCCACAGCATGGCTCAACCTTACACAAAAGTAAGTTGTTTTATATTTTTCATTTTTTAAAACTTTGACCTTATTTGTCAACATCGGCTTGAGGTGAGATCCACTATAAGGATTAAAGTGTCTGACTTTAAGCTGTTGAGTTCAACGACTATTTTACAGCTGCTCTGTGCGGCGCTTAGTGCCGCCCATGGCGATTGTGATTGGTTTAAAGAAATGCCAAAAAAGCGTTTTTCTCCCATCCCTAAATGCTGTGTGGACTAGCCAGACCCTACTCCTCCTCCTCCATCTGGCAAAGCAAGACTATAGGCTCTGACACACCAACCCAGACTGACTGCCTCCCTGAGTTGGTCAAAAAAGTGCCTCGGAACACACTGAAGCGACGCTGATTTGAGCATACATTCTAATAATATAACGTAATATGTCTCCATCACAGCAGGTGGCGCTAATCTGTATTGTTGCCCCATAAAATGAAAACCTGCAACTGATTGGAAGAACGCGTCACGTGGGTCTGGCTTCTCCAAAAATTTCTTAGCCAGACCATAATGGCAGCTCGTTCTGAATACAATTTCATATTTTACGAAAATAGTTCACTGAAACATGTTTCTTAAAACATTGTAAGAGAGAAATAGGCCATGCAGTTGCTGAATCTGTCTTCATTTCAAATTGACAAAGGTCAGTTTAAAAGATTTTCATCAGATTTTGAGAGGCGTTTGTTACGCTCATTCCGCTCGTCCTTTCCAGGCTAGCACTCCACCAATCAGATTGCTTATTGAGTTCAACTTCCCGCCCTTCCAATTCAACATGCCAAATCGGCCGATATTAAAGCCGAAAGCTCACCCGACTGACAATAGCACTGAACACACCAAACGGACTCGAGTCACCAACCTTGCCAGACTGTCTGATGGCCGGAAATCGGGTTGGTGTGTCAGAGAACATTTACATCTGTCGATATGAAGTGGGGGGCAGGAAACTAGTTAGATTAGCAATAAAACTGCAAACAAGGGGAAAACGGCTAGCCTGGCTCTGTACGAAGGCAACACAATCTGCCAACCAGCACCTCTAAAGCTCCCAATGATTTCTTTATCCAACAGAGCATGAGCAGCCCTACTGATTGCCAAGCAATATAACTGCAACCCAAAGCCTTTGTAGTTGTCACACAAATATTGTGATAACATACCAATACACTATCATGTTTCAAATGTGGGTGTGGGCATATTCCCCCTCATATATAATATTTAAAGCCTGTGTATATTTTACACATGTTGGTGTGTATGTGTGCATGCAGGTAATAAATGTGTTTGATGATAGTTCCTTTTAATGTTTCATAATTACCTGACAGATCAGAGCTACAGGCTCTTTTTTTCATTCCCGTAATCTCTGACATGCCTTCATCTCAAGCTGTTACAGACAAAAGGCAAAAATATATCTGTGGTAAAATCTTATTATTACATCACTCCCAGCTCAGGGCGCAGTGGAAAAGTTGAACTCTCAGGTTTCCTAGTAAAGATGGCAACAATGATTCAGCCAGAGAATACCATTTCATTAACACAGATTCAGAATGGGCCAGATTCACAACTTGATTTGAAACAAATCTGCATTACATCAAATATGCAGATCCCAAACCATACCATACTGTAACTTCATGCAGAGTGAGCGTTACCGATGTGTGTGTTTATTGAGATGAAAAACCTGAGGGCTTTTCTAAAAGCCATACCAGGCCCTTCTGATCTACCAAATTGTAGAATAGACTCTTGTGCTCTCAAATTGATGAAACAATTTAAGTTGAAAGCTGAAGATCTTGGTTCTCACAGAATTGAGAAACAAACTATAGCTCTTTTTTATTTTTATACAATCATTATTTGGCAAATGTCTAATATCTGGATTGACATTAACTTTAAATAGCTTATTTCACGTACTTTGGAGTACCAATTCTGAAAGGTGAGACTTTCTGGTCATTTGACTGAAAAACGATAATACGGTCAATCTTAATGTTAGTGCTTCTGTCCTAATTATGCTTTTAAACAAAAATTTGAATTGGATACATTCACAAAACGACCCTAGGTTGCATTTTGGCAAGAGTTACGCTTTAATGTGCTAAGATGTGCAATCAAATCTTTTCAGGTCAAATGATAGAAAGTGTCTGAATGCACACCATCTCTATCAAAGGCAGAAATCAGGCTGCAATACAAATGCAAAGGGTAGAGCCAGGGAAGAGCTATCCTGGGAGCACTCTGACACCCCAGGGAAAGAAAAAGAGGTTAAAGCTGGTGCAGCATGTGCTGTAGGTTGCATAGCATGGGGTGCGATCTAACAGCAAGGTGACTGCAGAAAGTAGTCCCAGTCCATCAAACACGCCGTCAGATGGGGCAAGGTGAGGGCACCTGGATGCTATCTCTGTACACAGAGTTAGAACACTCCATCATGTTACACATGAGCATGTCAACATCCAATAGTTGCTAAATCTGCATGTTACGATGCTAGCAATAGCATGCTGATAATAACAAGAATGGCTTTTTATCTAACCCAGTAAATACGATTAACATTGAGTAATTATCAAATATTTCAAATTATAATTGTAATTTAATCTGCTGATTAATTGCATGATTCAAAGCTCCAGAACAGGTACTTAATGGACCTTGATGTGAGATTGTTTTGTCAAAAGAAGTTGTTAATCATCTATGCATTGTTTGTATAATGTGAGCCTTACAGGGCTGCTAGCATTCTTAATCCAGCCTAATCTCTGATTGGTCAACAATTTCATCTGTTTACATCTGTTTTTGGGCACAACATCAAACCCATTTGACCTAGCTTGCAAAACAAATCTGATGCGGTGCGACAATTCCGATGTCTGGAACCAGGCTAAGTGCTGATCTAAGAATATCAAGACTACAACTCATTGTACAATGTGGATTTATTTGGCTTTATCATGGCTTCAGAATGAATCAACAAGCTTACTAAAAAGACACCTTTGATTTCACTGCTAACATTTACTTGTTTTTACACCCTGAATATGTGAATATATGCATTACTTTTAGAGGTATTCTGATACATATATCTGATTCTGATGAAAATTTCCAACAAATTCTTTACCCTCTAAATCAATATGCCAAGCCATGAAGGTTCCCTTTCACAATGAAAGCACGTAAACAGACAGGCATGCAAGTGTGACCTTGTGTGTCACAGTCAATACACGTGTATGTGTTATAATTGGGGACTGTGCAACTGCAATACAGCATAGTGATTACAGTCAACCAAGCCACCTTTCCCTTGTTACCCTCTGGTTCTCTTTTGTTCTCTCCAGCAATCATCTTCCATTACAACAAGCTGTCCATTCATCTCTCCCCTCAACCCCTATCTCTGTCTCCCTCCTGGAAAAATAAACAAGCTCTTGTTGAGCAGTCCTGCTCATTCGGCCCATTGGCTGGACAGCTTTCTCATGGAACAAGCTGATGTTATGGCAACTCACACTTCACTGATTGTGCTGCACAGCACTGGTGTAAAATAAGTGAAATCGTTGTGTCAAAGGTTAGAGAATTTAAACCAGGTAATTCTCAAAGAAAGCTAAAACCCCCCCAAAAATAATAAAAACTCAGGAAAAGAAAAAATACATATTTGAGAAAGAAAATTGTTCTAAGTCTGAAGTCAATAAATGGCTGTGGGCAGATTTATGTAGAGGGAAAAGTATTCATTGAATTATGGTAGAAATACAAATATTCCATTACATTGCTGATATTCTTTATTACAAGCTGCCTGTGAAATATTGCATTTCTTTGTGAAGAAAGAACATATTATGATGCCTCACACATAGTCATCCATCCACCCAACCACATGCACGCACACACAAAAAAACAACTATGTTGTTGCATTTGTGGCTGTTGCTGACAGGAAATGAAGGGAGCCATATCACCCAGTAATAACACCATGTTATTTGATAAAGCTCTGACCATGGATAGAGGGAGAGATGGAAACAATGATTCAGCGAACAGAACACTCTTGCAACCTGATCAATACGCACCAGTGTGCTGCATCGACAACCAGAATAGAAAACAATCCTACTCTGTAGCCCACACATGTGTTCACTGCTCATGTCAATCTTTGTTTCTCCAGTCAGTCATAATAACGCATGTGCTCGCTGTAGATGTGAACACGTGTGTCAAAAGGACAGGTATAGTTAAAACTCTTTAGATTAAGTGAGAGTGCATTAATCTTTCAACCTACAGGCAGAGGGTAGTAGGTAGGGTAATCTCATTCAGGTTGCTTTAATGCAAATGAGTATTACATGGTCATGTGGGTAGTTTAAGTTTTCATCTATGGTTTTCACCCAATTTTTCAGGGAAAAAAATCTGATTTGGGGTTGTTAAAGTTACCTTATCGTTGCATTATAAATCTCATATAACAGGATTTCCTAAAAACTCCTTGGCCCCAAGTTTATCGTTTTTTCTCATGTACACCTGCCTTTAGGTAAATGAAAACCACTAGGAATCAATCTCATACAAAGTTCAAAAGCATGCAACACTGCCACCACGTGGACAGAGTTACATACTACAACAACAACAAAACAAATATACATGGGGAAGACGAGCAGCCAAGTAGGAAAACAACCACGCATCTCATTGATGTGTTCTCTATGGAATAGCTGAGTTGAATTTGAATTTTGAAACACTTGAATAAATCTAACGTGGATTTGTAGTTTCCATATAGTCGGGATTTCTGCTTTGCATTGCCATTGGTTTGGACGGTGGTGTATTCAGTGTAGTTATATTGCAGATGTGAGGATCTAAAAAATTCCATCATAGGAAACATGAGTTTGTTTTTCAAGTTTCAGAATTTTTATTCTTTTATTTTGCCCTATTTAAGGTTTTTTTCAGCCATATGTAACACTGTTAAATTCACTTGACACCTCCATGGCCCAAAAAAGTTTAGCATATGTTTTAAGTCCATACATCATATTAGCCAAAATAGTCCCGTCACGTCTTGGACGTAGCTAATAATAGTCGTCATTTTTATTATAGCCTACATCTAGGTCCTGGTGTTATTTTATGTAGTATAGCCTCCGTCTTACTAAAGACTCGATGGGATCCCATGGGAATAAGCAGTTAACTTCTCTTCCTCCTGGTGTTGGTCGCTGCAAAGTTCACTTACTCTGTTGAATTCCTATATAGGCTACAATATGTGTTGTTACGAGTTTTGTAGTGAATGCTTGAAACGGGTGGGTCACTATATAGCTCTCCATGACGCCGATTACATGCATGACAACCCTGAGTCAGAGCTAGAGACCCCGGTCAACCCATCACCTCTACAGGTGTAGGCCTAAAAGTCTATAACAGACTTCCTCTTTTCGAGATACACCACTGCACTCCTGTGGCAGTTACCAAATATTACAACCGGCACAGGACACACATCTCTCGGTAAGGCTGGAGGACACAGCAAGGTAGGCTACCATAGCGCAGCAGTAAATTGGTCGCTGACAGGGAACATAATCTGTATTTTCTTCAATTATGAACTATATGTTTTTAACAATGAGTTGAACATGAGTTGTGGAATGCAGCCAGCGCGGAAACAGGATGACATCTAGCTACTTGTGGCTCGGACTTAGTCACATGGTGTTTGGCTGGTCAGTCGTGAAAGCCACATCAGTAGTGATTTAGACAGACGCAACAAGGCATCTGCTGCTCTCTGTCAGTGTGGGACCTCGGGCTCACCGCGACCTGCTGACACCGGGGATTCCCATCTCAGCATGCCTCACAAGAGCAAAAAAGAAAAGGTAACGGGGTTGTTTGATGCACATGTACTTTAATACATGTAAGCACAGTATAGCCTAATGTTATGTTTAATTAAGTTTTGATCCTTTACTCTTTAGGAAACTAAATCTGGAAGATCTAAAAAATCGGACAGTAAAAATGGGCCTGCAGACGACCAAGATGTAAGTATTTTGGAACTTATAACTGTCCAAAATAGGACTTACATTGGCTACTTCATAAAAAGGGGCAATACATTAAAGAAATGTATTGCTAACATGTAGAAAAAAATGGACTAAGCCAGTTATTTTAAAGATACCGCAGGATACTATGGTAAATATCATCACGCAAGGTCAGTGTAAACTAAATAGTGAGTCTTTTATTATATATGTTATGATTTGTTTTAGGACACAAGCTTTTACACACACATTAAACATATTTTGTGCATTGATATTAAACAGATATTTTACTTAGCGCTAAGTTTAGCAGTTGCTTTTACAAAGGCTTTCTCTGACCAATTGTTGACAAGATACCAGAAACTCACTATTTCTTTTTATTTATTATCCAAGTTTTCTGACATTTTGTCCTCATGAAATAAAGGCAAAGTTGCTCATGTGATATCTCAGCATGATCTTATGATTTTATTTTCCCTGAAAACACTTGCATTCAATCCTCCCCATCATGACTTGTTTTGGGCTCTGAGTATAATACCAGCCATTGTAGCAGCTATTTTTGTCCTTATCGTTTCTGGCATGCGTCAGTGATGTTGAGTACAGTGCTTTGAGATTGGAAGAGACCTGATTGATTGACTACTGGACCTGCTGTTTGTTCCCATTGACAGCTTTATCAGCTTCATCTGTGCTCAATTATTCTGTCCACTAAAGTCCATCACAAACTCTGTCAACAGATGCAATACACCAGCGACTGTGATCAGGTTGCTCTGTTGGATCTGATTCGGAAAGGAATTTGACTCTTAAGCACAACATCCTCACCCCTCTCTCCTCTCCTCTCCTCTCCTCTCCTCTCCTCTCCTCTCTCCTCTCCTCTCCTCTCCTCTCCTCTCCAGTCCTCCTTTGAACTCCACAGTGACACTTGAGTACAGTGATTCCTGTGCCATTTCCGTTGGGTGCAGAAACTACCTCACCCTACCTTGCTCCAGTAACGGGAGCTCTTCCCTGCGACTCTTGTTTCTGCAGAGTTCCAATAAGAAGGTGCCTCCTGCAACTCAGTTGATGAGGGTGAAGCAGCCAGGGTCACACTCTGCCGCTAAGAGGGAGAAGAGGTTCAGCACTTCCTTTTTCCCTCTCAGTGCTAACAGAGAGCTACAGAAACTACTTACACTGGCAGGTATTTCTCCTTCCTTGTACAGTATCTCTATAAGAAGCTATCACCATTGTCTTCGAATGCAACTTAACTAAATGTTCCTCTTCTGTAATAACTCATATACATAAGCTGTTACCCTTCTCCTGGAAAATGCTAGATCTATGATTGTATTTTTGGCTCATATGGATGAAGGGAATCATATTAACAATTCATAGCCTTGGTGGATCCACATAACCGTCTTTTTAACCTTGAGGTCTCTGCTCACTACATAATTTATAGCTAAGCAGACTGTCCATCACCTTCATCTGGAATGCAAATGATGTGCATTCAGCTGCATCTCCAGGCGTACCTGGAGGAAACAGATATTACCCCTGGAGGGCTCGCTCATGTAAGATAAGTCTGACTCAGACTGAATTGACAGTTGTGGAATCTGGGTCATCCAATAATAACTCAAAATGTAAGCCCAAATCTAACGTGAATACTCTGTGTTATGATGAATCATGCACACGTTGAAGGAGCTGGTGGGATAACATTTCACTGGAATTGTAGCTTGTACGATTACATATGATAAATAAAAGTAATTGATTGATTGAACTGTAAACTATGACATGTTGGAGCATCACGAGTCCTGCGTACACTTCAATACTGCACTTTAGCGTAAGCTTATTTTGTAATACAAGCCTGACCAAGCAGCAGTAAGAATAACTGTGACGGGTCAGTTTATTTCGGCAAACTAACCATAGTAACTCTAATAAGCCAGGTGGTCCCACTGTCAGTGTTTAATGTAAATTTACCGTGTTGATTAACTTTATTAGTAATCGCACCGATGCTAATTCTGAGACGAGACAGTGAGGTTGAGATTTTAACATTTGCATCAATCTTTCATGGCTTCTTTGTTTACACACAGCAATACAGGCAGGATCTGGCCTTAGTGGTTTCCTGTAAACTATACCCAGCTAATGCTTTGTTCTTAAACCTGAATGAGCTGGGTGACGCTTTGGATAAACAAGTCGATTAGCAAGTCGAGGGATTTACGGCCACCGTTGACAATGTGGAAAAATTGATTGAAAAATACAAAATTAGCTTGGTGTTTTAGTTAAAGGAGTTTTTAGAAGAAGTTGAGGGGCAAAGAGAATAAGAAAATAACCTGCCTGACCTTTCAGTTGACCGTAGTGACCTGAAGAAACATGCATGAACAGGCAGGGCTCTGCAGTAGAGGTCAGATGCAACTGGAGCTATAACAATTCCAAATTTTGCTGTACAATTAATTTTCTCAGAAATAATTGTGATTAAGAATATTATTGTTTTTTTGTCAAATTTAAAAATATTTATTTATTTGTTACATTTTTAAACAAATTAAGGTTTTGAAGGAAGTCCGAGTACATCTTTTGGTTATATCACTGTTAAGTGATCCAGATAATGTAGTAACACAGGTACACCACCTATGACGTAGACAAGACCTCTTTATTATCATAAAACATTTATTCTAACTGTATCCCCCTTGTCTTGTTTTGTTGCTATAAACATGTATAGTGACAGGTGCCAACAACTAGCATAGCTTTAACTCAACAGTCCGACCAATAATTAGCCTACTTATATAATTACAATTTGACATATCTAAACAAAATCAACAATTACCCTCAACAGTCATATCCCTTAAGACCTTAGGTAATGTTAGATAGTAGTTGCGGTTTTACAAATAAACTGCGATTACATAAAGGAATGGACAATCAGACAATTATTACAGGCCTGGATGCAGTCAGGATCTTTTTTTTTTCTTTTTCTTTTTTTATACTTTATTAATCCCAGAAGGGGGAACTATACTTTACACTCTGTTGTTATTACACACATTACTCACAGGCCTGAATTACACACACACATGCTCAGGTCCTATACATGCACTAATGGAGAGATGTCAGAGTGAGGGGGCTGCCCATGGAAAGGCGCCCCAAGCAGTTGGGGGTTTGGTGCCTTGCTCAAGAGCACTTTGGCAGTGCCCAGGAGGTGAACTGGCACCTCTCCAGCTACCAGCTTGCTCAGTTCAGCTTACTATGGCTGAGTGACTGTTGTACTGTTGTTGTTGTTGTTGTAGTTGTATGTAGTATGTCTCCGTGTCTTTCTAATGTATCTTTTTAATTAGATGAGTAGACAGTGTACATTTGAACTATTCTGACTGATTGATTAATCAGAATAAGTCATCTTTTAAAGCAAAAAATGCCAAATATTACACAGTTCAAGCTTCTCCAGGTGAGGATGTTCTGCTTTTCTCTGTTTAATATCATTACAAATTGAAAATCTTTGGGTTTTGGACTGTTGGTTGTTTTTCAATTTTCTGACATTTTATAGACCAAATGATTAATTGATAAATCAGCATATTAATCAATAGTAAAACAACAATCTTTAGTTTTAGCTCTACAGTAATTTGAATAACAGCTGACTAGAAAGATATTTAGTTCAGACATTTAGCATGGGCCTCCCTGTATGATATTTGTAAATGTAGGTTGCAAATGTAGGTTTTATCAGTCTCTGTAGATTTTAGGAGTCCTCTTAAAGAGGAAATGCAATGCTTCTTATGTGTTTGGAAAGTCCATTATAGGTTTTATTTATTTATTTATTTATTTATCTATCTTATATGTTATTATTTAACATATAAGTAAGATGTCTGAGTTCTGTTGACTTGAAGACTTGAGTTGTGTTTTGTGTCCGGTTTTATTTTTTAGTGATTGGGCGAGGAGAGAAAATTCATTACTTGGAATCGAATGTTATATTTTACATTCTTTTCTAACAAATGCTGCTTTAACCCTTCCTCACAGTAAATTTGCTGTCTTGGAAGTTCATGTGGGCTTGTTTGAAAGACGCAAATAAACAAATGCTCCTACTGTAGTTCATAAAAATATAACTACATAGAAAACTATTAAAAAATATAAAATATTACAACTTATTGACAAGTACTTGGAGAGCTCAATCAGGCCATAGAAGGAATACAAAAGTATTTGATAATGGATAAAATATACTTTTTATCTCACTTTTTTGTCTTAGATTGCCACTGTTGACGGAGCCTTTCTTGTTGGCAAAATGTTGTCAGTATGTTGTTCCAAGTGTCAGTAAAACATTTAATGGTGGGCTTGTGTTACAGACAAATGGCCCAGCCTGTGCTGCCATCTTCTGGGTGAAAATGTGAATTCTGTTGATTCCTTGGCTGAAATTTTGTAGTATGTTGAGAAGTATGTTGAGCATTTTCACAGCATTTTAATATAATGTCTAACCTTTTTATTTGTTGTAATTTTTTGCCATATAAAATAATAAGGCTGTCTTTGTTATTCTGTATTGATTTTATATCAAAAAATCTATTGAAAAGACCAAAAATGTGTTAGTCTCCCAACTCTCAATGGCTTATCTACTCTGTGTTGCACTCAGCTGCAAGACTGTTTGTTCCTAGTGAAGAAATGGATCTCTAAAAACATTTCTTTTTTTTAAAGGGTTAAGTAATTTCCTAAAAGAATTGTCCTACCAGTGGGAAGTAAGTGGCAGCTTTCAGAAAATACCAATGCCTGTTGTCATGGCTGTGGAATGTAATGGCGCCTCTCAGTAAGAGAAGGCCAAGTAAAAACTGCTTAGTGATACACTTCCTCTCCTCTCCTCTCCTCTCTTCTCTTCTCTTCTCTTCTCCTCTCCTCTCCTCTCCTCTCACCACATGGGTTCTGCCTGTCAGGAAGTCAAGGATCCACATGCACACTGAGGCTTTGTCACGAACCTGAAGGGAACTATGGTCCAATAATCCTCACGCATATATTTCCGTCATATATCTGCAATTATAAAACATGTGATTTTGTGCACAGGAATGAAAGGTATTCAAAGGCGTTCAAATCTTCACTATTAGGTGCTTCGGAAGTGGTAGCACAATTGTAACATGACATTGTGTGAATCACACCCTGCTCATTCGTAAACGCGTAATTAATTAGTTATTAATTGTCTGACATCACTAGTTGTTTCAAAAACAACAGGACCTGATGGTATCAGTGATCGGCGGGTCATCAAACTGTGTGCTGACCAACTAGCGCTGGTGTATTCAACCTGTCACTGACTTAGTCTATACCCACATGCATCAAGAAGTCAACCCTCAGTACTGTGCCTAAGAAAACAAGACCAGCCTGCCTGAATAACTACCAGCCAGTGGCCCTCACCTCTGTAGTGATGAAACGCTTTGAACGACTCAAGGATTGCATCTGCTTCACACTTCCCAGCACAGTGGACCCATCCATACCCTATGTCATCTGGAAAAGAAAGGAAGCTATGTGAGATTCCTGGTCATTGACTAAAGTTCAACATTTAACACTATAGTTCCCTCCAGGGTCATCACAAAGATCAAGAACCTAGGATTAAACACCCCACTGTGCATGTGGATCCTCAACTTCCTTACAGGCAGACCCCAGGTGGTGACATATCTTCCACCCTCATCCTTAACACCAGAGCCCGCCAGGGCTGTGTTTTGAGACTCCTACACACACAACTGTTTAGCCACTTTCTACTCCAACATCATTATTAAGTTTGCTGACGACACAGCTGTGGTGGGCCTGATCACAGTTAACAATGAAAAGGACAACAACCTACTAATGAATTTCAGCAAGACCAAAGAGATGATGGACTCTGGGAAGAAGCAGGGAAGAAATTACGCCCCCCTTAATACCAATGGGTCCTCAGTTGAGAGGGTGGACAGCCTCAAATACCCTGGTGTCATTATCACAAAGGATCTGACCTGGGCACTGCATTCTGACTCTTTGGTAAAAAAAAGGCAAGGCAGAGACTGTTTCATCTTAGATACCTGAGACAATTCCGGTTATCCCCTCAAATACTGAGGAATTTCTACTTCTGAATCACTAATGGAAACATCATTCACTGGTTTCTACCCTGAGGCCACTAGGATCTTACAGTAAATGAGGGCACTGCCTAATACTGTCCCACACAAGCACAAGGAGCTGATGGGATTACATTTCACTGGAAAGGTACCTCGTACTATTTGTCAAATAACATTCATTGATTGATTGATGGAAATGGCTGTGAAAAGACTGTGAAACTGGTGTCAAACCCCACTGTTATGTAAACTCTGGTTGGCATTGTGATGCAAATGTAGTTTCGCTTCACATGTCTTCTGATGTATCACATGAAATAAGGGTCAGCTGTACTTCATTATGTAAAGATGAAATGCAGATTATATGTATTTGTCGCTGTTGGATTTATTTTGGTGTGCAGATTTTTGAAATAAGGGTTAGTCTAAATTTATATGACCTATATTGTGACTGTGATAGGCTACTATGATTTATTTCTTTTAAACAGATGTCACTAGATCAACTTTCAGACAGGCTGCAAAATACTGCTCAGAGCTGCAGTTTCCTGCATTGTACTCCAGTGGATTTATTTTTATGTCTTCTCAGTATTGTTTCCTGTTTACAGCTAATTTTCTTGTTAGTCACTCAGAATAACATAACACAGCAAATACTCCTGTTGCCCTAAATATTGTGTCATACAAACCTCTCACAAAAAAATAATATGTAAGAAATGAAAATGGTTGTTCCAGTCCACCTATTTAATGTCTTTTTTTTAACTGGGTCTAATGATTTATTTGATATTTTGATATTATTATTTATTTTTTTATTCAGGAAAACATTGACACATTTACAAGGTCTTGTGACGTGAATAATCACACAGCTAGCTGTGGAATTTTTTTTGGATTTTTTTGCTGGAGAGCACTGGAGTTTGAGTCTCCAATTGTCCTGTCCTCAGCTCTAATGTGTTTTCTTCTTGTCTCCTTCTGTTCCTGATTGAATCCAAAGATGTGAGACTCCCTCTGACCCTCTCCTCCTTTTGATAAAGAACCAAGTAGAGATGACAGAGGGAAACAATGACAGACTTTGAAGATGCAGCCAGGGCTTCTCTCTAAACACACTCAGAGTAAATTATTCCCCGCTGCTTATCCAAAGTCAGATTATGCTGAAAATCCTGCTAATGGTTAAACTGCAAAGGATTTAAGTCAATCTGATCTAAAATCTGTAGCAGGGCCTGCCTTGCAGAGCTTCACCAGACCAGTGAGTGGGGAGGAGGAGCCGGACCAAAAATTCCACTGCATGACCCGCCCCCCTGTGCATCCTCTCAGCCAATCACCACCCCTCTCACCTAGCAGCCTTTGCCTTCATTGCTCCAGAGCACACTGACCTCAGCCAATCAGCTGGCTCATTCACTGCTTACATCACTAACTAGCCAGTTCCCTCCAGCAGCAGAGAGCTTCATTTTCTGATCTGCTTTTGTGCTAAAATGGAGGCTGGCCTCTCGCCTTGAGTGGATCGCCTTCCTGGTTTAGGTTTAGATGTTGACATGCAATAAATCTGGAGACAGGATGGTTGTGGATGCACCTAATTCCAATGGGCCTTTTCAGCCGGTGGCCCTTATGCACTTCAGAGGTACGTAAGGACATATTATTCTTCCTGTATTGTCCTAGGAAATTAAGGAGAGAGAGAGCGCTGTGTGTTGCTGTGCTCCGGTTCCCCTCCACTGGTTACTGCTCGGTTAGTCAGCATTCAGACTTTTGAGGTAAGACCACGGTTTTGTGCTTTAGAAAGCAGCTCTATTGTATTTGAAAGGACATTGAAGAATGGTTATTTGTAAGGCTTGTATGCATTACAGTGAGACACGGGTGCTACATTAAAATCTGGTTTTACTAGCTAGCTGCTCTCTCTGCCCATCCCCCCGCCAAGCCAGTGATGTCAAAGGAAGTGAGGTCATAACATAGGGAAGGGTCTTCTCATGTGTTTAAATGTAATAGTGTTTCCGTATTTATATGTTCAATTATTAATGATAGCCTTTGAGAACAAGCTAAAGAGTCCTAAATTGTGTTTAATCTTCACATCCTTAGCTGCTCTACCCAGCACAGCATATTTGTCACACTCCAATTCATCTGGGCACACATTGGTCATAGTGTGTAGGCTGTCCGTTAGACAGCCACCGCTCTGCAGCAATCAGCCCCTTACTCTATTCCCCCACCCTTTTCCCTTGTGAACGACACCTTTTTTGAGACTTTTTTTTTTTCCCAAGCAAGACACAAGAAACTAAATGTGTATGTGGCTCTTGAGTAGATCTGTCAACAAAGCACCGCTGTCAATATGACCCAGCCATAGCAGTAATGTTTTAGAATTACAATATTGAGTTAGGCCTCTTAATATGTGTACAATGTACTCAGTCATGTTTGAAAGGCCCAGCCTGTTACTACTGTACTCTGGTGCAGCCCAGCGTTATGAAGCCTCAGGCAATTATTGATTACACTCTATTGAGCCACAGAGGCCACTGCCTTGAATGACAACTCAGTGTTGGGGAACAATCAGACTCTCTCTGCCTCTTTCGTCTCTTTGTGTATGTGTCTCTCTATCATTCTGACCCTGTTTAGACCAAATGGCTTGTACCCAGATTTTTCCAGATTCAACTGAAACTGATTGTAGTGTATACCTGGCATCTCAATGTGTCTCAGTTGAATGTGTGAGTGACCTATGAGTTTTCACTTTCCTTCTCAAATTTGATTCTGTATGTGGGAAAGTGAACTCTTATAAACCTCAAAAGTTTTATATGCTCATTTGGACATGCATATGGATAGGACAGGAACACTTCAGGCAAAGATTTACAAACCAGCGTCAGTGTTTGTTTAGACGTGTTTGGGATATTTTAATGAGCCTCACACATTTACAAAAATGATCGGGAGGCTTATGAGTGTTGTTGAGAATGCATTTGCATCCATGGCCACCTCCTGAATCAGACTCTACATCCCAACATTTCCTCAGTATGTTTTGGGTGCATTCATGCATGCATTTGACCCATTTTCATGTTACCAGAAGTTTGTGTGAACAGGGCCTGGGAATCTCTTTCCCCCCTTGTCTGTTACTTTGAGATGCAAGACATTATTTTAATAACAAGCACTGTAGAGCACTTTTTTTCCATTGTCCAGAGAGCCTCCAAATTGCAGCCATGAATATGTCTCAAGTGTGGCAAATTTTAAAATCTTTCCCAAATAACACATTTGAGACAATTTGTGAACCATACTTTACTCTATGTAAATCCTGGATGCATTCTCAGGTGCTGCTTACAATGCCGGCAAAGTAACTTTTAATGTGGCCGGGTTAGCTCAGTTGGTAGAGCACGCACACACATATAGAAGTTTACTCTTCGATGCAGCGGCCGCGGGTTCGACTCCGATCTGCGGCCCTTTGCTGCATGTCATTCCCCTTCTCTTCCCTTTTTTGTCTTCATCTGTGGAAAGAAAGGCCTAAAATGCCCAAAAAAATAATCTTCAAAAAAGGTACTTTAATCAGTTCTTTTGGCCAACCTAGTAGCTCACATGCCTTCAAACTGGCAACATGTTGTCACATACACTACACACACTGTCTCTGTACATAGCTGTAAAAAGCAAGCAGTCGATTTTACATTGATCATAACATACTGTCGATAAAGCAGATTGCCAAACCAGTTCCAGCTCCAGACTCAACCAGCAGCGGTTCATTTGACCCACTTACAGAGATAAAGTAGAGACTGTGACTCCATTTATTTATTATCTTTGTTTTTAACGGGGGCGCATTAAGATGAATCTCTCTCTGTTCTCTATAAGACACGGTACTCGTGTGTGTGTGTGTGTGCATGCGCATGCGCATGCTTGTTCCCCTCCTAAGGCTTTTATTAGCTTCATTAATAGATGTCACATTGTGGTTAACGTCAATTTTGGGATCACAACACTGGGTCTTTATCTGTTACACAACAACTCACTGGATATTTTCAGAGTGCACAGAAACTTTATAACACAAGCAGACAGACTTATGTAATGGGAGCAACGCTAGTCTGACACGGTCAGGGGGAACAAGGCAGCACATTCCAGTGCAGCTTCATGTCCCAGCGCAACTAGCACAAATGACAAAATATGTTACAACACAAACGTTATGCCAAGGAGAACGAAGGTTCACTGACGGAGTTAAATGTTGAAAATAAACACTCACAAATCAAATAATGCTAATCTTGTGCTTCTTATTTTTATTGCTGTTCCAGTTGTTTCTACCAGTCCTCTGGGTTGAAACTGGTGAACCTTTATTGACCTAACAGGACTCTTTCTGAAACGTGTCCACTTTGGAGTGAATAATGTTAATGAGAAATGTCTTGGATGAACCTCTCTTATAGGTTATATAAAAGTGGCTGTTAATGGCATCTCGCTCACTTAATCTCTCGCCCCTGGAAGTAAGTGTGTGTGTGTGTGTGTGTGTGTGTGTGTGTGTGTGTGTGTGTGTGTGTGTGTGTGTGTGTGTGTGTGTGTGTGTGTGTGTGTGTGTGTGTGTGTGTGTGTGTGTGTGTGTGTGTGTGTGTGTGTGTGTGTGTGTGTGTGTGTGTGTGTGTGTGTGTGTGTGTGTGTGTGTGTGTGTGTGTGTGTGTGTGTGTGTGTGTGTGTGTGTGTGTGTGTGTGTGTGTGTGTGTGTGTGTGTGTGTGTGTGTGTGTGTGTGTGTGTGTGTGTGTGTGTGTGTGTGTGTGTGTGTGTGTGTGTGTGTGTGTGTGTGTGTGTGTGTGTGTGTGTGTGTGTGTGTGTGATATCTCTCTTCTTACCTAGAATCTGCCTATTTGCAAGAATGTCGAGCACGTGTTTGTGTGTGTGTGTGCCCTTCTCTGGCCTTTGTCACTCTTTGTGTACATTCTGTGAAATTAGGCCATAAACGAATAGGTTTAGCGTGTCTGTATCAAGTTTTTTTTTTTCCTGCAGTGCTTTCCTTGTTACACACCTGCGTGAATGACTTGGCGGAAGGTTTCAACAACGGCAGTTAATTGGATCATTACTTTCCACTTAATTAAAACAAGATACATGTCAGTAGCACAACACAAAGCGACAAAAGAATAGTTTGTGTTATATACATTTCTACATTAATATAGCATGTTTGCAGCGCTCGGTTTACGTCCTCAGTTGGTTATTCATCTTTTTTTCCTTATTTGAACACTGTGACAACCTAATTTTCTTATTTCTGTAATTGGAAGTGTTCTGCCTACAGGTTATTGTACAGTCATGGAAGATAAGTGTGATTTGTCTATTTTGTTTCCTATTGACCTATAAACTATGTACACATCTAATCGAATTCAGGTCACCCATGGCGCCAACATCTTCATTAATGTGCAGACAGCTTCCAGCCCTCAGTGTCAACCTATTGTTAATGCCACACCATGGATACTGATCACTGTTGGGGAAGAGAAAAATGCATCTTTTGCTGCGTTGTATGATTTATTGAGGTTTAACACCATATACAGTGGATAGGCAGTTCTTCATGTTAGGATTATATGAATTTGCTCACTGCACTACCTTACATCCTTAATGCTTTTAGAGCAGTAGAATTGCATTTCAAAGAATACCTGTTTTATAAGAGGCCATTCGGGTTGCAGAAATAGAGAAAAAGTAAATGTAAAGCTACTGAAGGCATGTGTGTCTTCATCTTCTCTCAGATACCGAACATGGTTTACCAGCACTAATGAAACTACTAATGAAAGCATACATGTGAGTAGGGCTGGGCGATATAGAGAAAATCAAATATTATTATTATTATTATACAATATTCTTGGCCTTGATGTCGATATTGCGACGATATTGTATGGTAGACTATTGGTGCAAAATGTTATTTAAGATTAAGGGGAAATTACAATTTTTCACTCTGTTATTACACACAGTCCTGAATTACACACACATGCTGAGTACCTATACATGCATTAAATGGAGAGATGTGAGAGGAGGGGGCTGCCCATGGAAAGGGATCACGAGCAGTTGCTCAAGAGCACCTTGGCAGTGCCCAGGAGGTGAACTGGCACCTCTCCATCTACCATACCATACCACCATAGTTATCACCATACTTTGGTTCGTATGTGGACTTGAACTTGTTTCTTAAACCCCCCAACAAAGCACAAGTAGACTTTATATTTCACACATGCTGTTTTCCATCAGATCATTTTTGTAGATTCCAATGTCTCTGAACGCACTTGAAGGCAGCTTTATTTCACAGGAGAGAGAGAGAAAGGAAAGAGATGAGCGAGACATAGAGTGCTTTTTTGTTGCAGGAATAATTAGTCAATAGTTATTAGACAAACTCCCGGGCAGTTCAGTGCTTGTGTTTTTTAGTTTTTTTTTTTTTTTTACCCTCCATAGTGTTTTAAAATGTTTTTGTGTCGGCGATAAAGGCAGTGATGTTTCCTGTTAACTCACCCTGCCTCAAACCATAGCTCAAAACACACTGACAGGTCTGATCGTCGATTACGTGATTGGCCACCGTGGCGTGGGGTTGTGTTTCTCCAAAAGTTTAGTCGTTTTCAACTTTTCGCCACAGGACCGCTGCATTTGATTGAGTGTGTGTGCCCCCGCCTTAGCCTAAACGCACTACGACGCAGGCAGTCTGAACAGTCTGTATCTCCGTTGCATACAGCTGCTGTCAGTTAAATTAACTCACACCTAAGTTTAGTGAAGAAGTATGTTCACATTATATTTTTGCCTTTGCTATTATACAGAGTCAAATTTAAGTCAGTCAGGGAAGAAACTTGAGATAACAAACATGTTTTTACTTTTTAACAATATTGTTCTCTCAATAATGCACCTTAATATACAGTACAACGCCACCAGAAAGAAATAACCCGGCTTCCAGAGTTTGCATTCCTACTCTTTTGATACGAAAACAGTAATTGAGTGTAAATCTGGTTATTTTTAATGCCCCTTTTGGCAATAGTGTGACAGTTTAATAAATACACCTTTTTAAACTGTAAGGCTGCAGCCAGTTAGCTTAGCCTTAAGGCTGGAAGTGGGGGAAACAGTTAGCCTGACTCAGTCCTGTGATGAGACAAAGAACACCAAGGTATTATTTGGTAATAAGTATGCTTTAGAAGGCAGATACTTACCTTTGGACAGAGCCAGGCTAGCTGTTTCCTTCCATTTCCATGTCTTTATGCTAACTGAGCTGATCAGAGTCGCATATTTAAAGGACAGATGAGCAAGGTCGAGCTTCTCATCCAACTCTTGGCCTACTAGCATATTTTCCAAAATGCTCAACTCTCCATTTTATTTTTTTAAAACCTGTATAACATCATATAAATTAACTTTAAAAAATAACCTTGTATTTTAGATCCAGGTGTTTTTTGTGCCATAATTGCGATTATTTGGGTAGCTGAGGAACATGTGTAGATGTTCTTCCAATGTGACTGTCAAAGATAAAAAATAAAAACATAGAGAAAAGAAAAACAATCTACATCAGAGTTGTGTCACCTAACTACATAATTATGGCATCAGTGTTTTGTTACCACCACATGAGCAGGTAGGAATTAAGACCAACCGAAATGTGTGTTTCCTCTTGTGTTATGTGTAAAGTGTTGGCTCTGGCAGAATTGTTTGTTTGTGCTTGGGTGGAAATAAAGTGAAAAGAGGAAGTCCTCAAACCACCATGGACAAATATGACATACAATGACATAAATAGCTAGGTTTTCCTTTTATAAAAATAGCTTTTGTTATTTTTGAATGTTTTAGCGTGTTTGTCAAATGGCTAGACTCCGACCATTCACCTAGTTCCCAAATCATCCTCCATTCCCTCTCCATCATCTATTCTCCTCCACTCTGCCACCTTTCTCTCAATGCACTTTAGTCTTCATTAGTCACTCTCTTCTGCCTCATATTTCTTTGTTCTATTGCATTGTTTTTTAACTGTCATCCTTGACAGTTAAAACTGCCCCTCCCTTTTTTTCTCTTTGAACATGCCTTTATTCTCCTAAATTCTCAACGGCCTTATCTTATCGTTGCTGTGTAGCATTGCTACGCCTTTGATCGCCCCTGGACTCTTTCTCTCCTTTTCTTCCCTATATCAAAACTCACATATCCCCCCCTTTGTCTCCTCAGATGTGGCCCCCGCAGAGCAGGAGAAGCTCTTCATCCAGAAGCTTCGCCAGTGCTGCGTTCTTTTTGACTTCCTGTCCGACCCGCTGAGCGACCTGAAATGGAAGGAAGTGAAGCGTGCGGCGCTGAGCGAAATGGTGGAGTACATCACCCACAACAGGAATGTCATCACAGAGCCCATCTACCCAGAGGTGGTGCACATGGTCAGTAAAATTGGAGGGGTTAAGTTTGCAGTTAAAGCTGAAGATGAGGACGAAACCTGAGCTGAGAATAGGGGCAGCTGCAGGGCAGAGATCCGTAATAGGATCACGGCTTGGTGTCCCAGCTGATGTTTGTGGTCAGCTTTTGTTGGAGGGGTTTTGCTTAGGGCAGAAGGTGTCTATTCAGTCTCCAAATTATTTTTTTGAGAATGAAGTGGGAGAGGGAAAATATATACGGTATTTTTTTCTTCCACGAAGACTTAAATTAAGTTACATAATGATCTGCAAGATTTTATGTAAAGGTATACCAATGTTACATTTTATTACTGAACTGGATTTTTCATCTAGTCTTCATCATCAGGGCAAAATTAAATGTGTCCAATACTTTGGTTTTACTTTGGTTTACCTGCAAAAGTAACATTCCCACCAGCCTTAGCAGTACTTTAAGTGCTAACTAGCAAATGCTAGCATGTTAATATGCTAAACTAGGATGTAGGGCTGAGTAAAATAATCAATTTTCCAATTAAAATCCATCTGTGAAAAATCCAGAAGTCTCTCTCTCTCAGATAGATAGATAGATAGATAGATATGCAATGTCACTATGGATGCGTAAGTTAAAAGTACTTTAAACGTACCTTTTTGGTCCGTAGCCGGGTACATTCTAAAATAATTTAAAAGTTCTCAGGGAATCTCTTTTCATATCCAAGCAAAGTTGGTATTATGACAGAAATTTCCCTTACCTAACTGATATGCAATGGAAATGTGATTAAATCGGGACCTTCTGAATCGGAATCAATTCAGGAAATCATTGGCGATATGCAGCCCATGGTATTGCGTGCTAAACATCAGCATGTTAGCATAGTCCTTGAGAGCTGCATATAGGGTAGAGCATATGATGTTAGCATTTAGCTCAAAGCACGGCTGTACACAGAGGCAAGTTTATTTACATAGCACATTTAAGAAACAAGGCAATTAAAAGTGCTTTACATAAAACATTAAAGAGTCATTTAAAGAGAATAAAAAAATAAAACCAACTACAGTGTAAGAGATTACAACAATTACTTGATTTAATTAATTATGCAGCAGAGAACAGAAAAGTCTTCAGCCTTGATTTAACAGAACTGAGAGTTGCAGCGGATGCGCCGTTTTCTGGGAGTTTGTTACAGATATGGGGTGCATGCAAGCTGAATGCTGATTTTCCGTGTTTATTTCTGACACTGCAGTGACTGGACGATATATCAGCCGAAATTTGCATTTTTACGTGTATCGGCATTGGCCGATACGCGGCTGCTGCGTTCGCCGATAGTGTTCTCCCGGCATTATTTACAGACAGGCGTCCACAGGCAGCTCTGTGTTGCTGGAGACGCTGCAGTTCACATGCAGACCATGCACTGCCCCTCCATCACTTGCACCAGGGCAGTCTTAAATTACAAATCAATCATTTTATTTCAGTGGCTACTTTTCAGGTTTATTGTTTTCTTAAATTATTTAAATGGGTTGACAAAGAACATTTTGTGATGACCTGATTATATCTGTCTTATATGTCAGCAAGCAATGCATCATCAAGGCTGTGTTGTAGATGTTGATGAAAGCCTTTTACCCTTGTAGTTAACCATATGCAGCTCACCTATCCATATGATGCACATTGCACACATAATTTGGTTGATATGAAAGTAAGATGATTGCAGAAGTGACACTGATCTGTGTGTGTTTTTTTTTTTTTATTAGTTTTAAAGAAATGGCAGAGCAGATTCTGAAAAGCAATCCATTGTGGCAGGGTTTACACTTTTATGATGTAAAGTGAGGGAGCAAAAGCGGTATCGGCTCCAAATATCAGCTCAAGAAAATCGGCAGCCAGTATTGGTCATCGGCTAAGGTTGATTTTGGGGGCTGAGGGTGGGGGGGCCTGAGAGGTCTAGATGGTTCATAATGTAGCAGAAGATCAGTAATCAGTATACATCAGCAAATGTACCTTGGCCCAAAACTAGTCAGTGCTTTATAAACCAAAGGTAGAATTTTGAAATTGATTCTTTGAGAGACCTGAAGCCAGTCTAAAGACCTCAGGACAGGAGAGTTGTGATCCACTTTCTTGGTCTTAAACCCCTGACACACCAACCAGACGGCCGACCCTCGGCAGAAAAGGCACTTGGACTGATGAGCATCCCCAAGTTGGTCAAAAAAGCGAGGAGATGTAATACGTCTCTATAACAGCAGGCGGCGCTAGTCTGTATTGTCCCAAAAATGAAAACCGGCAGCTGATTGCATGAATGCATCATGTGGTTCTAGTTTCTTCGGAAATTCAAAGCCAGAATTCAAAGCCAGACAGGCGGCTTGTTCAGAAAACGATCTCGTATTTTACTCACCGAAACGTGTTTCTGAAAACATTTTAACATTCATCTTCATTTCAGATCGACAAAGGTCAATTTAAAACATTTTCATCAGATTTTGAGAGACTCTAGTCACGCTCATCCTGCTCCTCGTTTTCGGGTTTGCACTCCACCAATCAGATTGTCATTTGAGTCCGACTGCCGGCAGTGCCCACCTGCCGACCGAGCAAGTTTTTTCAACGTCTGTCATTTACACCGCGATTCCTTCATAAATTGCCCAGAAAAACTTTCTTCTGTTACAGGGGGTTGGGACTCATTTTCAGCAGAAGCAGTAGTGATTGGTTTGAAATTATTGATTTACAACTAAACTTCAGCAGCACAGTCCAAGCGAACCAAAATGATTGTGATGATCGACATTCTGCTCACCATCTTATCACAGCCTTTAGTGTGCAGAGATACAGAAATGAAGCTTTAAACATGGAAAGGTAGGAGTATCTTACTCAACTACAAACTATCTTTTCATCAACAAACCCAACAGCAGAACTGTGATAATCATGGTTATGGCATTCCCATTTACAGTTTTCATTGTGGAGTTAATGAACAGTCATCTTCACAGCCTAGACTGCGGCTCAGTCCAGATAATCTGTCTACCTTTTAGCCTGTAGCCTGTCTTGTCAAACAAGGTTCCCAGTGTTTTAGTAGGCCACCTGCACTGTCCCATGATCTGCCTGGTGGAGAACAGCAGCCCACAGGGGAGTCAGTTGACACTGTGAGAGACCAGAAACACAGCACACTTGGATTATTGTGGGACAAACCCTTTGAGGCCTATTGCAAGGACAAAGTTTAACATCAACCTAAAAAGAAAAATAATTTTAGAATAAATAAATAATCCCATAAAGATGGGACACTTCATGGATGTTTACAAACACAGCTAAAATTTAGTTTAATGTATTATAGACTCTATGATGATTACCCTTTTGTTTTTGACTTTTTTTTTTTTTTTTTTTTGGAGCAGTAACAAATCAAGACTTAAAATGTGGTACTTACATGAGTTCTTAATCATTTAACACTAAATATGTTGTACCCCTGATATGATCCCAGCATTTATGATTGACCTTCAAGCAATTAAACTGATTTTAAACCATGCATAGTTACGAGTTTATGAAAATAAGTTGCACCAGTTGTCACCTACTCAACACTTAATCACTACATCGTGCCGTGAAATGCCTGGTGTGTTGAAAATGATGCAGTCTATTGATGTGGTTTCACTGTTGATTTAATGTGTCATGATGGGAAACATTTATTCAAGAGTGGGAAACTTCTGACAGGAAGTCCAGGTCTCGCTGTGTTATTTTTATTTTTTTTACTTTGTGAAAATGTCATGTAACCTATTTTGGCATTGGTATGGTTGAAACATGAACTATGACTTTTGTTTATCAAAACATCAAAAGGAAGTTTAACTTTTAATAGCATACTATCCAGTGAAATTAACACTCATCGTATCATTTTCATTTTTCTTCTTCCAGTTTGCAGTAAATATGTTCAGAACATTGCCTCCATCGTCCAACCCCACTGGAGCGGAGTTTGATCCAGAGGAAGACGAGCCAACACTTGAAGCTGCATGGCCACACCTCCAGGTTGGCATATAAATCGTTTAATCATCTGCAAAACAGTGAGAGGTTTATAAACGTTTATTTTCCGACAACCTAGAAGCCCAGCATGGCTTTAGTTTCTAAAGTTTACAAAACAGCATGTCTGAATTGTTAGTTTGGTGTTAGAGCAGTTGTGAACTGCCTCAATATTGAGCAGAACTGAACCTCGTTGTTATATACATTACATTAGGGCTGGGCAATATATTGATATTATATGGCTATTGTAATATGAGGCTAAATATCGTCTCTGATTTTGAATATCCTGGTATGACCTAAGTATTGTCTTTTACTGGTTTTAAAGGCTGCATTACATTAAGTGATGTGGTTTTCTGAACTTACCAGGCTGTTCGAGCTGCTCTATTATTTGCCTTTTCCACACTTAGACATTACGTCCACATTACTGATGATTATAGATCTAAAATCTGAGTGTGAAGATATTTTGTTAAAGCACCAAATGTAAACCCTAGAATATCATCAAGATATTTGGTCAAGAATATCGTGATATCTGATGTTCTTCCTATCGTCCAGCACTACTGTACATACTGTACTTTACTCCCATCATGCTTAAATTCCCTCTCACAATTCATTCCTTTTTTTGTTTTCTTTTTTCTGTTGCAGCTCGTCTATGAATTTTTCCTTAGGTTTTTAGAATCGCCCGACTTTCAGCCTAACATAGCAAAGAAATACATCGACCAGAAATTTGTTATGCAGGTAAGAAAATATTTTTTCCAAATTCTTCCGAGCGTATTGACAAAAAATTACAAAACACAATTTGCACTAGGACTGTCATGGTAATTTCCCTTCTCTTGCATTGTAGCTCCTAGACCTATTTGACAGTGAGGATCCCAGAGAGAGAGACTTCCTCAAAACTACCCTCCATAGGATCTATGGAAAGTTCCTGGGGCTGAGAGCGTACATCAGAAAACAGATCAATAACATTTTCTATAGGTCAGTGCAGGTCTTCCACTGCTCTAAAACATGTATACCAAGATGGATTGTCAACATATGAAACATTCATTATGTTAGTTGATAAAGTCTTTGTATTGTTTGTTCTTACAGGTTTATCTATGAGACAGAGCACCATAATGGTATAGCTGAACTACTGGAAATACTTGGAAGGTATGACCCTTAGTTAAAGTCACAAGCTCTAATGTCTTTGTGTCTTTCATACAACCTTTACATGACATTCAATGCTTGTTTTGACATAATTGTGCTGAATGTTGAAGCTTCCTAATTATCAGCTGTCTACTTTTCAGGTGTAATAGTACCTTTGTGTTTATTTCACAGCATAATCAATGGATTTGCCTTACCACTTAAAGAAGAGCACAAGATTTTTCTGTTGAAGGTTTTATTGCCTCTGCACAAAGTCAAATCACTCAGTGTCTACCATCCACAGGTGAGTGTCAAACACAAAATGAGGCATGACAAGTCTTAGAAGAATTAGTTTGTTGTCAAGCTGTATGGAAAAAGACATTTTTTTAAATGTATTTTCGTATTCTTGTCCAAACCTGCTTTGAGTACACGCCTCATGTATTCACAAGAGCAGCAGGCCATTCTGCAGGTTTTGTCAAAAAATGGTGTTGCATGTCCCAGCCAGTCTGTCCCTCAGGTATCAAGGTAACACTTGGACAGTTAAATAAATTGTTTGCCTATGTGTTTTGCAGCTGGCCTACTGCGTGGTGCAGTTTTTGGAAAAGGACAGCACTCTAACTGAGCCGGTATGTCAAATTAAAAACATGGTTGACTCATTTTCATCTCTTTGTATAATGCTGATTGCTGAAACTCAAACTTTTTTTGATGCACAAATTGATTTGAGTTGATGTTGGTGCCCTTTTTGGTTTCATAAACTATCGCCTTATTCTCCCTGATTGGTTATTCAACTCTATCATTACTTTTGTCATCATCCCAACAGGTGGTAATGGCTCTACTAAAGTACTGGCCAAAGACTCACAGTCCCAAGGAAGTGATGTTCCTCAACGAGCTGGAGGAGATCCTGGATGTCATCGAGCCCTCTGAGTTTGTTAAAGTGCAGGAACCTCTTTTTAGACAGCTGGCCAAGTGTGTGTCCAGCCCGCACTTTCAGGTAACCAATGGGTGGTCACAACCTTACCTGCATAAAGTGTCATTTATTTATCTGCGTTAAATCAGCGCCGTGTACGATGGTATGTGGAGATACAGACCCTCGTTATAGCCTGACGTGCACCTCTCAAAAAATTACAATTACTACATGTCGCTGTGACACACGTCGCCCAGCCGTGGCTTGGTAGCGTTGCTTTCATTGATAGTTAAAGAAGTGGACTAACAGATCCCGTTGCTATGGACGAAAATCAATGAAGGAAAATAGAAGACCTTTATCGGTGATGGCTAAGGCATTACTATGCAGCCTCCAACAGAGCTTGACAACGTAGTTGTGACGTGGGCAACGTGTCTGAAAGTTGAATGTCTTCTGGTAGCTGTGCAAAGAGAAATCTCAATCTTTCCCAATCAGCAGAGACGTAGAACGTAGGTATACTGTATGTTAGGAGATAACATAGACACAGGCTAATTACTGCTAACTAACATGCTAGTTAACGTTCGTAATTAAACTTAAACAGCTGATGTAACTTAAAACTGTCTGCGAGCTTCTCCTGCCAATACGGTGATTTGTCGACTATGCGACAGCAAGTCGTGTGGTTATGACACAATCATTAGCCTATTTTTACAAAAATGTCTGCTATTGAGCCAAAACATAAGGTACAATATAATAGAGCCTCTTATACATTGACATGTTTCTTTAGAAATAAACGATGCATAAATAGTCTCTTTACATCTTTGGATGTAAAGTTATTCACTGAACAGAAAAAACAGGGGAGACACTATCTCTCACTATGCCTCTAGACTCTACTCGCTCCGAAACCGTTACTCTCTCACTTGCTCTACCACGCACACGCCGGCCCTGCTTTTCTCTTAAAGTGATCGACGCACACAGGCTAAAGCGAAAGCTCTGCATGAAGCCTCCGCAGAACCATAAATCACATTTAACTCAGGGAATGAGTTATTCAGGTGGAGTGGTGGTGGCTGTCGGTATATGCCTGACTGAGGTGTTCTGTGTAGGTGGCAGAGAGAGCTCTGTACTACTGGAACAACGAATACATCATGAGTCTGATCAGCGACAACGCAGCAAAGATCCTGCCGATTATGTTTCCTGCACTCTACCGCAACTCTAAGACCCACTGGAACAAGTAAGATACTTTGAATGTTACGCAGGCTGTGCTAATGTCCTTAAAAACTTTGTAATTCACACTGCATGTAACACCAGTCTGACACATTAGCTTGCATAGTGCTATCTCTCAAGTGTGTGTAGACTTTTGAGCTTGGTCACAGAATGTTACTGAATGAAACACTACCCTAGAAGTATTTATCATAAATTATTTTTAAAAGGCTTTGTCATAACCTTTTTTTAATGCCCTTTTATTGTATATATTTCTGTAGATCACCTTTTAATACATAACTTTTTATAATTTATAGTTTAATAATTTAATAAAACTTTCAATTACTTTAATACCTCTAATATCGGAGACAATGAATATAAACCGCAACAATGACACGATTAGCTGAACAGAAAGTAATTGGCAACTGTTTTTTTTTGTTTTTTTTTTTTTGTTTTATAATCTATACAGTAATTTTTTAAGCAAAAATGACCAAAACAACCCTCTGGGTAACTTTTCACTTACATTTTTATATCACTGTAACCTCAACATCTTTAAGGCTTTACTTTTAAAATAAAATGTGTTAAAACCTTCCAACCAAAAGCTTTATTTTTTTTATTTTAGTTTTTTATATAAATGTCAGTTATTTGCGGTGCTGTAGCTATTCATCAAGTGTCAGGCCTTAATCTGTGTGTGTGCGCGTGTGTGTGTGTGTGTGTGTGTGTGTGTGTGTGTCCAGGACCATCCACGGCCTCATCTACAATGCTCTGAAGCTTTTCATGGAGATGAATCAGAAGCTCTTTGATGACTGCACACAGCAGTTCAGGGCTGAGAAAAACAAGTAGGCACTATAGACTCTTCTCCCACTCAGTTAATAATTTTTTAACAATGATGTCTGAGTGACACATAATTATCAGCCTCAACACTGCAACTAAATGGGTGTTGGGTTTCACATTTCATCAGCGGAGTGGAACAGATTCATGATGTGAGGTCTGGTGCTTTGTTCAACAGAGAGAAGGCAAAGTCAAAAGAACGTGAAGAGGCTTGGATCAAGATCGAAAACCTTGCCAAGTCAAATCCACAGGTAAGCAGTGTGTGCAACCATCTAACCTCACCTGTTTTTCACCTTACTACCACATTATGTGTGTGTATGTGTGAGAGTGAGTGAGTGTGTAGTATTAATATTTACTAAATAAGTGTTTTGTGTTTTCTGTAAGTCAATTTTGTTGTAGAATTGTAGTTCCCCTTCCACCTTATCCCGTTAAGGACTCCATGTGTTCATACTATGACTTGGTAGTTACTATTTTCTACATTGCACTGCTGGTAAAGACAGGCAGAGCTTGATGAGTGGTCTTGCTCTGAGAATGTGCTTAGATGTGGTGAATGCTCTAAAAGGCTCTCTAAAGAAGTATTTGACTCATTTAAAGATTAACTATATGCAGACATTTCTGTCCCCTCCCCCAAAATGGATTTTAGCTTTCCACTGAAGTACAATACTGCTTCAGTGTTGGACAGTTAGGAACTAGTTAGACATTTAGGGGAGTGTCCTTATTCCTTTTCCTGCAGAGAGTTAGATAAAAACGGCTACCCTGGCTCTGTCCAAAGGTAACAAAATCCTGTTAAATCCTAATTCTTGGCTGGGTGCAGTAACTTCCCGGAGGCTTGTTGTCATCGTGAGGTTGCCCGGCAATCATTGGAGGCTCACAGGAAGTCACTGTGCCCAGCCAAGAAATATTCCAGTACACAAACCTGCTGTAAAAAAACAATTGTTTTTAAATTTAGGATTTTGTACGGATTAAACACACAAGATATAATTGAGGTATTGTTTTAATTAGTAAGATTTACAGGGGTTGTTTTACAGATGTTGTTGTTGTTGTTGTTGTTGTTGTTGGACAGAGCCAGGCCAGCTGTTTTCAGCTGTCTTTGTGCTAAGCTAACTATCTTCTAGCTACTATTTTTCCAATCCAAACAGATCAGTGCAACAATGTCAGGGTGCTATAAAAGATTTAGGTTGGACTTGAATTTATTTTGGTGTCCCCAGCAGCTGATCATATCTTAACATCTTTTGACACAGATGCTTTTGCATAATCAACACTTGCTATAAAACCCCAAAAATAAGTAGTAAAAGTCCGCAACTAAAGGACATAAAATGGGTAACAGCAGTAGATCAGAGCTGCTTTTTTTTCTTCAGTTCAGAGCCTCTTGATTCATTCCTCTTGCATGCGACTGAAAGTCTCTTCTCCATCCTTTTTGTGTTTTTTTTGTTTTGTTCTTTCTTTTCAACATAGTTCTTTATGTATGTTGATTCCTCTGACCTCAATAGTCCTGTAGCAATGGAGACGGATGTCCCTTTGATAGAAGATGTTCTGAGGTTAAAAAAGACAGTTGAGGAGGGCGCGACTCAGGTAAACCTGGCTTTCTCTCTGTCTCTATGCATCTTTCCTGTTATAATAACAATAAATGAAAAGGCTTGTGTGTTCCTGAGCTTGCAAAGTCTTCTAATTGAAGCTACTCTATTATAGTCATTTTTTTGTGTTGTTAATTTAGTTTTTTTTTTTTTTCTCAATCAAACTATTTTATAAAAAACAAATCTGGCCATGGACTAAACACTGGAATCAAAAACTTTATTTTTTGTGTGCCTGCCTCCCCTTGCATGTTGTCTAAGTAGTAGGAGACCCAACGTGTTCATTATTACCTAAATAAGTATATCTGAAATAAATTTAAAATACATTTTAAAGCGTATGAGTGTCATAAAATAAAATTTGATTAAACATAAAAAGTGTCTTTGTGTAAAGTGCCATTATGAAATAAAAACAGCCTTTTGCAATAAATAAATTCTATATCAGAATAAAAATAAATCCTATATAGTCTTAATAATTTAGTTTTGTAATAAAAGTTTAGTAAAATGTTTTTATAATTTTAAATGTATTGCTTCAGATATATTTGAAACTATTTGTTATGGTTATCTCACAATGTCTTATTTATTTCATTCATTGAAGACTTTGGGGCTCCATAAATGTCTGATGTTGTGTATTGAACTTAAAGTTGTTCTAATAATGTTAGGCATGTATGGCTGGTTCAGTACAATATGTTTGAACTCAGTCCTGGTCTTCCTGTGTAGATTAGATTTTCACGTATGTAACTGAGTTGTGCCCACGCGGTCGTGCTTCTTTAAGATATAATCAGAACAGGGACAACTTGACATGCTGACAGGAGATGATGATTAGAAACATTCTAATTAAGTCTAACTTTCTCCTCTTGTCCCGGCTCAATCTGACAGTTGCCGCATGACCAGCGGAAAGAGCGGCCTATGGTGCGACGCAAATCTGAGTTGCCTCAGGATATCTACACCACAAAAGCCTTGGAGTCCCACCGCAGAGCTGAAAACATGTTGACCACCCATGATGGACTCTAGGTCCCACCACCTGCCGGCTCTTTGTTCAACTGCCCCTTTTACCCTGACAGCCATGGACATCCTCTTCGCCCAGGCGCCAGAATTACACTGACGACCATGTTGGGCTCTCCATCCTTCCTCCCAGCACCAGTTTTCCCAGAATCCTCCGTTCTCCTTCATTCCTGCTGCCCCAGTGCAGAAGCCCCGTTTCCTCCTCAGATTTCTGCTTTCTCAGGTTTTTTTTCTTTATTTGGAGAGGCGTGGGATTGTGTTTGTTTGTCTGTTAGCCTTTGCCACATTCATTGTGTTCTCAGATTATTTCCCCCATCGGTTCCTCTTACCTTGCTTTCTCCTTCCATCCCCCTGTGCGCTCACTGTAAATGTGGAACCTGGGAGTATGGATGCCGCAACGCTGGCTTCTTCATTCCTTCTTGCAAACACAATGGATTGGACATGGAAACATAGGAACTGACTGACTCACTGTCTAAGGATTGTCACTTGGTCTCGGCTTGGTTTTCTTTTCTGTCAAAGGGAACAAAATCAGAACCTGTTGATCAGATGAACGACATGACTTTCCTGTCATCTGTTGTATGTTTTCTTAATTGTTTTGTTCAATCTAATGGACATCTTGTCAGTGCCAAGACTGTTGTGTTTGTTTCATGTTTTGATCTGTGACTTTAACAGGGACACCTGCCTTTGTTTTGGGTCACTGGTGTTTTGAAAGTTTTTTTTTTTTTAGTTTAGCACACCAGACCAAACTGAAGCTCGTCCTTCAGCCTTGCAATGTCCAGGAGAGGTGGCGAGGAAAGAGTAAGTTGTCCTGTGGACATCTGACACTTTCCATCTTATTGTTTTGTGCCATATGCCGCTCTTTTATATGCTTGCTTCCTTATGTTCATTGGCAATATTTGAAAACCAGACCATAGTGATGACTAGACAGTT
Source organism: Percina caprodes (assembly GCA_013375575.1). NCBI lineage: Eukaryota > Metazoa > Chordata > Actinopteri > Perciformes > Percidae > Percina > Percina caprodes. The sequence goes on from JABXJD010000013.1 coordinate 5,296,886, forward strand.
CAAACAATGGTACTTACTGTTTTTGAGTTTTGTTGATGATAATGAACCTGAATGAAAGCTGTTTGTATTTGCTACCTAAATTGCAGTAGCAAAATCCAGGGCTTGGATGTAAGAAGGAGAGCCCATATAACAGTTGCATAATCAAAAGTGGAGAGCGCGGCTGTGGGGTGTTCAGGGTGAGTGGTGGGTTTTATATATATATACTGTAAAATGAATAGGGATAATTATCTTTGTATGGAAATATAATTGATTAGTTTTTTTTGTTGAATTCGAGAGGAGGCACAGATCTGTCACTGTCACAACACCTAAAAACCCACTGATGGTTTTTAGCAGCCGTTACTGTTAGGACCTTTGCTTATTGTGTTTCTTTTTATTATATTGTATTGTATGCTATAAAGATTTTAATTTCCTCTACTTAAAAATAGAAATTAATTTATTAAAAATAAGTGCTGATAACCTCAGTAGCTATTAACATACTGACATCAAATGATTATTACACAAATTAGTTGATGTGAGCTACCAAAAAAATGACTTCTTTAACGTTTGAAAGTGTGGCATGTTTGTGTTGCTACCATTACTAATTTCAGGTGTCTGGTTTGCAGGCAGCTGTTTAAAGTTGGAAAATATCTTCCAGTTAGTACCATTGTTTCAACTAAGGAGGTCTGCTAGATTGCTTCATATTTGATGTGTTGTATTTCTTTGTCTTCTCTGGAGGTAAAGTAGCGTGGATGTCAGGTTTCAAACATTTTTTTCTTCTTCTGGCCATTCAGGATGCCCAACGCTGAAACAGACTGGTATCAAATGGCCACAAAAATGCCAGATGCTGAAAATAAACTGACATTGTGACTTGGCTTGTTAACTGTATTAATACTGTATTTGCTTGAATGCAAAAAGATGTAAATTAAAACTACCATGTTAAACATGTACCTTTTACCCTGGAGGAATGCCATTCACCAAACTGATTTTTGTTGTCAAGTTCATTGCATTTATGAAACAGTCCTGCTTGCTGGGAGAGATGTTTTATGGATTTTATGAGTTTGAGTCAAGAGATGTTTGAGGTTTATTTTAGCGCTGAAAAAAACAAGAGGTGATTTAAAAATGATTTGGTGGCTTGTTCTCTTTCTGCAGGATCTTGGCAGATCTTTTAATTTTAACATATTTCCAAAACATAACTTAAAGTGTCCTTTTGTATGTGACCTGTACTATATGATTCATTTAATATTGTATATATGATTTACCTTGTCTCATGTAGTGTTATATATCTAGATTAATTTTGTACAAATTGTCCCTCTGTACAGAATAAAACATCAATAGCAAGTGAAAGAAGTCAATCTGGCACATACCGTCTTATTTCTCCTGTTCTTGTGAAGTGACACAAGAATTTAGCAAATGTTCTTATTTTTGTTATTAAAATCTGCAAAGTTTCCTTCCTCCTATATAACTGACAAATGTTTATACCCGTTGTGTGCTCCTATCACTGTCTTTAGTGGTGTACAACTATGTAGGATGAATAAAGAGATTATTTAAATATTTATATAAATATATATTTTCAACCATGCATCTATTTTGGCTTGACTGAAATGGCAGGGCACATCTCAAATAACGATTCTGAAATACTTGTATGCTACAGTATATAAACTATAGTCCATTCGCTGTAACATGGATAAAGAGGCTAGTATTGGCAATGAGGGTGTTTGGGAGGGAGTTTGGATGCATTAAACGGCACTAATGTCACTAGCAAGTATAGCCACTCTGGCAGTGGGCTGCTTTGAACACAAGAGGGAGCCAGATACTGGAAAAAGGACATTTACCAACAGTTATATTTACAGAGAATAACATTTTGCAACACCAGTTGTAGCATTCATCGTGCAGGTCTCACTTATGTCCTCTATGACAGGATTCAGCAACACAAATATGTCAATCAAAGCTAAAAATGGACACAATAATCAGTCCGTCACGTACAATGCAATAAGCATGTCAGTCTCACTGGCTTCCAGCAGCGCCCTAACATGAAAAATTCTTATGTGACAGCAACCTAAATCTTCCTGTGAAATCATTTTAATAGGCCCAATATACAGTGTGCCTGTTGTTTAGGACAGATGTTAGCCATCAGTGAACAATAGTTTCTCAGTGCTAGAAACTACAGAAACAAAACTCCAAAATTTCACCAAGCTTCATCTGGATCTGTTCCACTGATGAATATAGTTTCTATAATAAACTAACCAGAACCATAAAACGTTAAATGTTGTTATCCGTTTCTCAAGCTGACTTTTTCCATCTATTTCAATGGTTTCACCTTGTATTTTAGAACTATGATACTGCACCAACTGTCAGATTCTGTTGTTCTTTCGTTTGCAATTTCTAGCTATCATTTATGATCCTTTTATCTTTAAGGTTTTATCTTTAGTTTTTTTGGTTAATACATAAAATAAACTAACACTGGAGTAGAGCTAAAATAAAAAAGACATTGGAAATCTTTCAAGCAAAAATGTCAGACATTTTCTAAACTTCATGAATGATGATTATCTGCTTTTCTTTGTCATATATGAAAGTAAAGTGACTATATTTGGGGTTTGGGCTTTTGGTCGAACAAAAGAAATTTGAAGATGCTACCTTGCTCTGAGTATAATCAGCAGAAATTAAAATAGTTGCAGCCCTTAATTGAATTTAACCACAATCCAGGCAATGACCTTAAATCCATTTTTTTCTTAAATGTTATAAAGTATTTAAATGGCCAATGAAAGTGAACACCTGCCTACATACAGTACTCTAAACGATGTCAGACACAGGGAGAGAGTTCTTCAATTCCATGAATGACTTTTGTAACAGTTGGCTGTAGTAGCTTAGCTCCCGGTGCAGAGAGTATTAAATCTTGATGTTACACAAGGTGAAAGTAAAGCCATGTGAGTCACAAAGGATTGGCGAGCGGAAGGCCAATTGTACACAAGTGTGTTTTTGGAAGGGGGATGATTTCGGATGAACCAGACTTTTGTTTTTTTCCTAGAGGCATTTCCGCAAGATCTGCTGCCTTGTCCCGAGCTGACACCGCTGATGGAAATAACCCTGAAATGCACAGTTGGCCTGAAGTACCAATGTTGTAAACTCACTTCTCCTTTACTGCATTAAAGCAAGGTAAATGAGCAAGAGGGATGACTATACTCTGATGGTATTTGAACATGTATAGTCCTGTTAGATGTTCAGATGTGCAGCACAACAAATGTCAGCTCCAACTGTCTACAAAAATATCAATAAATCAACAGATTTCTTTATCTTCTCCCTGTATTTGAGGAATTGAGGAATATGTATATGAAGAAAACCACCCTTTTCAGATTCATAAATAGGTAGTGCTCTAATTGTTTGTTTTATTACCATCTCAGGTAGATATAGGGTTTTGTGACAGTTTTGTGTCAGCCATTGTATTAGTATTAAAAACCAAAATGTTATAACACCACAGCAAAACTAAGCTGCAAAAATTAGTATTAGTGCCCTTTGGCCCTAGTGGTTGATACACCTACTGTTGTCTATCTAATAAAAAGGCCACAAAAAAGGTTACTATAAACATTTATGAGATTATGAATTCTGTTAGTTCAAAGTTAATTTACTTTTTTGTAAGTTTACTTTTCAGCAAACAAACAAATTAAAAGATGTCAATCATGGAACACAATGCTAATATAAATTTAAAAATGTGCAACTCTTTTGCTTTTTAAGAAAATGGTTTCGAGGGTTACAAATATGATTGATTTCCTTGTTTCTTTAGTTATATCTTGTTAAAAAATTCCTTTTCCTTTGGGTAGTTTTAATCGATAAGAACCATAGACTGTATATTAAAAACACAGGATAGCTATATAAAATATTTCTTCTGTCTTATCCTTTTCAGTCACTATTTACTGTTTGAGTTTACACTGTGATATGTATATAAGTATTGTTTTATGATGAAAACGAAATAAACAGCAACTACTTTTTTCTTTACTACTTTAACTTTTTTCCTGACTCTGATTATGGCAATTGCATGGTTATTTATCACAGTGAACATTGTTTGAGAACAGTTGCCATACTCTTATGTTTACCATCATTCTGTATTGAATCTTCTGATGTCTGCCAAGTTAATAAGATCACATCAACACAGCACCAAGTTTCTTTTTTGAGCTCTACATTTTTTCCAGCACAGCTGCAGGCCCTGAGGAGAACTCAATGTGCTCCCTCCTTAGTGAGTTTGAAGTACTGACATGCATCAGTCTGTCATCACAATCCGATACTTAAATATAAATAAAGTAATGAATATATAAAATCTAATACACTATAACTGCTTTCCATGTCCCACAAAAATGTTAAGTGTTAAGTTAAACAGTTTTTAACTGATGGAATTCAGTCCATTTTTTTGGCTTGTGTTGTCTGTGTCTGGACTGCAGGGACCTTTGCTATTGGTTCATTTATCTAAACTATATATTTGTCTAGCAGTGAAACTATTAGTTTAGTTAAATCCCTCTTTATTTTAGATAATCGGCTTAATTATTTCATTATTTATGTATCCTGGCCTATGCGTTTGTCTAATGTTGGTTTTCCATTCATCCCTCTCTGCGGGAAGCTGCCACGGCTGCTGCTGCTGCTGCTCGACAGCCAAAAATGTTACTATCGCCTTTATTAAACCTGCACCCCCCTGTACCTCAATATCTCTGTCTGCACTTCCAATGATCTGACGTGACCGCCTCCTCCTGTCCAGTTACACCACAGAAAAAACAACACATAAGCAATACTACAGACAGATAATAGTAATGATCATAATAATCCTAATATAAGGGTGAAAGTAGGCTAGGACAGACAATATGTAAGCATGTATGTACAGTATGTAAATATTACAAATCCATTTATTATTAAGTGTAGAGGCTAAAAAGGGGGATTTAAAACTTTGTGAAATATGTCAACATAATAGCTAAGTTATAAACACTAGTGTGGTGCTGAATGTGTTTTCACAACAGTGTTTTTTACTGCAGCCTGCTGGGGAAACAGACGCACTGGTACTGCAGCTGCCAATCTGCTCTAAGAAAAACGCTTAAATGTGACCTCAGCAATAATGAAAGATTATCAAAGCAATTTGTGTTTCTCTATCTTTCCAAATGTTAACCATGCAACACCTAAATGAACCTGCAGCCAGGGTGTACTTTCTTATCTAAGTGTTTCTGTTTGGGACTTTTTAAGCATCATCACTGACAGGTTGCTTAATGAAAGAGTTTATCACTGCATTCAACATGTCATAACATGAAAGTGGCTGGTTGGTTCCTTAACTCCTATGCTCTGGTTCTTGTGATGTTTCTTTTGACACTTACATTGCTAACATGACCGTACAATTATCTGATATGTGTTGTACTTTGACATCTTTAGTGTGACGGTCTGAAGGTAATGAGATTTGTTTAAGTAGCAAAACACATTGCTATTTTGTACACATTAAAAGGATGGAAAGCCAACAAAAGAGACAATACAATGGTATACTACATTATATTGTTTTTACATTAGCTGATTTTGTTGTACGTGTGATGTGTTTGAGAAATACAGGCGATACCGAAAATAATTCTCACTGATCCCAGTCAGAGCTGCTCTCTCAAATCCCACAGCATCTCCTGGGTTTGTGTATTGCAGTATATTGTTGCCAAGTTGTCCTCACTTGCCCTACCTGACTCACATGGCTCAGAGCCAAGACTGACAGACTGCTGGAAGGGAAACCTGCCACCATCTGGAACATAACAGACCGGCCGGCTCCTAGATAAAATATTAGTATCCATCTATAGATCCATCTATGTATCATCCATGGGAATTCATGAAATTGCATATTAGCATTCATTTTGTGTGGATTATTTTATGGATTATGGACATTTTGCCTCAATTTCAAAGGTTGCAGCAAAAAAAAAAAAAAAAGGTCTAAAGCAAACCAACATTCCTGTATCTGACTCTGAGACAACATGACCACATTATATGTGTCCCAGATCACTGATGCTCCAAAACCTCTCTTTGGTAATCATATATATATATATATATATATATATACTTAGAATCTCATTCTAAGATTACAAATATCATTTAAAGCAGGAGCTACATTGTTCCTGTTGTGCTCTTTAATTCAAACATCTGTAGACCATCAACTAAATGCACAAAAGGGCCAGAAAAGCTTTACAACAAGCTTTGGGACAATTGCATGTTATAATGGAGGATGGGTCGGAGTCGAAGATCTTTAACATTTAAATTGCAGCTTTTTCCTCACTCTGTATTTTGGTTAGTGCCAGTAATGCTTACTGGCATACTGAACTGAAAAACATGTGGGAGTGAAAGAATAACTGATGTTGTCATAAAGACTTATTCATAAGCTACCTTTACATGTCTTTATTGTTGAGTAATGAATAAACTAATGTATCTGGACTCCGCTCCACTGTCACTTCTTGGGTATGAATGATGTATTTAAGTAAGACATAAGGCGGTCTGGAAGAAATTAGTTGGCAATCATGCACCTGACTTTTGTGTACCCTTTGGTGTCAGACGGCTATAACATCATGATGCAGTGTGCAGCAGGACACTTTAATTTCTCAAAAACTAATATCCTTTGCTAACTTTTTATGAACAAAAAAAAAATCTGGTATCTTTAATTGCATGCAGGCAGCAACTGAAATTATATTAACCTGCCCCAAAAGTACAAATTTGCATTATAGAAAATATACATTCTATATACAGTCAAGTTACGCTTGCTCTTTCTCTAGTTTAGTACTTTTAATGACTCTCTTCACACTAATCAGGCATACAGGATTTTGAAAATATATTTATCTGCAGGATGCACTTGTCTACATGTTAAATTTATTAGGTTACGGGTGAAAGTTGTAACATGAGAGGTATAAAAAAATGTACCATCTGTCTCCTGAGTAGTTTAACCCACTGCATTAGTATTAATAAATCAATAGTATAGTAGTGCCAGTTTACGCACCTCAGAAGCCTTCATGAGAAGCAGCCAGGTTTCTAAGTCCTGCCTTGATCCTACAGGGGGTGGTGTTACTCTGCAGGGACTAGATCCCGAGCCTGATAGAGGGAAGATGAGAGATGGAGGAGAGGGCAGATGAGGTGAGTGGCGGGGTGGCAGCCGCAGCCTACAGCCTCAGCAGGGTAATCTAATCGGCTGTTTCAGCTCTGCATCTCTCTCTCTCATTTTCTGGGGGTGGAGAAGAGCTACGATGGGCATCATCTCATTGTTTTCTATCAGGTATGTTGGGATTTGAAAACAATAAAATAAAATAAACACTGCTATTTTCCACTACAGGAAGACATGGTTTGGTCAGTGTATTTTGTTTGTGTGGTGATTTTAATCGCTGCTTGCCTTGTGCTTGACTTTGCCATTCCTATAAGGGTCTCTTTAGATGATGTTGTGTAATGAAACATTTCCCTCTGCTTATAAACCAAGTCACATTTCTTTCTGCTGATATTTAGTATGATCCTCCGTTCACTATTACTCTCAGACCCACATCTATGCAAAGCTTGAATCACGAGGTGGATGTTAAAAAGGCAAGAACCTTCATGATATCTTCTAGTTTCTCTCATGAATAGTCTTTCAATCACATTGCACAGGGATGCAATTCAGTAAATATGGAAGGACACAAGTGAAGATCAAAGCTACAGTACGTCAAATTTAAAGTCAGAACATCTAGCCACACCCTGACCAAGAGACTGTGTGGACAGGAAAGGTTCAAAGGTCATAGACCAGGAGTAGGTGGACAGTGGTCAAACGTTGCCATATTTCGCTGTGTCAGTGCAAGAGTGGCCTGGTTACACCACTGATCTATTCTGAGATAGAGGGAACAAACTGGCTTGTTTGTAGGCTACGCCTATTTTTAAAACCAATTACAGCTGCCGTGGGAGCGGCCCGGATGCAGCAACAGTGCCCTTGCAAAACAGATAATAGAAATAGATCTCAGCAATGTAGAGCCAGGCTAGTGGACAGAGGCAGAGGAAATCAAGGATGGCACAACCACCTTCATCATATACAACCGCCTTTTATCAGTTTACCAAACCATGATGACAACTTATCTATTTCCATCTGCTAAAGAAGACAGATACTGTATATCGGTTTCAGTGGAGGCTGTATGCAGGACAGAGCCGGGGACCCAAATGACACAGAGCCTTAAGATTTTTTTATGTTATGTTTTTATGTTAAAAAAACACAACAGAATATCAACTCTCAAATGTTGATTTTGGTAATCAGCCTGACAAAAAAAAAATCTGTATTGGACCAGATCCAAAGTTCCAGAAAAGCCCAAATGGACAGTTTTTAAGCCTTTTTCACAGTAGACATTTTGACTTGTCATAGTAGGAAATGCAGGTGTCATCCTCCAAAATGTCTGAGATCTGAGATGTCTGTGATCATCAGGGTTGAGATTGCAGGACTAGATTGGGTTCAGGGTTGTAGGCCTATCTAATAAAAACTAGAGTATACTATACAGTGTAGCCTACATATCCAACGCATTTTTATAACATGGTGGGACAAAAAAAACAGATTTAAAATATCTGCGCTTTTGCGTTGCTAGGTTACAGATGCACTGCTAGTTTAGCAGGTCACAATCAAGCACACCTGCTACCGGTCGGACCCGTCCATGGTCGCGTAAGGTCGTGTTTGTGGGCAACATATTCGTGTTGGCCTGCTGTCGAGTTCTGTTACTCAGTTCGCCGGTACTTTCTCACATCAGATTTTTACCTAAAACCCCACTTTTGGCTGAAAGTTGGGCTTTCCTTTCCTGGGCAACCTGAAACGACGGAGCTGAGACCCTTAGCTACACTTCAACAAGCTAACGTTAAGTATTTGCTGCCCATGCTAACATTTGTCTGTCATGAGTCGCTGTCTTGGTTTAGAGTTTATGTGCTTTACTGGCAATGCAACGAAGCTGTTGGTTGTTTTGTTTGTTTATTTGCTTTGGTGTTAATTGTCATTTATGCGAGCTAACTTCTTAGCTGAGCTATTCTGTTTGTTGTTGTGGTTTGGAACACATTATGAAGCTGTCATGCTGATGAATAATGTTAGTAATGACTTTTACATAGACTGTAATGACGGTTATAGCCTGAATTGATCTTGGGCACATTTTCCCCCTCAGTTGTTCCTATTGATTGGGGGAGGGGGGGTTCTATGTGAGTGAAATATTATAACATAGGCAAATATAACTTTTCTTGCATGTCTTTTTCTCTATGTGACAGGTAAATACTTAGGTACGTTTACATTATTCACACTTGGCTGCACTCATACCAATGCAATGTTTAAGCTGTCATCTACTACTAGGCCTAATTAAGTTGATCATCAGGCAAGACATAATCAGGATCTGGGTGGATTATCACCTTGATTCAACAGTTTTCTTAAGGAAACCCTGTAGTATGTTGACAGCGCTTTCTTGATGATGCAGTGTTGGACGATTTTTCAGCCTCTTGGTGTGCCCATAAACAATATCTGAACTGTCATAGGTGTTTCCAAGGATGCTTCTGTCTGTCAATGTAGAAGATGCCACCACGTTTTTTTGGCAAAAGTGCTATAAAATGACCTCTGACCTAAAAGGTTGGATTTAGCGTAGACATCTGGTTAGTTAAAAAACACTGAGATGTGTTTTTTTAATTCAATTAGCGGATTTGTTTGGTTTTATTATAGTGATTTATGAACCATTCCTCAACAATGCTGTACGAAATGTACTGTGTGATGACTTTTTCAAACATGACACAAACAAGGCTTAGTATGGCTAAAATCTTCACTGTTGTTGTTTTGCATTTCGTTCAGTGAGTTTAAGCACTTGCAGCATACAAGACATTGAGCATTCAAATCAGAGCAGAACAAATGACAGTGGGGCTCAAAAGTTTGGGCACCCCAGGTAAAGATTTGTATCAATGTGCATAAAGAAGCCAAGAAAAGATGGAAAAATCTCCAAAAGGCATCAAATGACAGATTAGACATTAGATTTTATTTCCATCATTTACACTTTCAAAATAACCAAAAACAAAAAAATGGCGTCTGCAAAAGTTTGGGCACCTTGCAGAGTTTATACCTTGTACTGCCCCCTTTGGCAAGTATCACAGCTTGGAAACGCTTCTTGTAGCCAGCCAAGAGTCTTTCACTTCTTGTTTGAGGTATCTTCGCCCATTCTTCCTTACAAAAGTCTTCCAGTTCTTTAAGATTTCTGGGCTGTCTGTCATGCACTGCTCTTTTAAGGTCTAGCCATAGATTTTCAATTATGTTGAGGTCAGGAGATTGTGAAGGCCAAACCTTCAGTTTTGATGTAATCCACCGTGGATTTTGAGGTGTGTTTAGGATCATTATCCATTTGTAGAAGCCATCCTCTCTTTAACTTCAGCTTTTTCACAGATGGCATCAAGTTAGCGTCCAAAATTTTCTGAAATTTTATTGAATCTAATTTTCCTTCTACTCGTGAAATGTTCCTTGTGCCACTGGCTGCAATACGACCCCAAAGCATGATTGACCCCCATGCTTAATAGTTGGACAGAGGTTCTTTACATTAAATTCTGTGCCCTTTCCTCTCCAAACGTACCTTTGCTCATTGCGTCCAAAAAGTTCTATTTTAACCTCATCGGTCCAGAACTTGTTTCCACAATGCATCACGCTTGTCTATATATTCATTTGCAAACTTCAAACGTTGATTTTTGTGGTGAGGACGTAGAAGAGGTTTTCTTCTGATGACTCTTCCATGAAGACCATGTTTGTACAAGTATCTCTTTATAGTGGAATGGTGTACCACAACTCCAGTGTCTGCCAGGTCTTTCTGGTTTTGACTTGCTTTTCTCACACGCATGCGAGCTGTTGTATTTTCTTGGTCTTCCAGATCTTGCTTTAACTTCCACTGTTCCCGATGACTGCGATTTCTTAATTACATTCTGAACAGAGGATATTGGCATCTGAAAACCATTTGCTATCTTCTTATAGCCTTCTCCTGCTTTGTGAGAGTCAACTTTTTCAGTTTCAGTTTTCTAGACAACTGCTTAGAAGAAGCCATGGTGCTGATTGTTGGGACAAGGTCAGATGAGTCTGGGCATTTAAAACCTTAAGATTGACATCACCTGGTCTTTCCAGACGATGACTGAGAACAATCCATGACACTGTCAGGTCTCAGCTTTCCAAAGGGGGCGGTGCATGCTATCAACTCTGCAGGGTGCCCAAACTTTTGCAGATGCCATTTTTTTTTTTTTTCTGTTATTTTGAAAGTGTTAATGATGGAAATAAAATCTAACTTTTTGTGTCATATTATACGAATGTCTAATCTGTCATTTGATGACTTTTGGAGATTTTTCCATCTTTTCTTGGCTTTTTTATGCACATTAATACAAATTTTTACCTGGGGTGCCCAAACATTTGAGTCCCACTGTAGAAACACAATTCTAGATTTCTTTGTATGGTGTACCTTGAATAAAATTTTTTGTTTTTGTAATTTGTGCAAAAGAGGCACTCTAGACTGACAAACTAAATACATATTGTGTGTAACAGCTGTTTCTGTTCAAGATTTGCTTGCATGTATCTTCTTGGGAGGACAAAGTGCACTTTTAAGCTGCAGATTGTGTTATCAGTTTGTTTTAATAGTGCATTCTTTAGTTTACGCCTGTCGTTCAGATTTATATAGGCTACACAGGCTTTTACCTTCTACTTTTTATAATTTTTTAAAGCAACACATTTAAAAAAAGGGGGAAATATCATCTTGGACTTAGGAAACTTTGATGGGCGTAATTCACTATTTAACACTTAATTAATTGATTAGGTCAAGACCTCAGACCTGTCACTCATTGTTGCGCACAGCAGTTTTAGTCCCATGATTTTTTTTTTTTTTTTTTTGGGAGGGGGAGAAGGGGGCTAATTATGTGAAGGATGGAAAGTTCTCTCATCACCAACTAGGAATGTGCGATATGGTCAGAATCTTCTATCTCGATATAGGTCATATCATTTCTCGATAACTGTCACAATATAGCTTGTTTTCTGGTAAGTCAATAAATACATAGTCTATTATGAAATAACCACAAGGTAAAGCCTATTTTTGTATACCCATGTGTCAGTTAAAGTACTGAGTTGTCTAATGTTATTCTTTGAAGGAAACTTTTCAGACAGCACACATTCTTACTGACATTGCTGGAACTTTGCCAATAAACTCCCAAATCCACACCATAGTAACAGAGAACATACATCTCCGGTGTTTAAATGTTGATGTTTTGCCCCATCGCAAGAACAAACAGAAAGCTCTTATGATAACTTAAGTGTTACTTACATTTGGAACAGAACAGACTGCATGTAACGGACAATCAACGTGGGTGGTATAGAGACTGGAAGAATTCATGACGGCATTCCCTCAACAGCATAACATGTAGTCATCAGTGTTTTGCATGTTAATGTCAAAGTAATAAGCACCCTGGCAGTAAACTCCTAATAAAATTAAGCATATTTGTGGACAGCTGTTGAGTACGAAGCTACAAGCAAATGCATACTCGCTGTGTCTCCACTCTCCAGAAGGCACCAACCGTCTTACTGCATTTGTTGTAGAGCTGCATATTAATTGCGATTATTTTGGCTGATTTTGCGATATGATTCACAATATTGGAGGGAATGATCATTTTTATATCATTATTCTCATTTTCATTGAAAAATATGTTTTAAAAAAAAAGATTAAAGTGTGATTCTCTTTCTTTTCTTTTTTTTTTTTTTTTTGCAAGGATCTGTACCAAACGAAGATTTTTTTCTTTAGTCTGTAGGATACGATTTGTAGGCCGGGATGTCTCTGCACCACCACCATACTTTATTTTAGAATGGTTTAATTACAACCCCTGCGATTTGGACATTGCAGTAGTTCGCGTTGCAATTTTGATAAAACAAATAAATGCGATTGATTGTGCAGCCCTTATTCATTGTGGTTTAGATCATGTCTTATTTTGACAATATTTTGGATAGTGATTACATAACTAGAGAACAGTGCAGAATAGACTAAAAAACTTACTTCCATTAAAGCTTCCTGTAGAGTAAATGGTCTGATTAGAAGCACTTTGCTTCATACAGTAATATATAGAAGAAACTTGAACTAGAGCTGATAAGATTTATTCAATTTAGTTGCTTGAAAGAAAATGAGTTCTATATTCTAATAATCAAGAGAATAATCTGCAGATTAAGCAAGAATACATATTAAGTAATTAACAGATGCAAAATTTGTCGGCATATTTTTCATTGATGTATTAAATTCCTTGAAGATTTTTCATATGTCGTGGGGACTGCCTTTTGATTGTTCTGGCTTTTATACTTATTTTACTGACCTATATGAAATCAAAACATTTTTCATTCATGCTTTGAATTTTACCATTTTATTTGACAAAAAAAAAAACAGAACTGAAAAGCTATGGAGCATGTGTTGTCAGGATCCGTATAGGTACTAAAACAGTTTTTTTCTGTTATCAGTTATATTGATCCAGTTTTTGTAGACAGCCAACCGCTGAGTTTTTAGTGCCACAGCAATCCCTGTCCCCATGGTAGCTTTCATAAACATGATTCCAGTGAGTTTCATGCAGTGAAATATACACATTTGAAAATTTGGACAAAGGAAGTACTGGTATTAGATGGAAATAATAATTAGATACCCAGAACTTGAGATATTGGGAGAGAAACAGTTGCACATAATGAGTATTGGAATTTAGAATATTACATTTTAATTCCAGGAAAAGATTTGTGTGTCATATGCTGTCATTGATGTTAGTGGCTCCATTTTTATCCCCATATACTGATTGTGAGCTATGTCATGTGACTATTGTTTCATTTTTATATTATATTATAATGCTGCTTAACTTTTCTGCATAAATGTAACAAGACAAATACTCCAGAAATGTTTAACTATATTAACATTTTCTAGGAATGAATTTAGCAGTGATGGAGAAAATGTTCAACATATTGGCTTATTATTTGCCACGCACTCCTCCCACATGCAAGCTTTCTGGCCCCTAACATTTTCACTTTTATTGCATTAATGTCTCCGGCTGATCTCACCATATGATTTATATGTTTTGAGTTATTGTGCGTTCTGTATGAGGCCCCCACATATACCCTCCTTTCCAGTCTGAGATGAAATGAGATTAATTTTAAAGGAGAGAATGTTTGAAAGTTACTGGTAAATAAATGTTGACATCTGTAATCATATAGAAACCTGCAAACTTTACAAGGCATCTAAACCTCTGAAGGTGTGCAATGTTGATGCATACTGCTTTATGAATATTTCTTGTGTGGGAGGATAATGGCTTAATCTTTAATTATCAACTAAATTAGAAGGCAAGAGTTTCATACTTACACCTCAGTAATGACCATGTTTGGTGAATTATGGACATCCGACATACTGATGATTTAAGTTTTGAGTTTGAAAGTTGAACTGAATGCCGGAGACATTCTACTACTTAGATACCCTTTTAATATCCTGCATTTTTTCCTGAAATATGAGGATGTGGGTTAATTTGTGTCTTTTTATTAGGTGTAAAAGGGTACCATTTTCTTTTATGAGCAAATATCCCGATGAGTTGAATCAGATTGGAGGCTGCTAATTACGTGATGGAAAGTTCACTCATCACCAACTGTCTTTTTAATCTTGTGTAGTTATTAAATGTTTATATAGCTCTTTGAAGAAAAAAATTCAGACAACACATTCTTTACTGTAATTGCTGGAACTTGGGCAATACATTCCTATATCCATAATAGGAGAGACGTTTTGACCCAACGCAAGAATGTACAGAACGCTATTAGGATCAATAGCTGTTACATGCAGACTAGAACTGCATGTAACAGACAAACAAGTGTCGTGGGTGGTATAGAGACTGGAATAATTCATCACAGCAGTCCCTCTACTGCATAACATGTAGTGTAAGTAAGTGTTTTGCATGTTGAGGTCAAAGTAATGAGCGCCACTGGCAGTAAACTCCTAATAAAATTCAGCATATTTGTAGACTGCTGTTGAATATGATGCTGCGAGCAAATACCTGGATACTCGCTGTGTCTCCAGGTATGCGTTTAATTTCCAATCATCATCTAGTGTTCAGTTAGTTCATCATTTTGCATACCATATTTTTTAGAGTTTATTGATTTCTTTGTATGCCATCCATCCATCTTCATCCGCTTATCCGGTATCTGGTCGTGGGGGCAGCAGCTCCAACAGGGGACCCCAAACTTCCCTTTCCCGAGCCACAATAACCAGCTCCGACTGGGGGATCCAGAGGCGTTCCCAGGCCAGGTTGGAGATATAATCTCTCCAACTAGTCCTGGGTCTTCCTCGAGGCCTCCTCCCAGCTGGACGTGCCTGGAACACCTCCCTAGTGAAGCGCCCAGGAGGCATCCTCACCAGATCCCCAAACCACCTTAACTGGCTCCTTTCGATGCAAAGGAGCAGCGGCTCTACTCTGAGCTCCCCACGGATGACTGAGCTTCTCACCCTATCTCTAAGGGGACGCCAGCCACCCTCCTAAGGAAACCCATTTCGTCCGCTTGTACCCTGGATCTCGTTCTTTTGACAGCTTTGCCTTCTGGCTCAGATCTCTTTTTCGTTACAACGGTGCGATAAATTGAATGTTAATGCTGCACCCGCTGCGCTGATTCTCCGACCAATTTCCTGCTCCGTTTTCCCCTCACGAACAAGACCCCAAATGTCAATGTGTTCCATTCTATACTTTGCGTCTACATTTTTCAGATTTTGCTGCATTAAAAAACAGTCTTTTAATAGACCAAGAATGACCAAAACAGGTCGTTGCACAGTGACTAAACAATCAATTCCATTGATCCATTCCATGTTCTCATTGTTTCATTTGTACTTATTTTCATGACACAAGGATGTTACATGAATGGGATATTTGTTTTTAGATGCTTCAAAGTTTACATGTCCTAGAATAAGGAATGTGCTAGTGGTTATGGGATTAAATCAGATTTGTAACTTTGAACTCATAGATGGTGGAGTATCAAGTGTGACAGTGCAAAGTCCATTTTGTATGCAGTGACACATGTCTTCCACCGACTGGGGAACTCACAGGGCAAATATGGTAAAATGGCATTTAAACATTGATCACCTAGCTCCACTATACAGATGGCTATAATAAAAATATACTTCATTGACAAAAACACTAATATTTAATCAAGATTGTTGATATTGTTGCCAGTGCAATTAGAAATTCTGATTCATTTAAGCTTTTTAAAATCACTTTAATGTGTGGGTATAATTGCATCTCTGATAACTGATAATTAATTGAACTCCTTATAGACAAATTATTGCTGATATTTAAGTGACTGCCACAACCAATATGTTATAGCTCATCCAAAAACAAAAATCTTAAGTCTTCATTAACCTAGACACTATCTATTAATTATGCTGGAAGATGTGTGGTGCTTCAGAATTCAAATTAAGTTCACAGCAGCAACACTGACTCTCCATGAAATGAAGCCATCACTAGAACAGCAGGGGTAGACATCTACTCTAATTATAAATCAACCTCTCATCTGCTCAGATTTCTCTCTCTCTCTCTCTCTCTCTCTCTCTCTCTCTCTCTCTCTCTCTCTCTCTCTCTCTCTCTCTCTCTCTCTCTCAATTTCAATTCAGTTTGCTTTATTGGCTTGAACAAAGAAAACATGTTGCCAAAGCAGTTTACAGAAAATGCATATAATAATGTATTCTTTATTATTTTTCCATAGTGTAAATCTCTTAGTGAAGAGAATTTTTCACAGTGGTGGAGGAAGTGTATCTCCCCAGTTGAGCACTGAGCGCATATACAGTGGCTTGCATAAGTTTACACACCCATGCTAAAGTTGATTTAAAAAGAAGAATAAAAAACATATTTTGGAAATTGATCTTAATGCCTTAATTTAAAAAAAGAAATTAGGAAAAGCTAACCTTTTTAAGGACACCACTTTTCTTTGTGAATGAATAATGTATTGTAAATAAATAAATGTTCTTCCTTAAAATACAGGGGGTATAAGTATACACACCCCTATGTTAAATTCTCATAGAGGCAGACAGATTTTTATTTTTAAAGGCCAGTTATTTCATGGATCCAGGATAATATGCATCCTGATAAAGTTCCCTTGGCCTTTGGAATTAAAATAACCCCATATCATCACATACCCGTTATTTCAGTTAACTTAATAGCTAGTTTGATTTGCATTGAGAGATGATCTTATGGAAAGTTTCCAAAGCCTTTCTCTATGTATGGTGTAGGGTATGTGATGATGCGGTGCTATTTTAATTCCAAAGGCCAAGGGAACTTTGTCAGGATGCATAGTATGCTGGAGCCATGAAATAACTGGCCTTTAAAAATAAAAATCTGTCTGCTTCTATGGGAATTTAATCAACTTTAGCATGGGTGTGTAAACTTATGCAAGCCACTGTACGCTCCCCTCTGGGCAGCCATGTCTGTCTGAGTCTTCCTGTGTCTACGGCCAGTTGGTGGTCACTGAGCCTGTATTTAGTCAGGATCCGGCACTGCTCTAGATCTGACAGTGTGCAGATGCTCAACCAATTTATATTCTCTGTTAAAGTCAAATAACAATTTAGTCTACTTTGTGTTTTTGTTTGACTTTTCCAATGTTCTAAATATTGATCTTTTAAATGATTCATAATCAGTTTTTTTTCTGTTGTGTTGTTTTGAACCAGTGCTGATGGGATCCTGGTTAATTAGCTTCACCATCAGCTGACTAAGGGCACTGTTTTCTGGATTCAGCTCTTGGGTTTTTAGTGCTTTAAAATGAAATGTGTCTTTTTGGCTTAAGTTAAGATGTGTCCAAAATGGAATAGCTTGTTTCTGTTTATTTAGGAGTAAAGGGGAGACGTCCCAGTTCTGCTCGACAGGCGTTATTAGGCGTTTTCCTTTTGAATTCTTCTACGGAATTCTGTGTTTAGGGTCTCTTTTGGGTGTTTGTCCCAGAAGTTATGCTTCAATCTACTGAGTGGACCACGATTCTGAAAAGTTCTTTGGAATGAACCAGTGCTCCCCTGTCTAAAGATGGCCACTTATCAAACGTATATTTTTATTTAATAAATAAAACCTTTTAAGGTAAAATTACAGCTATGTACATTAAACCTACTTGATCTCATCCGTGTGAAAATGTAACAAGACCATGCTCATAACTAGGGATGCAAAATATATCAGCAGTCACATCTGTATTGCCCGATTAGTTATTTTGGCGTAGGTCCGATGAGCAAGACTGGTCTGATGTCAACAGCCAATGTTTATCAATGCAGTGGCACAGCACAGGATTTAATGTTTTTCAAGGTAAAAGGAAGACAAGCTAGGGCAGTTTGCAATAATTGCAAAAGGTCAAAGTAATCCGAGGAGGACGCCGTGTCAAATCCTTCAACACCACCTGATGATGGTGCTACACCAGTGAGTATCCCAGAGCCAGCTTTTTTTACACCTATCATCATTTGTAGCCACTGGGGACCCGTAAGCAGGCCATAAAGTGACATTTTTATGCCATGGGACCTTTTAATGGATTATGGATATTAGTTGCAGAACACCTTGCTACTCATTTCATTTAATCTCTTGCAGTAGTGATAGTATTAACATGGCACTATGTTGTGTGATTCCTACTAATGCACTGTGGCTCCTTGTGCAGCTCCGTAACCTAGGGCAGTCCAAGGAAGGAGGTTAAACAAACTCTATTCATTTTGACATCACTTTGACAACGAGTTACTTTACATCTGAAGTGTTTAAAGACTCTATTTGTTCATTGTTTATTTCTACAGAAACAATGTATAAAAGGCTCCCTTACTTTGTAATACATGTTATGGCTTCGTAGCAGACGTTTTTGTAACGATTGTGTGATAACCAGGCGACTTAATGTTGCATAGTAGAGGGATTACCGAACAGTACAGGATAAGCTCGCAGGCAGTTTCAACACTGTTTTAGTTTAATAACTAATATGTCTACGTTGTCAAGCTTAGTAGCGCTCAGCCCTCACTGGAAAAGTGCTTCTAAAAGCCTTCACTGGTCTCTGTTGAAAAACGATGGTGTCACATTGTCCACTTCTTATACTGTCTGACTTTACCCCTCTATAACTGGAACTACGTATGTGCACTATACAGCAAGTTTGAACATATATTTTGTGAAAAGCAACACTGCTGCTGCAAAATGGCAAGAATTGGTGTGGGAGAAAATTGCTGCTCAAGTCAATGGATAAGCTCTAATATAGTGTATTCATTTCATATTTAATCACAGGTACAATATTACTGGTAACAACTGGATGGGGTATGACACCTAGAATTTCATTAAGGTGCAATCCCATTCTAAGGTTGCAGCACCATGTCATAGAATTAAAAAGTATAATCATTCATTTGTTTTTAATGACTCTTTTTGTCACTGCTTTGTGTCCATGGAACTCTAAAAAAATGTTTAAAAAACAGTTCAGAATGAGGCACACTTAAGCCCAAATAAATAAACGGGAGTGACGTGACCAAATTGCAGCCTTTGCGATAAGAAAATCATGTTTTAACATATTGCGATATTATTGCAAATACATAATAACCTATGTCAGATTGCAGGGACCCAGGTTCCATTCAGCCCAAGATTATTTGTTCTTGGAGATGGGTAATCCCAAACAGGATGGATAAACAAGCTGGGTCCAGACTAGTGTAATGATAGCTAGACAGATTTTTTATTTATTTTTCTTTTTTTAAGAGGATGGAGGAAGGAAAGGGTACCATTTGGGAAAAAAAAAATGTCTTGGAAACGTTTTTTCAGATTGGATGTCTACGCTAGGAAATGCGGAAAGTACTTGCACCTTTTTTGGAGTGGTACTAAGAAATAAAAAAGAAAAAAAACTAAGACAGGCACACAGGTTTTTTTTCCCTTTTTAGGACAAACAAGATCAGGAAGAATGGCGACAGGAGGAGTACTTAAGGAGTAATCAGTTACACACAGTTACACTGTGGATTGAAAAGTCACAATAGCCAGTGATATAGTTAAGCCCCACTAGTAAACAAGCTTTGCTCAATGATCAAGTCATAACCAAAGCACCAACACCAAACCAACCAAACTTATTGGTTATGGTCCATGTGTACTAGAAAATCCTTTACAAATGACTTGTGCGTGCATCTGCTGTAACCTTCTCCTTTGCCTTTCCAGTTGTCCAAACCATACCCTGAGGTGAAATGGGTCCAGAGGAGTGTGGGGGGCCCCTGCATTGTTGTGGCCGGGCTTAGGAAGGATTTAAACACTACTACTTAGCAGCTCTTAACCTCACTGACCCTTTTGGGACTAATACAAATCCTGTTGTGCTAGAGAATTACATTAAGCCCTTACTTAGAACCTAGGCCACAGTGAGCACATGGACTGCAGCATTTAAGGTATATTTTTCAGCTCTCGCCTCTCTAACTTGGTAAGATATGAGCCTTGAGTTTTGATATGATTACTAGACCTAGAGCCTGATATTCAATTTTCAAAACTGGGTGGGGGGGGTTCTCGTTCTCCTTCTTAGTCTTTTTTTTGATGGCTCGCTTCTCTTTTTTCCTGTCCTCTCTGTCTCCTCTTCACGTCTTTCCTCCTAATAACAACTTTGTTAAAAAATATTCTCTTGGGGAGGGCGAGCTCTGATAAGAGCATCAGATTTGTTGGTGGGGTTTGTATTACTCAGAGAATTTTTGAATTTAGTTCTAATCCCGTTTTGTGTGCTGAAGTTACGTTCACGACATGACATTTTGTAACATTTGACTTTTCCAAGCAGTTTCCAATGAAGGCTCCTCAGATGTTTCTGTGTGTTAGTAACCAATACCACACTGAATCAGTGTTATTTCAAGGTTGCTCCACTGCCGAGGATCTAAAGCTGCGTACAAGCTCACAACAGATCGTAACTGTAGCTAGGACCGAGGCCACAAAAAGCCTCACATGTTATCAATAAGATCTAAAACTCAATCCTAAAACATACTGGGAGCCAGTGTAAGGAGGCTGAAATAGAGCTGATGTAGTCACTTCTCTTGGCTGTCTGTCAGTAGATGGTCATCAGAATGTCACTTTAGTATTTTGGTGCATCTTTGCCGATTATGCAAATTTAGAGCTTTAGTGCGTAACTTTGATATTAATGAACCTCTGATATGATCAAGCCATTGCCAAATGAGTTGCTATAAAGCTAATCAA
Organism: Percina caprodes; assembly: GCA_013375575.1. Lineage (NCBI taxonomy): Eukaryota > Metazoa > Chordata > Actinopteri > Perciformes > Percidae > Percina > Percina caprodes. Next base: position 5,318,021 of record JABXJD010000013.1, read on the forward strand.
GACTATCCGCTCCACAAAACTCTCTATATTTCTCAGAATGGCTATGTTCATAAGATTGTGATTTTCCCACGCAGAGGCTTGAGTGTAGATAATGACCTTTTCTGAAAAGTCCATGTTTTTTTAATCCTCCATGTCCTCCTTGGCTATGAGTAACTGCATGGAGGAGGAGTGGGGGCAAATGCGCGATCACGCAAGGCTTGTATCATGTGGACGCGCCAACAGTTTTGTTGTCATTACTTAGAATTCTTCATGGGGGCGACAGAAACTACGCACAATAGCTTTAACCCTGATGTTCGCTGACCGACCCAGATGTGTATGGAGCTCTTCTTATAACATTAATCCCAACCCAAAGATTAAACATGGCCTGGACATTGAATATGTGTGGACATGTTTTCACATATTCCCACGTAGGCGGTCTAGATTGTTGGTGGCACATTAGAGCTGCATTCTCGACTTTTTCTGCAAGTCTTCCGGCATAACAAGCAACTGCAAAGTCGAGAAATATTATATTATTGATAGAAATAATAATTTCAACACTGGTATGAATGATTTGCTAACAGAAAAAAAACGTTAATTTTTAAGGCTAACATTTAGTTTTGGCAAGGAAAGGCGGTTTACATCTCTTATGCCAAGGTAATAGTTTTCAAATCTTTCAGTGGTATGAATTAAATTAATGTAATTTCAGTTCCTTTGTGGCAAAGGAAATGATTAACAGGTTGAACCTTAAGAAGGCCGTTTGTGCCACTACGTGTGGGTTGCTGCCCAGTTCTATATTTAATGGTACTAAGATTTTGATATGAAATGGCCATTTAAATAAAGGCTTTTTAAATTTTTGCAAGAAGAGTGTCTTAGGCCTTTTTTCTATTTTGAAAAAATAGTCTGAACTGTAGCACTCTATAGAGTCTTGCTTGTGAGTCAACCAGTGCATTATACCAGAACCATTGTTGTTTCAGCTGAACTTTAGTGAGTCACTCTATTGTCAACCATTCTTTGATTCTTCCAGTAAAAGTATCTTGACTAGTCCCCAAGTGTCTACTGGAAATACATCCCTTCTTTTACTATGTAAGTTGACAAAAGGCTGATGCAAAAGAAAATCACTAAAGCATGCCCCCTTTTCAAGAAACCCTCACACCCTCCCAATGATTTTCTCCTAACCGTAAAAACGATTAGTCATGGCTTAGCGCTTTCTTTTTTGAATTACTGTAAGTCATTCACAAAGAACATGAAAGAGACCTACAGTATGTCTCACAAGTGAATTTAAGATATGAAAGAAATTCCATTCAGTTTTTTTTGTGTACAAAATGATTGGTAATGTCTCTGTAAACGTTTCTATCAAGTAGGTCAGTGTATTCTTGGCTCACGCTGGCTGTTGCAAATTAATTTGCATACTCCTTTAATTAGTCTTCCTCTTATTTGACAGCATCAAACTCCTATTGGAAAGGTTTAAAAACATATTCACACAAGTAAATTCAGCTGCATGCATTTGGCAGTGTTGTTGTTTTCTAAACTCACCTCACAAATAAAAGAGCATTTTTGTGTGAAAGGATAATGTGGAAATCAACCATGGGGTCTCATTCACTTGGGCTCCTCACTGGTTATTTCAAGGGAAAGCTGTTGGGCTGACATTCAAAAGTTCCTTTTTTTGGCAAGGGAAAGCTGTTTTAGCTTAACAGCCCCAGATTCTTGGAGAGGTCCATACTGTAGGCTATAGAAAGAGGGCCTCACTGCATAGTTTATGGAAACCTCAGGGAGTAGTTCACAGTAAATGCAAGAGACATAACAGAGTACCTAGGCTGGACCACAGAAGGGCAATTTCTTTATCTGTCGATATGCATCAAGCTTCAACATTTGGGAGAACATTCAAATGATTAGTGCTTTTTTAGCATAATCTGATTAACAAAATATGAGAGACGTTCATCTGCAGGAGAGCAAGGTCTAACATAAGCCAGTTAACAAATATGCTGGCCCTCACACATGCAGAGCACGTAGGAGCCCTCTGCATATGTTCTGCGTTTCATTATGGACATGCTTCTCATTATGTTTAGGCCATCCTTCATCCTCCCCCCCAGGACTATAGCCCTTTAGTCATTTATATGTCAACAGAATTACCACGGAGAAACCTCACTGTATCAGAACGTTTCCTCCTTTAGCCCTTTGTTCTACTCTGATGTGTAGTTCCATATGTAATCCTTCACTAAAGCTTGATGAGCTCTAAAGGTCTCCCTTATGATGGCTACATATTTATTATATACCTTAAATATGTGACAGGAAGGATTGGTCTGAAAAGATTAGGATTTTTGGCTTGTATATCATTACTTAAAAAACATTTTTTAGAGAGATAGTTTAATAGAGATGGGAATGCATTTTGTATGGTCGAAATATACTGCTCCTGTCTGCTGCCTTCCAAAAAACTGTGGCTAATCTCAAGGTAGCGAGTGTACGAGCCTGTCCTCGTCTGAACTTTGGGTGGATGAAACTGCAAATACACAGTTGAGTCCTGCTGCTGCGTAGCCTCGCTCTCTCTCTGTCTCTCTACTTCTCCCTCGCTCTGTCTCTGCTCAGCATTAGCTTGCTTTGCTCCATTGCCTCCCGCCTGCACACAGCATGTCAACAAGTAAGATCTAAGATGTGACTGTGTCAAGTTGGACTCATATCAGGTCTTAAATATGTGAGAGGAATGTCATTTGGAATTCACAGCAGAGGAAGGAGAGAAGGATCTGCAGACAGACGCAGAGTCAATCAAGAGACACACATGCATAGAGATATACATACACACACACACTGACGCACAACCAGGTTGTATAAACAGTAGGCAAAGCTACGCGGTCATCTCACTCCTAATGAAAAGTGCACCGATGACATGGATGTAAAAAAAGGGGTTTTATTTCCGTGGCAACCAGTGCAATGGAAGGAGCAGGACAAACCAAAAATACTGCATTGCGTCATAGCGTTAAATCCCAGTGACTGTGTGTTTACATGACCACGGCTCCAATATATCTTCACACTACTCCTGAATAAAGTCCGAGGAGGAGGAGGAGGAGGAGGATACTGAAAATCAACATCATAAACAACCAGCAAAATTGAAATAATCTGTGCAATCACTGACCCCCAGGGCCACCAAGCCCCTAAAAGTACATTTTGGGTGGCCCAAATGTGAACTTATGTAAAAATATACAGAAAAGGCAATTTAGCCTTTCTTAACTGTGACACTTCAATACATGCACATAATTAAAATATGTATTTATTTAGGCTATTTAGACATATGGTACATAAATACTCTCACAGTCTCTTAATTCAGTCTCTTTTTCACCCCCCCATGCCTCTGCCTCATACAAACTCTCTCTTGTTCCCTCCCTCCCTCCTTCCCAGCATTGTGCCTTGTGAATTGTGATGTGGTGTTTCCTGAAGGAATTGTTTCCGATGAAAAACAAGCTAGACTTTTCAGCTAGTTGAGGAAACTGACGGCACCAACCGCAGTGATTTACATCCTTAGATGTGTCATATTCTACTGTAGCTACTTAAACTCCTGCTTCCATTCACTCCTACATTGTCCGCTTTTTTGTTTAATTTTACCTATAATTCATGAAACAAGGAAAGATCCATTTAAGTCACTCCTAAAACAGCATCTCCTGGCCAAATCTCTCTCCTCGCTTTATAATTTAATATAATGCTAGATTGTACGGCTGTAACGATACACCAAACCCAGGGTTCGGTTCGTATCACGTTTTTTGACCCACGATTAGATTTCTTTCTTTGGGGGGGGGGGCACCTCAGTAAACGCAATACAACTTTTTTTCTGCCACATGGCATTGCTTTGTCATTGACATCCCACTTTGCAACATTGTTATACAACAGAGACCTTATTTATTGATATTGATTGATTTCAGTATCAATCCAACACCAAAGATTCTTTTGTACCTTAAAATGTTTCCAAAATCGTTAACTTGTTGGAATGAGAGATAAGAATAATGGTTATTTGTAATGGTAACGGCAATGGACAATTCTTCCCCCAACCTATAGGAGGAACGAAGAGGAAAAGTGCTTTGGTGCCTACAGTAAAGGTGCTGGTTGACAAGTAACTAATGCTAATGTAATTCTTGGTGGGTAACATAAGATTACGACACCGTTCAACACGCTCAGTTATTTTTAGTACGATTTATTTTGACCATGGTTAACAACTCTGGGCTAACCCACTATTTCATCAGTAATGTTAACTGTATAGATAGACGACTAATCTAATGGTAATGGTAATTAACTAACTAGCACACCAGTGTCTTTTGCCTCAGACTCCTGGCGCTGCGAGGCTTCAGTCGGGATGAAAGCTGACAACAGTGCCGGGGACACATCCACAGTGAGCCCCCAGCCAGCTAGAAAGCGTTTGAGAAAGACACAATTTCTGTATCTCGACTTCTTTCCAACCCACAGTTCTATCCAACCTGTGGCTTTGTACCTGCCCAGATTCCCCTAGGTCTGAGGCCGGTAACACTAGCAACCATCCACCATCATTACAGCCCCGGCCCGGGGACACATCCACACATTACAGCCCTAATGCTTAGGCATATACATTCAAACTGCTGGATTTATTTAAAGATGCCCTTTAGTGGCATATAAGGTGTTTTTATTATCCATCCATCTTCATCCGCTTATCCGGTTTCGGATCGCGGGGGCAGCAGCTCCAGTAGGGGACCCCAAACTTCCCTTTCCCGAGCCACATCAACCAGCTCTGACAGGGGGAACCCGAGGCTTTCCCAGGCCAGGTTGGAGATATAATCTCTCCACCTAGTCCTGGGTCTTCCTCGAGGCCTCCTTCCTGCTGGATGTGCATGGACCACCTCCCTAGGGAGGCGCACAGGAGGCATCCTTACCAGATGCCCAAACCATCTCATCTGGCTCCTTTTGATGCGAAGGAGCAGCGGTTCTACTCCGAGCTCCTCTTGGATGACTGAGCTTCTCACCCTATCTCTAAGGGAGACGCCAGCCACCTTCCTGAGGAAACCCATTTTGACCGCTTGTACCCTGGATCTCGTTCTTTCGGTCATGACCCAGCCTTCATAACCATAGGTGAGGATAGGAACGAACACTGACCGGTAGATCGAGTTCTTTGCCTTCTGGCTCAACTCCCTTTTCGTCACAACGGTGCGATAAACGGAATGTAATACCGCACCTGCTCTGGACAATTTAAAGCAGCATTTGCTAAGCTGCTGTTGCTGAAAAAAGGCTGTTCTGACTGTATGGTCATCGCTCATCACAACCACAAGCTGTAAGAATGATTTCGTCGCTAACAGTAACATTAGCAATGCTAACGTATCCTGTAGCTAGCATAGGTAGCATGTGTATTGATCAAGTGTGTTGGCAAAGGGGCTAACGTTTCATTTTCCTAACTGTTTCATTCTAATAAATCCCCTGTGTTTTCATGTAGCTACATATACAGTTCACGATGCATGTTTGTCCACTTTGTCAGGTTAATCTTTATTGTATTTCAGCAAGATAGCTAACTGCAGCTGAGTAGAATAATAGTTTGGTTGCTAGCTAAGCTGTAATGTTACTCCCCCTAGCTAGCTAGCTATGTCATCCCGTTTGCTTCGACAACAGAACTGGAAACGTTATCATTTCATGTGATATCTAGTCAATCTTGTGAAAACAATGTGTATATAGGCTGCAATGTATTTATTTGCACTTTTTTTATTTCAGAGTACATCACAAGAACGACAACATAAAGACACAGCATGCCAAACAGATGCTCAGAGTGCGGCATCTCGCGGGACGCAACAGTCTCATTGGAATAGAACTATTCATCTGTATTATTGCTGATTGGTCTGATCTCAATCAGTTGCATTTCCTTATGTGGAGGGAGGCTGGTGAAAATAATTTGGACAATAGGTATGAATGTGTTTGTATACAAAAGATATGACTGAATGCTAGATTGTGGGTTGAAGATGCCTTTTTGATTTACTTTTACTATTGTATCACAGTAGTATATTGTCCTTAGGCACTAAGCAATCCATAAAACACCCCACTCTTCCCCTCCCCCATTTTAAGGCATACAGGCAACAGTGAAATGCCAAAATGTGGCATTAGGCACCACTGCTCCTTCAGTCTATGGGCCATTATCTTCAACTCCTTTTTTAAAATTACAGCTTAAATTGACTTTCTCATAGGCACGTCAGCACTAAACAGACTTGAAAGGGTCCTAACAAGAGGAATGTTATGCAGGTATGTACACTCCCTATGAACTTTGTCATTCCACAAAACAAGTCTTTAGAAAAGGCAAATGTGAATGGGGGATAAATTGTCTGCAGAAACTGGTTTTGTTCAGTGAAGGTGTGAGACACGAGCAATGGTCTAGAGACATCAAGCCTAATTGCCGGCCATCTAAATGCAAATCATTTCAGTTTTAAGCTGCTCTAACTGGAAGGCACTTGTAACAACACTGGTTAGAGTCTAGCACTGGCACAGCTTAGAGGTTTAGCAACTGCTTCTGCTGGGAGTTCTGCTGAGTCACATGTTACAAAATTTGTTTCAAAAAAATCCAAATGTGCAATGGTATAGGTGCTAAAAATGACTTTTCACACACAACAGGCTATGTCTTAGACCTGATGCGACTGGTGTTTGAGGAGATCATCCATGACCCCCTTACTTATCTGGAAGCGGTCAAGCAGATTCCTGTGCCCCAGGACCTGTGTGCTTAGCTTGACAGGCCTTCCATGGATGATTTGTCACGGTTCAGTCGAGGGGGGTCTGAACCCAACATACTGCCCTGAAGCATCCAGAAACTTCCTCCATATACGCAGCACGACACGAGTGGATCACAACACGGACACTTCTTCCAAGAAAACCTCAGCACCAGCTCACAAAAGTCCTATATGCCATGTGTCTGCAATGAGAACAGGGTGTAGTGGACAACCACATTTTTTATCTTATAGATTTCAGTGGAATGATTGTTTTGAAACAAAATAAAGTTTTTAATTTTGTCGTCTTGATAATACTGTGTTTTTGTAATAATGCTGAACCAATAATCAATGGGTATTGTTATAAACATTTTATTTATATACTTGAACTGCTAACAGTGATATCAATTGGCCTCACCTTTCCATCCCTCTGATTCTCAACTGGCCGTGGTCAACTCGGTAAATATTCATTGTATTTTGCAAAGAATATATATTGAGGCACAGCGGATGAAGTCCAGGGTGGTCAATCATACAAGAACCTCCTCAGGAACCTGGCTCATTCTTCTCATGACCTGTAAAAACAAATAACGAGCCTGTTGTTATTTTGTAATGTTGAATGAGCAGAAAGCATAAAGTAGCTTGAGTTAATGTATCTCTAGTTTTATTTATCTTAGGTATTTATTGGCAACATATATTTTCTCTCTCCTGGGGCATGTGTGCACAGTTTCTACAAGTACACCTGCCAAGGTAAGATGGATGTACCATAGTTGTAATTTTACATATTACTACATGTTAAGAAGGTAATAATCTTATATTCAGATGACCTAATCTGCAGGATAGTAGTTACAAGATAACAGATGTACTGACAGGAGGGAGTAGTAATAATACTTTAGACGTAGCATACAAACTGAACAGAAATGGTAGGCTCCTGTCCAGCTAAATGGACGTCCTATTGTAAGATTACATATTACTACTACGTGGTAAAGAATGTACGTAACTCATAATCACAATCAATCACTATTCAGCAGGAGAGTATACGGTAACAATATTACAATAGTGACTAAGTGACCACTACAAACTGGCCACTAACTTTTCAGCCAACTGGAAATCTTGACTGAACTTGCGAGGGTACAAATTGTAAAATATTTGTCCGTGTGCAAATTAATAAGTTATGTTGCTTACAATACTAAAAACAAACCTAATACAACGTTATGCTTAGGCTACAACACTGAAGTGGGAGTATCAAACTGCTAATGTTGAAAATGCAAGTAAATGCTAAATGACAAAACTTACCAGTCTGAAGAAGTCATTTCCAATCTACTGGCAGGTTGCTCCTCTATATCAGATTCTTCCTTTGATTCAGGCTCAAATAGATACCGTATCCATGCTATCTCCACCTTGGATGTTTTAATGGGTGCTGTTAGTCATGTTTGTGTGCTGCAGCAAAGCTCGTTGTTCACCAACCAATCAGCGTGCAGCTTATTTAAATATGCATGAGCAGACCATATAAGGCAGAAAAGCTCTCGTTTCAGTCCAGGTCAATTTAACAGGGTAGCATGAGGGCCAAAAGAACGGCAAAAGTGACATTTTCAGCCCAACAAATGTTACATACCCTATCAGAAGACCTCAAGGAACAGCGTGAAATACTCTATACAACCATTCTATCACCCCTTTAAACTCCTTCACATGGGGTAAGGACTCACTCCCTACCTGAAGAAAACACTCCATCGGTTTCCTGCTGAGAACCATGGCATCAGATTTAGAGGTGCTGATTCTCATCCCAGCCGCTTCACACTCGGCTGCGAACCGATCCAGTGAGTGCTGAAGGTCACAGACCGATGATGCCATCAGGACCACATCATCTGCAAAAAGCAACGATGAGATCCTGAGCCCACCGAACTGCAACCCTTCCCATATCCTAACAGGATTGGTGACAAAGCGCAGCCCTGGCGGAGGCCAACCCTCACCTGGAACGAGTCCGACTTACTGCCGAGAACCCGGACACAGCTCTCGCTTTGTTTTTATTACTCACCTGTAAATTAGTTATTGAGGCTACTGTATGTGTTGGATTGTTCTTTTAAATTTCGTATATATAAGATATAGTAGGGTTGACAATTGGTGCTTTCATAAAAAAAATTCACAGTGAGAGTTTAAATAAATAATCATCAATAATGTGGACATAATGACTAAATGGTTAAAGGCAAATAATAAAATAGCTAAAACAGTCTGGTAAGTTAAGAAAAAAGACAACACTTATGCCATAAGATATTACGAAATCCAAAATCTAAGACGATGTCTAGCCTCATACCACGATATTGATATCAATATATTGCCCAGCCTTACTTTCCCTAATTCTGACTCGTGTTCATGTTGTTGTCACATCATTTTACCTAAATTAACTACTTTTGCGGTGCACATTGGTAGTGATTGCAATTGTTAACAGATGAAACTGGATAAAAACAATGTAAAATGGTTTTACATTAACGGTAACGGTTTGTTGACAACAGCTACTGATACAGTATCCCAGAGTGCTATGTGAAGCATGCCAGATAAAACAAAGCGGTCAAGGGATCAAGAGAATGAACAGAGAGAGGTAGTGGTGCTACTACCAACGTTGGATATAACAAAGCGAGTTCCCCCAACCGTCATTACCTAAACGGGGAGCACCCAGTCATTTCATATAACTCGCTATGCTCCGAGCACAAGTCTATCTATCAGCACCTTCTCGATTTTTGTTGTTATGTAAATGGTACGTATTGCTACTCCGCTTGTCATTAGTCAGCTGTCAAAAAATTGGCTTGACGTAGGGCGATTATTTCAGAAAACTTTTTTTCATCTTCAAAAAGATGCTTTGAGCTGCAGAAAAAAACGTTGGTGGTGGGCTTTAAAAAAGCGCTCAGGATTATTTTATGGTTTACTCCATAGGAGCTGGCTACTTGGGAAACCTGAGGGGCTCTTTACACATGATACTCTATAGCCTGGATATGCTTTCCATGTGAGGCAGAAATGCTTAGATTTATGAGTCTTTGTTGGAGGAGCAGAAACGATGAAAACAGTGTTGCAGCTGTGACTCTTCACTATGGATAAGAAAACCTTTAGAATGACTGATGACCTACCTATTTTGTTACAAATGTCAGAAACACATTGTATGGACCACATTAAATAACACCTGGCATACTCTGGCTTAGATCTGATAACAGTGTGAGCCAGACCACCTCTGAAAGTCTGGCAGGCCTCATCCCACTTCAGATTCAGATTCAAATAGCACTTTAATACTGGTGTAAATGTTGGATAAGCCAGGTTTTGCTATTTTCTTCTCATCTGTGGATTATCTCATCCTGTCAGGGTTTATTTTCCGATGATGAACTTGGTAGACTCTTTTTTTTTTAAACCTGATGATTTAAAAGTAATGTTTTACGGGTATGTTCCTTCTGAAACATAAGTACATGCAGTCCATGTGCTTTGAAAAATAGCAGGTATAATAGCTATGTTTTGAGACATTGAAATGTGATAACCCCAACTCTGAGTACTGACTCCAAACTAAAGGTAAATGGGATCCACAATCCCCTTTAAGAAAACTTAACACTCTTCCCACCACTACACTAACTAACACCTTTCTGACACATTCAAGACAACACCTGCCTACACATGTCCTCTAAAAGACTATGTTTATGTTTTTGGTTAAGGTAAGTATTTGTAACGACGCGGCTGCAATTAATTGTGAGATAGTGACATTGCTGCAATGCTCAGTCATACCTTTTGTGTACTACATTCACACAGCCTGCGGCGGGCGTCAGACAGTGTGGCAAAAACGCAAGTCTTTCTATTCATTTTGAATAGGGGTATTGCGTTCAGGCTGAGGCGGGACTGGCAGGGGTTGCTGCAGGGGGGAGCTGGAAAAAAAACGCAGGCTAAAATTTCTAGGTACTGCTGTACCATTCATCTTCATGTATGGAAAAAAAACTGAAAAGCAGCAAACTTTCCCTAAATTTATCAGCAAGCGGTAGCTAACTAGCTTGGTTAGCACAATGCTGAACAAGGCCTTTTAGGCGACCAAATGTTCCAATCAACTTTAAAGTGAAAACACAGTGAAAGGCTCATGGTTTATACAAAGACATGGACAACACCCTGCTTCATCGTCAATTTTAAAATAAATGGCACCATAATTTACTATATGAACATCATGCTATATTGAAGAAGACTTGAAAGTAGTGATTGAGGCCATACACACGTTATAAAAAAGTTTGAGGTAATAAATCAAGTGAAAAATTGGGTAATTTCCCCATAGACTATTACTGTATAAAAACTTTCTTCTTTTTGCAACTAGTAGAGTCATCCCCTGCTGGAAATTAGACAAAATGCAGGTTTAAAGAATTTCCACATTGGCTTTACTTTTCAGGTCTGGAAGCTTTGTCCATTATCTGTATTGCTATAACAATGAATATTACCGCAAATACATTTTTCAGAGATAGGAATTTTCTCAAATCTGTGGCCATAATGAGTTTTGTGAGATCTATGTTTGATTGTCTCTTAATATGCTCTTACTAAGCCTAAATTGTTCAGTACTCTACAGCTCAAACTTCTGAGTTTGCATCTTTCCTTATGGCTCTCTTAGTTTCCTTCCAGACAGCACTAACACATTGGATGGTACGAAGGTAGGTGTTTACTCATCAAAAAACCTCTCACCTCCCCCACAAACACATTAAATATGGAATCACAAATTGAAAGTGTTGACTCCTTATGTAACCAGACTGTCAGGATGTGATGATTCGAAAAAAAAAAAGTTTCTCAGTACTGTGTAGGAAGCAGAGGGCATCGACAACAGGTTTCGCCAGATTGAAACTCATGTTTGAAGAAGTATTTTTTTCCTCTAATAAGACTCACTCCAGTGTAAAGAGTAAAGTCTTGTTGGAGAAATACTACATCTCTTTAGTCTTACAGCTCATAAAATACTTTTAGCCTTTGACTGCCGAGAAACGGGATATAATCATTTACATGCAAAAGTTGTGAAATCTTGCATTATTTTTACAGTGTGTCAGCTTGTGCCCGTTGCAGGAATTGGGGATTTATTCCTTGTATGCACCATTACTTTGCATCTTTCATCAAAGTCCACTATGATGCTATTTTAGTGTCATAAAATTCATAGCATCCCATATGTGCTCATAAAATGTACTCATGTATTTAGATCTTTCCTTTCCTTCGCCAATCTTTGTATAGTAGTTCAATGCTAGGCTTGGACTTAATTAAGTCTGTATAGTGATACTCTTTCTTAAGAGCCCCGTGAACACTGTTGGCTTCCTTCCTTGTTGCCTATACAAGCATCTTTTTGTCGACACGTTGCTTCTTTCTTTCCCAGTTTTTTTCCCAGCCTCGGCTAAACATGGGTCTTCTTAACCTCCCTTTTATTGCTCCAAAGCTCCCAAACACCTCGCCGGTTCCCTTATTGGCACTTTATAATGCAAACAAATGTGCTCCACTGTTGCCCTGGGTCTTAAACCATTTTGTATGAATCAGGCACTGGTCCAATCTATTCTGGATGTTTACCGTGTAGGGAGCTACCTAAAGCATAGCTTTGAATTACCCAGTAGTTTTATATTGGGTGTTGTAAGCTTTTATAAAATAGGGTATGTGTTTGTGGTTAGTAAATTCGTATGTTTGGTGTTTTATAGCCTTTGATATGACCTTTATTGTTGGCTAATTGACAGCATACATAATTTAACTTCTATGGATAACTTCTGCCAGTGATGAATAGTTATTCCTTCAAACTTACATTTTCCAGCCAGGCATCTTGATACATACTCATGTCTCATAGAAATTATGTTTATATGCAACTAATTTGCAAACACAAATATGTTTTAAAGGAAACAAAATGCCAAAATTACATTTTTTATTAACTCTTGTATTATGTTGAAAAAAAAAACCTGTATGGTGTAAATACACTTCAAACAGAAAGATAAAACCAATAAGAAATTTGTTTTACATTATATGAACGTTAAGAAAAGAGAAATGCAATACTTTTTTAATTCCAAAACTATATTTAGAAATTATTTAGTGAAGGTTTTTCCAATGGACACTTTCATATTCCATGCATAGCTAGATTTGGCATCACAGGATTCCCATATTTTGATGCCATATTGGCAGGCATGTTGGGCATGTACTGTCGGAAGGGACAGCTCCCCCTGAATTAAACAAGGCTTTCGTCTACAGTGACATAGGGACTGTCCAATTCATCTCTAAACGTAGCTAGTTTGTCTCTTTCACGTTGACTAGCTCTGGTATTGCAGAACACCCCAGATATCATATGAAATTATTCCAGAGATATTATTCCTTGATTGGCATTCCACTCTCTTCTTTTCACAGACTGGCAGTTGCTCCTCCCTTTGACTTGTATACTCGAGCTAAATACCAGGATTCTAATGTATGCATGCAAGTCAATCTGATCCAGTGGCTTCCATTTCTCTTGAAATACACACCTCCCCTGCAAGTTGGTCAAGTCCAGTTTGATCCTCTCTATTGGTTGGGATATGACTAGATGAAATTGAATATGATCAACTAGTGTGGCAGAAAATTCTTTGGGGTTTTAAGTCATTTTGATGACATTCTGCCTTGGCTTTGGTGTGGTGATGTTGACCGTTTTATGTTACCATCTTACCATAGATGTCTAGGTCCCCTCTGTTGAAGATGATTGCTGCCCATTGTTTTCAGCTGATGTAGAGACTACAGCAGACTGGAAATATGGTCTTGGTTTGATATACAGTTGTGGTCAAAAGTGTACATACACTTGTAGAAAATCACAATGTTATGGCTGTCTTGAGTCTTCAATAAGTTCTACAACTCTTATTTTTCTGTGATAGAGTGATCGGAACACATACATGTTTGTCACAAAAAACAGTCATAAAGTTTGGTTCTTTCATAAATTTATTATGGGTCTGCTGAAAATGTCACCAAATCTGCTGGGTCAAAAATATACATACAGCAACATTAGTATTTGGTTACATGTCCCTTGGCCATTTTCACGGCAACTAGGCGCTTTTGGTAGCCATCCACAAGGTCCTGGCAAGCTTCAGGTCGAATGTTTGACCACTCTTCTTGACAGAATTGGTGCAGTTCAGCTAAATTTGATGGTTTTCTTGCATGAACCTGTTTCTTTAGCACTGTCCACATGTTCTCAATGGGGTTTAAGTCAGGACTTTGGGAAGGCCATTCTAAAACCTTAATTCTAGCCTGGTTTAGCCATTCCTTTACCACTTTTGATGTGTGTTTTGGGTCATTGTCTTGTTGGAACACCCAACTGCGCCCAAGACCCAACCTTCGGGCTGATGGTTTTAAGTTTTCCTGCAGAATTTGGAGGTAATCCTCCTTCTTCATTATCCCATTTACTTTCTGCAAAGAACCAGTTCCACTGGCAGCAAAACATCCCCAGAGCATAATACTACCACCACCATGCTTGACAGTAGGCATGGTGTTCCTGGGATTAAAGGCCTCACCTTTTCTCCTCCAAACATATTGCTGGGTGCTGTGGCCAAACAGCTCAATTTTTGTTTCGTCTGACCAGAGAACTTTCCTCCAGAAGGTTTTATCTTTGTCCATGTGATCAGCAGCAAACTTCAGCCGAGTCTTAAGGTGCCTTTTCTGGAGCAAGGGCTTCTTTCTGCACGGCAGCCTCTCAGTCCATGGCGATGTAAAACACGCTTGACTGTGGAGACTGACACCTGTGTTCCATCAGCTTCCAAATCCTTGCAGACCTGCTTCTTGGTGATTCTTGGTTGACTCTTGACCATCCTGACCAATCTCCTCTCGGCAGCATGTGATAGCTTGCGTTTTCTTCCTGATCGTGGCAGTGACACAACTGTTCCATGCACTTTATACTTGCGTATAAGTGTCTGCACAGTTGCTCTTGGGACCTGTAGCTGCTTTGAAATGGCTCCAGTGACTTCCTGACTTGTTCAAGTCAATAATTCGCTTTTTCAGATCCACACTGAGTTCCTTTGACTTTCCCATTGTAGCTTTTGTAGCTGAGTCTAATCACTGGGTCAAATGAGCCCTATTTAAATGGGCTCATGAGAAGTCAACAGCTGTAGTCAATCAGAATCACTTAGAAGAAGTGAAGAGGCCATGACATGAAGCTAATTTGATTGACACAACTCGCTACATCACCAAAATTGACATATTTTGTTGCTGTATGTATATTTTTGACCCAGCAGATTTGGTGACATTTTCAGCAGACCCATAATAAATTTATGAAAGAACCAAACTTTATGACTGTTTTTTGTGACAAACATGTATGTGTTCCGATCACTCTATCACAGAAAAATAAGAGTTGTAGAACTTATTGAAGACTCAAGACAGCCATAACATTGTGATTTTCTACAAGTGTATGTACACTTTTGACCACAACTGTACCTCTCCGGGAACCACCACCTTATCGTGGTGGAGAGGTGCGTGTGTCCCTATGAATCTGAGGGCTGTGTTGTCTGGAGCTGTGTGCTCCTGGTAGGGTCTCCCATGGCAAAGTGGTCTCAGGTGAGGGCCAGACAAAGAGTGGTTCAAAAACCCTATGAGTGAGCTAGGCAGAGTGGGAGTGACCCTGCCAGGAAGAAGCCCGGGGCCCCCATCTGGAGCCAGGCCCAGACGGAGGGCTCGTCAGCGAGCGCCTGGTGACCTGGTTTGCCACGGAGCCAGGCCGGGCACAGCCCGAAGAAGCAACGTGACACCCTTCTCTCCATCCCATGGGCCCACCACCTGTGGGAGGAACCACTGGGGTTGGGTGCGCTGCCACATGGGTGGCAGTGAAGGTCAGGGGCCTAGACGGGGAAGTCGAAAGAGCCAGGACTAGATGGAGGGATTATATCTCCAACCTGGCCTGGGAACGCCTCAGGACCCCCCAGTCACAGCTGATTAATGTGGCTCGGGAAAGGGAAGTTTGGGGTCCCCTGCTGGAGCTGCTCCCCCCGCGACCCGATACTTGATAAGCGGACGATGATGGATGGATGGATGGTTTGGTATAGGAAAAAAGTCTGCAGTGGGGGGGAGCACCTAACATTTGATGAAATCTTTCTTCCCTTGATGCTTGTGTTGCCTAAACCTAACCAAAGTAGAATGCTAGATTGCGCCCAAAACCCCAACCTCCTACCTATACTTGTGTGCGGTATAGCGCTTCATGCACTTAAAGAAACCTATTCTGTGAACACAATCCAAGCAACAATTACATTTGTCACCACAATTGGGAAATCAATTTAGTACTATATATACAGAATTTCTAGGAGACAGGGTAGCAATATATCTTTAATGCCATTCTCTGTTGCTACATGTTATACTTGGCTCCTCCTTTACTTGTGGTCAGTGGATCACACACATAGTGTCCTTTTAGAAAACAAAGACTCCAAAGCAACAAGTGCTGTGTTCTCAAAAAACAGGCCACATGCCCTCTCTCTCTTTCTGTGTCTTGGAGTTCTCTCTCTGTCACCATTGCCTCTCGTGCTCCCTCTCACTTGATCTCGCTCTCTTCCTGGCTCTCTCGCTCTCGTCTGAAACGGGACCTGAAATGACCAGCACACGTTCCCACTGGGGGGCTTAGACTGATTCATGTGGGAGCTGCTGCAGAGCTTCCCATTTCTTGTCTTAATATGTCCAGGCAGATGAAAGGGGGAACAGAGCAAACTGATGGCACAAACCAGTGCTGCATTTTCATTCCTTTGAAATGGGAGTGTGATGCCAGGATTCACCAGGGGGTCTTACAAAAGCCAAGGCAATAATGAAGAGGAGAAGGGGGTTACGGGGGAGGAAGGAGGTGTGTAGTTGCATATTGGTAAAAGAGAGTGAGGGTAAAATGAGGAAAACAAGACAGATTGGGGGGGTGGGGAATAAAAACCATCACTCGCTGCTGTGGATGACAGTAAATGGGGATGCAACCATGATCATAATTATTATGCATTCCTTAATATAACATTGCTAATGAATAAAATCATGTGAACACTCTTTAGAGTTAAATGTGTTATTTATTGCTTCCTTTAAAAAAAAGAAATAACACAGTAACCAGCGGTGGAATGTAACTAAGTACATTTACTCTAGTACTTTACTTAAGTACATCTTCTTAGTACCTAGTTAATGTAACTCTTTTAATTTGATGCTGTGACTTTTTAGTTTTATTAATATTAATTATTATATGCATAATACAATTTAATTTGCAATACCACCTCACACTTGTAGTAATGGCCCTGTGGCTCAGCATTAAAGTAAGTTTTCTCAGAACAGAACATAATTCAGTGTTTCTTTTTCCCTAATGGTCCAAAATAATGTTAAAATGCACAGT